>LPNX010412177.1:273456-370270 GCA_001517045.1 Pseudotsuga menziesii | reverse complement strand
TTGGGTACTCAGACTTAGATTTTGATGGTGATAAGGAGACAAGAGTATCAACTTCTGGATACACTATGAGTCTTGGATCAGCAGCTGTCTCATGGAGATCATGCAAACAGTCAGTTCCAGCAGATTCAACAACAGAAGGCTGCAGATGAAAGAAATAATATGGCTCAGGAAGATACTTGAAGATTTGCAAGAAAAACAAGAAAATTCCACTCCATTATTGGTCGACAATACTTCTGTAATCAATATGGATAAGAATCCTAGATTCCATGATCGAACCAAACACATCAACACAAAGTATCATTTGATTCGACATCATGTAGAGGCCAAGACAGTCCATCTTTGACATTGTTCCACAAATGATCAAATTGTAGACATCTTCACCAAAGCGCTTGGACGAGAAAAGTTTGAAAGATTCAGAAACATGCTCGGACTTATGAACACCCCTTCGGATTAAGAGGGGGATTGTTAGAATATAATCCGTCGGGATTATATATTGTAAATAAATAAACAAATCTGAATAGTAGGAAGCCGAAAAGGCTGGGCGGAAGGTGAAACACAACCTTCATATGATTTGTATAAGTATATGCATTAGCAAAGGAATAAATTGAATTGGGAGTTATACCTATCATTTTTAGTGTTCTAGATGCTTGCACTGGGATGATTTTTTGTCTCGGTTCAAGGCCGATGATGTTTAAACCGGTTAACTCAATTGGTTCTAGTCCTGAGTTGACCGTTTTTTAAAACTATGGACATTGCAAGTAACCTTGACTGAGTGAATTGACTACACATGATTTATGTAAAATCCTAGGCCAAGGATTATTGCAAAACCAAATCGTATGGTTAAGATATTTAATATTTCCACATAAAGAATGTATGGTGAGAATATAGTACCCAAGTGTTGGTCATGAGAAACTCGGATAAAGTATTTGTAGAGATAAACCTGCCAGCAACTAGCAACAACTTTTGTTCTAGTTTATCATCGTCATCATTGTCATCTAGGTCATCATCATCGTCATCATTTAAAGCAAAATGGATATGGTTACCATTTAGGTGCCAAACTAGGTGCACTTAGCACTTAGAGTAGCATCCCAAATCAAATACAATTAAATTATCCATATGCTATGTTGTATAGGTGCAAAAGGAGGCACATCCTACCAGGATGATGATAAAGTGGACATAAATTGTGTCCACTTTAGCATCCCGATACAATTACATTTATATTCTCCTTATGCTAGGTTGTCTAGGTTCAGGACTAGGTGCATTATATCAGGATGGTGCTAAAGTGGATGAAAATTGTGTCCACTTTAACATCCCAAATCACTTTTAAATTTTCCTTGTGATAAGTTGTCTAGGTGAAAAACTAGGTGCATCATATCAGGATGACGCTAAAGTGTACTCAAATTGCATCCATTTTAGCATCCCAAATCAATTACATTTGAATTATTCTTATGGCATTTTGTCTAGGTGCATTTTGTGACCACTTTAGTTCCAATTGTTGGGTCAATTTCAAAATATTAACGCAAAAAAGCAATCTCAACCGACGGGGTTAAAAGTAACTATGGTATTTATAACTTTCCTAACCAAAGCCTAGTGAAATGAGAGGCCATATGTATTTTTTACCTTGACACTCTTATCGTGTTTCAAATAGAGAAATTCAACAATGACTAAACATAATAGTTTTGACAATGAAAGAACACATGTAATCATTGAACCAAATTATTTTGAAGAAGACAATATATAAAAGTGGATTCTAAAGTAGACAAAAGATGAGTGAAACCATTTACGAAACCATTTATGAAACCAAAGTGGTACGTGAAAAGAGATCAATATTATGGTGTATAATTATAATACATTATAAAAGTGAAGAATCAAATATGGATATAGTAAGAAGTTGCACAACAAGATCATGTAAAACTTTTTTCAACGAAAAAAAACAACAATATTCTATTCAAGATCATATAAAACTTATGAGAACTACATTAACATAAAAAGGAAAATGCAATGAATTTTGCATTGATGGTTAGTATGATGTGCACAAATAAACGATAAACTTTTGAAGAATCCATAGACAAATAAAATTTGCATATGCAAACAATGGTTGATTCAATAAATTTATTTCAAGACGAGAAGATGTTTTGATGAAGGTAGATGCATAAGATTGCAATTTTTAATATGGCATAATGAACCACTACAAACAAAAATCATATGAAAAACCAAAACTCTGTTTCAAAAGTCCCTTCTCCCACTTTTTCTCCTCACTTCTCGCATTCTACAACTAAAGGAAAAATCCATGCATATTCAGGGTTTCTTCCTCACTTCTCGTGTTCTGCAATGAAAGGAAAAATCCATGCATATTCAGGGTAACCTTTGATTCAAGCAACCTTAGTAACAACAAACCTTTTGATTCATAGTAAATGGTGATGAGAAGGAAATATCTAGCTTTTCTCTATGACGAGAAATTAGAAGAACAGAGGTAAGGAAATCGAATTACTACCCAATAGAATAATAACCATGAAATCTCATTTTATTTTTCAATGAAATTGAATGCTAGTTTATGATAACATCTGGGGATTGTTGCATTATAGGAGAAAGTGTTGTCATGAAATTTGGAGGCCTCAAGGTGCAGCAGGAAAATGGTGAAGGGCTTCAGTGGAAAGTTTTCTTCTTCTTCTGCATGTGTTTTGGATTTTCAATTTTTTAAGGTGTTGTATGGCGGTATGCATTTTTGCAAAAACCTATGTTGTTCTTGTGTGAAAACTAATTTTGATTATGGGTTCAAGCATGCACCAAGATTAGCAGCTAAATAGAAGACAAATTTACTATTCTGGGTTCCTGTCAAAACTCAAATCTGTACCTGTAAGACAAACAAATGGCTATCGGCATCACTAGCATTTTAAACCGTCATGGATTCCTTATAAGTATCCCGTTATGAGTATTCCCTCTGATTCTATAGCTTGTTCGATTCCGAACTCTCCAACAGGTTAAAAGCCAATTCCAGAGCCTTGAATCGCCCATTCAATTAAATATTGAGAACACCAATAATTAGTAATGGTAGAATAGTATTGAAACCACCAAAAATTAAATAAAAAGCCTTGCCCTGCAGCATTCGAGTAAGCAGCTTCGTCAATTAGAGAACCATAACCCAGTGTTTCGTCATCCCCAAAAAAACTCCAACTTATCATTCCCTGGGTAGGCAGACCAGTGACAGATCAAGTGCTACTCCAGAAGCAAACCCAACATAAATGGGGCTTAGCCATTTTAGATCTATTAGAGCATTTTATCTCATTGACCCAGGACTAGTTCAGAATTTGGACCTACAGAACCGAGAATTGTTTAGTGCATGACATATACCTGAATTCTAGATAACAGATTTTTTTTATTGTGGCAGTATTTTCGCTTATGTTTTCGCTCACTCAACTTGTTTTGACTACCCATGTTACAAGAAATATGGCCAGCAAAATTGATTCTTGTTTCGTTCCTATTTTTGTTTTCATTCCCCTTTATGATTCCCAAAAAGTCTCTAGCCCCATTTCTTATTTCATCCTCATTTTCGTTTCCTTTCTAGTAACAAAACTGGATCAAATGCCCCATTAGGAACTTTCTTGGGATTCTGAGTTCCTTTCGATTTGCACCCAAATCAGGCTCTGTTTTTGGAGTAATTGTGACCACCATCTCCCTTAACATCTACCCTCTTATGGATGTTAGTTTGGAGTGGATGTGACCAATTTACACCTTCACCCTTAACCCTATCCTCATGCATGCACAATGACGGACTCTGGACAAGCCCTCACAAGTGAGATTCAGTTAGTCTCATTCACTGATGTGATATTCAAGCACTCTAAAGTGTCTGTAGAAAGCAGGGACGCCCTACAAAAACTCAAAGGCTGTAAGTGAAACCCTCTAGCCCCATTTATGGGATTTGTTTATTAGCACTTGATTGCATTTGTCCAAATAAACTGTTATAAAATCATAAAATGTCATAAATATGATATCTATTATAGCACCATGTTTCATGATCTCTTATATTTATTTTACAGAAATAAGGATTTACATTACTTAGAAACAAGGGTGCATACACACCCATTATCAAGCAGTACATAAACAATAATCCTGTTAACCATGAGATACTCCACAATATGAATTTATTTTGAATTCAAATGCTTTCAAAGTGGATTCTAAGTATTATATAAAGAAACTGACAAAAACGTGATGGGTGGATTGTAGTCATCCACTGCTTCGGTTTTCTTAACGGTAAAATTTGATTAGTTCAATGTCCCAGGGCTTGGACAATCCAGTGGAGTTGAGTTTCCATTCAAGCCATTGATTTAATATCATTTTTGTTTTTGATCATTGTTGCCTTAAGCCTAGAGAGGCGATGAAACACAAAGCTAATAAAGTCTATGGGGTCATCCAGGGAGTTGTGAATTGAACTGATGGCAGTTCTTCCACTATATGATCTGAGTTGATCTTTGTGAGAAAATATAAATCAATATAAGCTACAAATTCATGTGAGAATTCTGAAATAATCTCATATTATATAGAGAAATGCTCGTGAAATTTTGAGGTATATATTAACTTTGGGAGAGACATTTGTACTAAATGTCATTGAATATTGCACAATCTCTCTTAAATCTAGAAGCCAATATTAAAATCCTTTAGAATTCTGAAAGACACTCATATTATATAGAGAAACACTCGTGAAATTTTGAGGTATATATTAACTATGGGAGAGACATTTGTACTGAATGTCATTGAATATTGCACAATCTCTCTTAAATCTGGAAGCCAGTATTAAAATCCTTGGAAGTTTCTTTGCATATTAAATTTCTTATACACCCACTTCATAATGTTCCATAGCTCCCAAGTGGTGGAAACAAAATGAGAAGTCGATCTACCTGAGTGAGGCTGCTCCACGACTTTCACAGCAGGCTTCTTCTGTTGCCCCAATGCTTGGTCTTGAGTAACATATATTAATGTCTGAATCTGATTCCTGGGAGTGATCTTTTGGGCCTGGTTACAATTTATTCTTTTCCGAAATAGGTAACTATTCTTGCAACAAATACACAACCAAAGAAGCTAGTTCTAATCTAGTTCTATTGGGTTCGGATGGTCAGAGGTATACTTATCTTCTCAAGGGCCAGGAAGATTTGTGACATGTAAGAATTATGCATCTTTTTAGCTTTTGCAAGCTATGAATGGAATTCTACATGCACAAGTACAAAGGGCCATTCGCTAGTAGTTCGCTATTATTCTGTAACTCTTATAAGTGGGCAGGCAAGCTTGATTCAATGGGTGGACAATATTATAAGCATGTATAGTGTATTCATGTATTCAAAGCTTGGTAACAACATGCACAGTATGCTCAATTTATAGTAGTATGCACAATATGCTCAGTTTACATGTACTACTAGTGGTACTGCAGCTGCAAACACTCCCATCCCACCTGTTCCACATCCTAGTGATATGTTCTATGGGAATATTATTCCAGCACTAAAAGAAAAAGGTTTGTGTAAAGTCATTTTAGGACAGGATTGGCCACAAGAAGTAAAAAGAAAGGTTCTCTTGGACCTTTTGAAAGAGACTCCTAGTCAACTACTTTATCGAGAAATTTGGTGTGCAAGTGAATCATTCCAAACATTTAGCTCAAAATTACAGAGGTAAGGTCACGACTTCTTTAGTTTTTATTGATTTTTATTGGATTGCACTCTACTTGTTTCATGGTTCTGCAACGTCTTCATGTTTTTGCAATGTACTATTTTATGAATCATATAGTTATATTTAGATGGATAGGTCATTAATAATTAAACTTATTAAACTTATTGCATGCTAGATTTGTTAGAAAATATTGGATACACTTGTAAAGATGAATTTGATTGGCTGATATAAAATCTGGAACAAGATTCCAAACTTAGTATCTGGGATTGAAATCTGAAAGGTTAAAGTATTTGTAATTGAATTAAGGGTGGTTAATGAAATAAATATCCATGTTTCACAATAAAATGTTGACCACATCACCTTAGGATGTTGATGATAAACAATGTAGCCAGCGATATGATGGTACTAGCTATACCCACAAATTACACTCTAGAAAATATAGAGACAAATGGTCAAGTGTCTCTCATAAAGAAAATTTGGAGTAAAAACCAAAAACCATGCGCAATCAACATGTATGGATAGCTTGGACAGTTACTGCAAATGGCTCTTGGAATCAAGTGCTACAACTGAAAGAGAGAGATTAATGGAAACCAGTTTCTATAAATATTGTTGGGTAATTAATCTCACAAGGAAATAATCCAACATAGAGGAAAATGTCCAGTTTGTAAGGTTCTACTTCTTACATCATGTTTAGTGAATGAAATGAAAATATGGGGTATATCAAGCAATCCATTTCTGTTAGAATAATCAACCCATAGTATTTACCCACTTAGACATTATTTCATTTATTTTGTCTTATTTGCCTAGTCCATGAGTCCCACCATGTGCAAGTTGCTAATTGCCTATCCATAGAGGTCAAACTTGCCATCTTTGAATCATGTAGCGCCCTTGAGAGATTTAGGAATCAAATCTTCTTTATTCCTGGCCTCCTAGGCGCCCATCTAATTTTTCTGCTTTATTCCCTGCTTTTTTAGTGTTTTAAGGCACATAGGAAAGCAAGACTAGGTGAGGTGAATCAGCTTTGTTGCCTCTTCCTCCTCAACTCATTCCTCCATGCTTTTGCATGTATGAGCTGCCATTTGACCACTCTTTAGCTTGCCCATGCTCCCTTGCTAATTCGTGGGGTCCTTGATAGATTTGGGATCCGCTTTTTACACCTATGGGGGATTTGCCTATTTTGGGTAAGCCTGCTTTATGCTAGATTTGGATGCTTCCTCATGCATTCGATTTTCTCATGTATTCTATATATTCAGCAGCCTATGTTATTACAGGGTTGGCTATTGTACACTCAGTTAATATAATTTTGTGTTACAGCTCCATATTCAGTCTCCATTGTTGATAATTTTGCATGATCAATTGTTAATTGTTGTGAGTGAAATTAATCTACTGCAGGCCTGAATTTCTACAATTTATATAACTATTACAACCATGGAGTATGTGTTTAGGAGATCATTCATTGTTTTATTCCATTGAAAGATTCCATGAATCATTTGCGTTTAGACAGTGTACTAATGTAAATAGAATTAGACACATCATACAGTGCTCTTTTGATCGATGAGCTAGAACAGAGGAATACTGACATTACATGAAAAGAGTTTCACATTAAATCACTAGACTGTTTGGTTTAGACACGGTTAAGAAGAGATGAAGAAATTCATCCTGCAGGCATGGAAAGGTTAGGAGATACATTTGTTCAATGAGTAGTTTAGAAAACTTATTTATCTTAAAGAGAGCAATTATTTTAACAGACTATTGGGGAATCATAGAGCCACAAATGGTTAAAAGAATTTCCAATAAACATTACACTAGTGAATGTTTGAATTTTTTGAGTAAAGAATTGAACTATCAGTTACTGTTCTTAGTAGCACTGTAAATAAAATTTTAATTGAAATGGAGTCTAGGGATCGAAAAAATAAGAGAGATAAATAAAATAGAGAGCAGTCACTATAAAGTGGCCTCTATCCTCTCAATTTGAAGATGATAAGTACACCTTAGTAGAATCATCTCAATTCCAAAGTGTCCCATAGTTGTATTCCATGGAAAAATAAACCAGTTGGAAAGACTTGAAAGTATTGTGGGGTGTGATACTGAGCTTGGTGGATCTTGTGATAGGGAGGAGCCTCCTCAAGGAGAGATAATGAATCATATAGTAATTCAAGATTCAAAAGAAACAAGAATATTCTCAGCAAAGTAGCCCGAGTGTGTTCAAATAATTTTAATTAGAACTTTAATCAAAATGTGTCTACAATACTTACGGATGAAGGAAATGCTCAAATAACCAAGCCCGCATAATAGAAACAACCCTCAATGGAAGCCCTCTTTGTGGTCTCCAGGAATGCTGATGTATCATTCCTAGCTGCTGAAGAGATAATTGTTGTCATAGTTGTTGATCGACAAAGTGAAGATGAGATGTTTCACCTTTTCCACTTCCCGTTAAATCTTCCTCCCCTAGGTTTTTGCTAGTCAAGCGAATTTGGCCAGCAATTGCATCTCTCAAAGATTGAAAATTCTTGGAAATTGTTATGAGTGAAAGAGAAGTGTATGACTTGGCTGCCCCAAATCCAGCTACAACCTCAAATGACGAAACAACAATATGTATCTAATGATATTATTTCCTATACCTTCGATCCACCTGAGTTTAGATGCACATATAGGAACAAGGAAATATCAATGATCAGTACTATTCAAAGGAAAACAAAACCAATAACAACTACATTCCTCTAATTTACATCGCTATTGTACAACACCTCTTAGAAAGACTAAGCTCTGTATTTTTTTTCATACATGAAAGAAAGAAAAGGTGTGAGGTGCAATCAATATCAATAATTTAAAACCTCATATAAGGATTCAAAAATATTTCATCTCAAGTTCTCAACACAGATTCTGAAGCTACAATGAGTTCTCAGTTGAGGATCTATATTTCCCAGGACAAAGTTCTATCTGGATTCAAAATTGCATCTTAGGGTTCAGAGTGATTTATACAATTGCTAAAGTGATACTTTAAGAAGAAGTATTCAACTTGTGGATTGTTTTGTTTGAACCAACCATTTCATATCCTCTCTCATCTCCTTGAAATGGGTAGGTTTTGATATGTCTTTTCAATATCTAACCAGGTGTGCTCAAGATAAAGACAAACCTAAGTAAACATCAAATATTCATCTTGAGCAAAGACTTTAACATCACAGTTGTTCAAGATGTATGTTAATCTAAAGCATCTCATTCTAATTTCTTGTTAGTTTGACAATTTTTTAACTGGCACTAAAAGGAAGGAAAGAAAAATTGAACAACCACTTGAAACATATTCTTATTTTTTGCATAGATGCAATTCAAACCAATTTTGACCTCATGTCTCAAAATGCTTGATCTCTCTTCAGGAACACCATAGGAAATTTTGACTCTGAAATCCTTTTGAGCATACATGTCTGTTTAACAGGAATAATGCAAAACCAACTCTTATTGGAAAACTTAACAGCACTAGAATTGACTATTACAACGATTTTACATAATATTCTACCTCAAATGTAGGAAACTTTTATATTATAGGTCTCTCAATAGAGGAAAGTTGTAGTCATGTATTCCACAAAAATATCTGAAAAGAACTATGATATAGTATGAACCTTTGTTTCATTCATTTTCAAATGTAATATGTAAGCTTAAAAATTATGGATCGTACAAGTAAGAAAGATATAAAAATGGATATAAAACCACTCTGCACATATATAGGATCATTTGCTAAAAACGACTTCTCTACTTCATCTCCTCCTTGTTCCTACAATTTTACTTTGTAGCTTTACAATCTTGTTGTATTTCTATTAATTGACACTTTAATGTGTAAAAAGAAATTTTTGGCTGTGGATAGCTTGCACTATTGGTATTGCATAGTATATTTTTTCAAATTTGAGAAATTTAACCAAAGACAAAGGTGAGAAATGTGCACGTACAAGATTTTCCATTTTCATATGAATTTATTTTCTATCAGCCAGTGTGAGTCCAAAAGCATGCTCATTTTTCATTTCTTGAGCAGAAATTGAAGGTCTTGTTATTGCAGATGTTATTGGATCATTTAAAGTAGCTTCAGTTGCAATATTCTTTTTGTCAGATAGTGTGCCAAACCATGTTTGGTATTTTTTATGGTTGACTGACTCAGACTTGATACCCTTTCCAACATTCATAACTTCATCAAGTAATTGATGTGTTGCTTTAAAATATTTTGAACCTGTTAAACTATTTGACAACCCTACTGCTCCAATTGCATTGGTACCATGATGCATTTGTTTGTTATACTCAGGGCCATTCATAGTACCAAGAGGCCCTGAGTGGATCAATTTCCACTGAGGTACTATGAAATAATCCAATTTCTAAATATTTTTTTTAGACTCATTTCTAAACTCCTCTAAGCATTATTTTCTCTTGCATTTGCCTCTTGATTTTGATGACAAAGAACATGAAAGAATCGAATGTTGTCCCAATGTCCTAGGAAGAGGAGGAACTTAACTTAGTGTTAGCTTGAGCATAATCTCAGTCTCTAATCATGAAGAGATGGTCTAGTCTGAGCAAACTAGGTTGAAGAAGGAAGCTTAATAAATAGTTGGAAATTTTGCTTGGTTGTTTGTGGTATTACTTGGCTTTCAACTTTAGCTTGGTTGTTAGTGGCCTTACTTATCTTTCAAATTTCGCTTCGTTGTTATTGGCCTTGCTTAGCTCTCATTTTTAACGGAAGTGCCACCTATTTCCATTGTATATTTTACCATTATATAATTTCTTAGTTATTCTACCATATGTTTTTATTATTTCCAAAATAATACACTCGTGCATTGGTTATATGTGCTTAAAAGAAGAATACAAAAAATAGCATTCTTATATTAAATGCCTTTGCTTCATTTTTTTCTATTAATCATATGTTGTACTGATTAGTCATAAAATATGTTATCAAAACGCTCCAGATGGAAAATATGGCATTCTTCTTGGTTGAGCTGTGTTTGCTTCATTACAAGATGATTAAATACAATCCATCAATGTGTGTTGCTGCTGCTATCTACACTGCTCAATGTACTTTGAGGAAGGACCCTTATCTAGAGTTGATCACTTGTAGTGAGCTCAAGCACACCTTTTTATGAGAAGAAATTATTTTGTGAAACGTCTGTTGCTTAGGATTAAAGCTTTGGAAAGTCAATAGGTACACCATTCAAGAAGCATGGTTTTGATAAAAGTAATTCTAAAAACATGGTTTTTTTTTGTATCACTTTTTGGTGATAAAACTCTAAAGTGTCAAGTGAAATTGATGTAAGTAAATCTGTATCATCTGATCTCTTCTGATGAGCTCAAGCTCAAAATTTTGAAAGATCTGGTAATTAACTATGGTAGCAGTTTTGTTGTGGATTTATTCATGTATTCATTTATATATGTATGTGTGTATGTATAATGACCCTCTACCCATCTACTTATACATTATAATGTGGGTAACCTACTCATCCACAATAAATGGACGATTTTGTCATGGTAACTATTTAACATTGGCATGTCATATAGATATAATGTGTGGGGATGGGTGTCCATGGGTAGCATCCAAACGAGGATATACTTAAAACAAAATAAGGTGCCTCTCACCCTAGGACCTAATGCCAAATCCAAGTCACCTGAAACTGTGAAACAATTTTGATATGGAAATGACACTTTTCAAAATGTTAAGGAAGTGTGAAAATGGCATATTTAAATAATTTAAAAAATAATTAATATAAAAAATAATTCAAACTCTAAAAATTTTTGTGCTTTCATTTCAAAATTTTATATTTTTTGGGTTTGTTGCCTATTAAGGGCCTTTTTATGCACAAACAAGACATTCCTGGATTTCAATCCCTTTGAGGGCCTTTAATATTTTCTCCTTTGGAACAAAGGAAACATGCCATTTATGGTATTTTGGATAGGAAGTGTCTCAGAAATCTCATGGAAATGTTTCTAGAAACAAGAATGCCCTGCAAACATTTCGTGGATGTTTCATACCTGTTGTGATTTCCAAAATATTTTTGGGCAGGAAATAGGGGCTATGTAAGAATTTCCTGTGACCTTGCCCTATTGTAACTTCTCATAAGACAGTTGTACCAAATACGTAATCCCAATTGGATTATGCAATTGTGTTTTTTATTTTTATTCAATATTGGGCATAAAAAGTGAACAAGATAAAAAAATCAAATTCGAGGAAGGAAATCAAGGTCAATGACACTTTACATTCTTTGTCAAACTTTAAATGTACAAGTTTGAAGGTTTGAAGTAAATGGCTATTTTTATTTTTGTGAATAGTTGGTTTTTTCTGGGAACAATGTGGTTGTTTAAATTTCCTTTTCACCAACTTGAAATATAGCTGATATATCATGGTCACTGACATTGAATAACTTATCCCATTAATATTACACTTATCTTTAATTCTTCTATATGCTTTGTTCTATTATTTTTCTTTCATGGAATATGGATATATATTTGAATGTGTATGAATATATCTCTATTTATGCACACAAATACCTTCATGTACTTCAATATCATACTGTAGTCACATGTGCACAATAGCATGTGCCCTTGGCTAATAATTTGTTTGCTAATATAAATTATCTTTGTTGGTGTTCATTGTTAAAATATTCATTATATCATGTATGATGCACATAGTACGCATATTCTTTTAGTAACCATTCATGAGTTCTTCTCTTAACATCCCTTCTGAAAAAAATCACACCATCAATGAATAACAACATTTATGTAGCAACACACACATCCTCAATTGGATGCTAAAACTATTTCTTAAACACATCCCTTATTCTTTGTCCATATCAAGTTTAGGTTATTAGGTATGCATCGATACATTATGTTGTTCTCTAAGACCCTTTTGCGAACCACTCTAATAGATTGCGTAATTGTTTAGGATATTTTGTTTCCTGAGCATGGTAGATTTTTTTTCTTATTAGTGTGTTTGGAAAAATAAATTGGATTGTAAGCATGTTTGTATTTGGATATTATTGTCTTTTATTAGAATTACAAATGATGAAATCTATGTGTTAATATTGCTCATCTTCTTGATTCTTAAAGGGTGCTAGCTCAATGGAAGAGCACCTACTTTACAAGCAGGAGATTGGTGGTTCAATTCCTCCATGCCCTAATGATATTGCAATGTATTTCTAAAGGTAAAAAATGTAGTAGTGCAAGATGGATGCAATATTAGACGCAATACTAAATGCAAAACATGATGGTAAAGTGGATGTCACACCAAGCACAAAAGTGGACGCAAAATCTGACCTTATGTCAGACGCAAATGTGGACGCAAAAATGGATGTCACACTAAACACAAAATTGGATGCAAAAAGAGACTCAACACCAGACACAATTAATGACTCAAAACTAGATGTAATAATAGGTCCAAAACTAGACGCAACAATAGATAAAAAATTGGATTCCTAACTAGACGTAAAATTGGACATTAAATTGAGCACAAAATATGGTGTATTAATGGACATAAAAATAGGTGTAACACCAGGTGCAAAACTGGAAGCAACATTTGGCGCAAACAAAAGCTTAAAACGAGACACAATTTTAGATGCAAGACGAGACAAAACATTGGATGTAAAACTAGATGTAATATTGAATGCAAGATGGGATGCAACATTGGACACACAACTAGATGCAATATTAGATACAAACATGGGCGCAAAACTAGGCACAACACTAGGTGCAACACTAGGTGCAAAATTGGGCTTAAACATAGATGCAACACTAGGTGCAAACCTAGATGCAAAATATGATGTAAAATGAGATGAAACATTTGGCACAAACATGGATACAAAAAAAGACGTAAAACAAGATACAAAATTAGATGCAAATGGAGATGCAACATTATAAGTAAATTTGGATGCAAAACTAGATGCAATATTGGGCCTAAAATTGGATGCAAACCTAGATGCATAATGGACACATAATTTTATGTAAAACATGGTGCAAAATTGGGTGCAAGACTCGATGAAAAACTAGGAGCAAAATAAGATGCAACATTGGATGCAAAAATGAGCGTGAAAGTGGACGCAAACAAGGATGTAACAAAGTATGCAAAAAAGATGCAATAGATGTTGAAAAATCGGGCACATATAAAGGTGTAACATTAGATGCAAAAAATTGGGCACAAAAATGGATGCAAAAATGGATGTTAAAAAAGATGGAAAAAAAGATGCAATAGACGGCATTTTACAAAAATGTACAATAGCGCTAGCTTTAGCACCGGATTGTTCACCACAATTGGGAAAAAATTACACTAAAATCCGGTGCTAAATTCGACGCTAAATCCAGTTTTTGTTGTAGTGCCAAAGTGATCACTACTCAACAAAAGCATATTCAAGTTAAATAAAAGTATCCATGCAAACAAGCAAGCGTTCTTATTCTACCTTAGGTCTTAATTCCATCCTCCAATATTCTTAATGATCCTCCTCCAAATGGGTTTTCCTCCCAAGCAACCAACCAAAATCTCCACTTGTGCACCATGAATAAAGTAATCATACCACATAGGTTTCCATCCTTTGAAGAAAGTACACCACATAGGAATAATGTCAAGGAATATCAATCCATGAGAAATTTATCTCCATTTTATATTCCCACAACCCATGATAGTCAACAAACCATGTGATTACATCACATGAAGCACTTTCAAGTATGGTGTAAACGATTTTGGATCAAAGCCAAAAGCTAAGCCTCCTTTCTTACAAGGAAAGTGTTTTCACAAACACTAGTATGCTCCCTCTACAACTCAACTAAAGTTGTCATTTGCAAATATAAACTTGTTGTGGACTTAAAATTTATCTTTATCCCTTGGAAAGGAATTAACCCCAAAACATTACTCTTTTCCAACAAAGAATCACACTTCACCTCCTCAAAACAATTGGAAGGATGATAAATGGAAGTACCCAATGTAATATGGTTAGAATATATTCTAAGAGGTATATTTTCCCTCATTCAATGTCCAAGCACTTCGACATTCTCATGTGCATCCTTTAATATTTGAGTACGCCATCTTGACTTTTTGCATGATGGAGTAGAAGGAGAGGACATGTCCATATTCTTGCTCTCCTGATTGACACTTGTGACTGAGTCTAACCTATCCTTTGAATCAATGTATATAACATCAACCTCTTCATTCCATTCAATCCTTAAAGGGGACTGTCATGATCTAGAGGAGCACACATACTCATCAAACTTCACATATCAACCCACCACATTATTCAATTGTGTTGGTATGTAAATCGTGTAACCTTTGTGGAAATTCTCTTAGTTATATTTTTTATGCAAAAAAACAAACTTCACCTTCAACCTTGAAGGTTTCTCAAATGTCATCCCTTGAATTTGAAGACTTGGGACTTACGTAAATTATACTAAAAAACAGTCGTGGAAAGAGTACAAATATTCACTCAAACATTCACAATATTCTTAACAAATCAAGGAGAAAAGATATTGATCATAAGGATAAGTTTCATCCCTTATAGGGAAGCTTATTAGCCAATAACCAAATCTAAAAAATATTGGTTTGCAACTACAACAAAATACAACTTAACATATTGAAATCAAGCTCATTATAAATCGCTTAACTATTTGTCCTTTTACTTATGTCAAATTGAGAAGACATATTCAACTAAATAAAAATGAATGAAGAGCGTGTATAGTGGAAACTCAAACACGGAAATCACATAAGACATAGATAGCTGAAAACATCATTAGTAAGGTCAAGATGAAGTATATAATTTGTGTAGGTTATCCATTCCCAATATAGACTTATATTATAGAAACTAACTATAAGATCTTAGGTTGTCACCATTATAGTGGCCCATTAAATGATTCTTGATAGTGTAGACTATAGGGGAAATTTCTCCAATCCAACCACTTGTATGAACATCAAATCTGCATTCACACAAATATGCTTTGAATCAAGCAAGATGATATTTCCATATAATCCTTTACAAGAACCAACTAACCTTTTTATTCTTTAGAATATTTATAAGATAATAAAGAATTATTGTTTTTGTTTGTTGTCTAGTGATGCTCATTTGTTCATGCATGCATGGCAAAGTACGGTATGCCATTACCATATAGAATAAAGTATTAAAGAAAAATTCCATGTAGGTATATTAGTGTTGAGCCGCAAAAGACCACATTTTATTCATCTTTCCTATATCATTTGTCACCTTATTCCTAACTTATCCTTCCATAAAACCATTAATATTCACCACTTTCATAATAAATACAGGTTTATAATTACTATTTTTCAAATAATTTATTTTTGAGTATTTTGAGTGAATTTGTGGTTAGTTATTGAGAAAAATAACATGTTTTCATTATACTTTAAAGTTGTGTGATTTTGGTGACGTTTACAGGTGTATTTGAAGACTTTAACAAGCTCAAAAGTGATCACCTAGCCTCATATTCAAATTTCATATTCTAGATCTGAGCTAACTTCAAGGAGAAGATCATGGAAATGTGGAGAGAATATCTCATCAAATATTTGTTGAGAGTTTGAAGGGATGGGTTGTAGATTTGTTGAGAATTAGAAATGATGAGTTGTAGATTTGTTGAGGATTTTGAGGGATAAGTTGAGAGAATAGTGGATCTGTAATTATGATCAGTGATCTTGAATTCATGTATAAATAGGAGGAATCTATCCTCATTTTGGTTAGAGATTTCTCTAGTGGTTTGGAAGTAGATAACAGTTTAGAGTTAGTCATAGAATGGATTTATGAATGTAATGGCCATGTTAATATAGATTTTCAGAATTTTCTTTCTTATGAGTTGTTATGTTTTGATTATGAATTGTTAGCATAGATTTACCGTGAGCCCACAAGTTATTGTTGATTTCTTTATACCAGTTTATTTCATGCAATTTCAGTCTTTCTTTATGAAGTTAATTTATGCAATTTTATAATTTCTGCAATTAGATTCATTTCCATACAATTTCCTGTTTTCAAAACTTAGATTCAAGTTCAGTTATAGAATAGGTTAACAATACTCGGCCCCTGCATATATTTCATATGTACCTCACGAGTTTAGGATCTCTCCAGGTTGACAATTAAATCGTTGGATATCTGTTATAATTTGTTTAAATATTTGTACCAACATTTTGGCGCCGTTGCTGAGGAGGTGCTAAAAGGGATCGGCATTTAGATAGGTAGATAGTTCGTTTTTACATGTAGGAAGGGGGAGGGGGAACGATAAGACGCAAGGACAAATTCACTACTGAATTTTTGGGATTTCTGTAGTGTAACAACCAGACGCATCCACTTTACTCGGTTTCCCCAAAGCCTTGATTGTTTTTTGCTAAGTGTTTATTTTCTTGCAAGTTCTTTCATTTTCTGCAAATGCGAGTTTATTTTTTATGCAAGTTTTCTTTTACAGTTTTGTAGTGTAAATCTTGGATTGATTTCATTTTTTGGGCACCTTTATTTCATACTAAAATGCTTCTAATTTTGTATCTATTTGTTGTTGTTTTGTACATATTTTGTGCACTTTTTATTTCTGTTTTTGCACTCATCTTATGCTATTGTTTTTGTGTTTGTCGTATAGTCATTTTTCTAGTACTTGATTTGATTCTAGTAAAATAATTTTAGGATGAGCATAATCTTAGAGCAGCTCATTCAGATCCTCGCAAAAGCCAAGATCTCCTCTTCTCAAGAAGAGGAGATCTCGATAGCAGCCAAAGATATCATTACCCCTTCTGATACAAACAAAGAGGAATCAACATTTGATGAATCGTGCATATCAGAAGGAGAACACCTGTTCGAATTAGAGATTGAAGAGGATGAAGAAGGGATTTTGGGTGATCATCATGCAAACAAATGCTGTATCGAACAATGTTTTCAAGTAAGTACTGGGTTAAATTTTTTTTTTCACTTTTATTTTATTAGTTTTCATTTTCAGTATTTAATTTTCCACATTCCACCATATTCTGAATTTAGTTTTTCAAAATTAAATCTTAATATTTGTTTACTCTTGTTAGATAGATGGTTGCACTGGAAATTTCATTCTATGTAAATAACTTTTAATTTCCAATTAAAGTAAAGTAAGTAGGTTTGAAGTTTTATTTCCAATTTAAAATTAGCATCGAGGATGTCTTATTTTTCTTTAATATTTCCATTTGTTAATTTTTTTATTTTTTCTAATAATTTTGATTACTAGTGTTTTTAATTGTGTTAGGAATTAAAAATAATTTTAATTTTTTCATTTTCATTTTTCATTTATAAATTTTTTAGGTCATCCTAAGAATAAAAAATGCATTAAGAATTAGTTTCTTTAAACTTATGAATAATTAGAATAAATAAAATAATAAAGAAATAAAAATAAAAATCTATATAGTATTTACATTAATTTTGATATGTTTTAGTTTTAGTTTTTAAAGATAAAATAAAACTAAAAAAAATAAAAAAATTACCCTTTAATTTTATTAGGAATACAAATTTCTAGTTTGCATCTTTTAAATCTAGGAATATTTTAAAACTGAATATATATATATATATTAAAAATATGTTTTCTTTGTTGTTTTTGTTTTTATTAGTGTTTTAAATACGTTTCTAATTCTAATTTTAATTTTAAAATTATTATTGAAAAATAATTATTAAAAAGGTTTTATTAAATTTAACTAGACCTATACATTAACAAATTAAATAATAAACAAGTCCACTCCCAAAACATGCAAAACCATTAATCATTAGAAAAAGCAATAACCAAAGAAATTTATATTAAAATTAAAAACTTATAAATATATATATACATATAAAAAATGTTAGAAATCTTTTCCTCTAGCGCCACCTGCAATGTTAACAAATAAACATTGCAATGTTAACAAATAAACATTAATGTAAAATTTAAAAATTATATCAAACAAAACTGCAAATATAATATAAAAAATACATTAAAAATAAAATTACAAAACACATAAATAAAAAATTTATATAAAACAAAACCTGCAAACAGCCTATCATACGAAATTTGCAAACAGTCCTCCATGGGCGACCTGCAAACAGTCTACCATGTGAACAGTCCTCAATACTAAATCTGTAAACATAATTTTTTCTACTGATCAGCAAATGAGAAAACAGTGAAACATGAAGCTTAAAGACTGTCCATGATTAAAATATATATGAACCTTGAAATATATATGAACCTTGGAGCCTTACGAATCTTGGAGTCCTAACCCTTACGGGTGATCTTTTTGATGCAAACTAGAATTTCCTTAAAATATGCATTTTGTGGCTCATCTTCAGTAATTATTGCAACGAATCAATCCCCTCTATTAGTTTATCTGGTACATGTAATAGTTACCTTTAATTGTGATTTGTGATTTGGTAGATGCAATGGATGTGTTGTAAGATGATTGCAATTCTGTTATGTATTTTTTCGGTAGTAATCTTGGAAATCTAGCGATATGGCGGATGTGTTCCATTTTATTAACTGGCAGCCAAGTAGATGGCTAAACAGTCAATTCTATATTTAGTCGACTTCAATAACCCATTCGATCAGGGGAATTTTTTTGCCAGCAGTTACGGGATC
The DNA here is from genome assembly GCA_001517045.1 of Pseudotsuga menziesii. Lineage (NCBI taxonomy): Eukaryota > Viridiplantae > Streptophyta > Pinopsida > Pinales > Pinaceae > Pseudotsuga > Pseudotsuga menziesii. Next base: position 351,055 of record LPNX010412177.1, on the reverse strand, counting down.
ACCCTCTCCCTGGCGGTTCTAAACTGCTGCTAATTCTGAGTCTCTGAATATTTCAAGTCCGACCCTTGAATCCCACCGTCGTAACTTAGACCTGCATTCGTAATAGTATCATTCGACTCATTTGACTCGTCAATGGAGGGATCTAATAGGTATATTTGCAATCATTGTTATATGTAATATAATGCTTCATTTCGAGCTTTAAACACTTCGTACTTAGTTATGCAACCACAAGGATCGAGCACATGCAGCGGCCCCCATTCTGAACCGGGTTCTTACCAGGTAAGCTACACGATGGAAATGAATCATATAGGATAGTATTAATTAGATTTTATATAAATCCATGTTCTGAATGGTATGGACACTACCATAAATTTGATGGTGGTATATATAGAAGTAACTAGTAGACATGAGGTTGAAATATTACAGAGCTGAGAAATATATGAGATGATGTATGCTGCTTCAGAGACGCCCACAGCCATTACATTACATTACAGTTATATCTTTTTTTTAACGGATGGTTGCTCATGCCTGATTGTGTTGATCAATAGACAAACCCTAAGAGAATAAGTGCAATCGCCTAAGCAGGCATGATCCGTCATTAGCCTGATAGCCTTCATGATTCCCATGGTGGAAAGGTAAATAAGAATTCGAGAGAGGGTGTCTAGGTCGAGAGCTTCACAAGGTAGTCCACGATCTGTTGTGCGGAAAGAGAGCGCGTGGCCTTTCCATAAGTTGAAATTTAAACTCTTTGCGGGATGCTTTCTTTGAAAGCTTTTCGAGTTTCTCATAATTTATTTGGGTTAAATCCTTTTTGGCTTTATTTCCTTAATTATTTAACTCTGTGTGTGGTTTGAATAAGATCTATCTCCAGTTCACCGGTGATCTGTATGGGGAGATCTTCTGTATATGTCTGATTAATGTTCTGTATTTACTTAGATTTGGCGGATTGATCATTACATTGATCAATTAATAATTGCAGAAGGATTAAAACTATCTGATTCATACCTAGCAATATTCAAAATTCAGAGAGGGGCATAAAGTAATAAAACAGCCTACATTTCTCACCGATTTGATCCAGAAACTCGGCAAAATAACTCGATTTTTTGCAGATTGAGATGGTCGAATTGAGAATCCAACAAATGATGAAGCAATGTTTTAGCATGACAAGAATCAAAATCAACTGCAAACCAACGATAGCGCTCCACTTCTTCCGCAGCAATAAAATTATCCTGATTATAATACCAAATCTTTGGATGGTTAAGAATTCATGAGCAGGTTTCATAATTAACTGGCTATTCGGTTGGATAAATACTTTATTTATTTCTTTTTAAGATAAATCTTTCCATTTAAGAGATATTCTAAAATGTTGAAGTTGGCTTCTGGTATTATCTTTCAACTCCGCATTCTAAACTAAAAATGTCACCTCACAATCAAAATATTGTAACAATCTCCACTTTGTTAACTAGACAATCGCTGAGATGATGTGCATCTAGATGCACTTTGTTCTTTCTCATGCCGCTCGATCGACGAACTAAAAGGGTACTTAAAAAAGAACGTTTAAAGGAAGAATGGATTATGCTTTAATGATTGACTAGTTTCAACAAGATTTCATGAGTGACGCACATCTAATTGGTTTGCTATTAGGGGAATTGTAAACAGTATATGTGCCAAAACTTTAATAATTAGCTCAAAAGCTAAGTATGGATTTTAGAAAATGTTTTCCATTGGCTAATTTATTTTTTTTCTCATGATTTTGAATTTATAATGCAAAGGTGTTTTCATTATGAGCAATAAACTTTGAGATTAGGTAAAGCATCGACAACTTTGATGTCGCAATTACTTTATAAAATCATTTTTAAAATGATTATAAAAGTTACTTGTAAATGAATTATAGTGTATGATATTTTATTAGCTTTTTATTAAGATAGATTATCACATCCTTTGGTAGCATTGTATTTGTTAGATAAACTTTTTAAAGTTGAGATTATGGATAATTTCTTATTTACAATCTCTCCATGTTACAAGATTAGAGGATGAATTTGTTTTTGGTTTTCTTTGAACAATTATGTCATATAAGGACTAAATATGCTTATCCCTCTTCATCTTGGAGATGTTTGACATTCATTGATGGTTTATATAGACCAACACCCCAGACCAATATGCACCAAGTGGATTATCCCATACAAATATTGTTTTAGGTAACCAACGCTCATGACTTAGGTGTATCCCAAAGTGATAGCTTATAAAACACTTCATTTTGAGCAACTTGATTTGTTTTGACTTGAGATAATTGTATAGAATGTGGGGGGAATTATGCTAACACACAAATTTTAAATAAAGGGTTCTAAATATCATTTCACAAGCATATAATGATGCAAATTCCCATCCTATTTCATCAAGATAGTTATATATTTAATATTAAGGGAAAACTTTATCTTCCATTTCTTAGTAGTTATCATAATAGATTTCTCTTAGATCGAATCTAATGAACATGATTATAATAGCTCATGAATTTGTACACCAAGCTTATTTACTAAAAATTTATAAATCATATTACATAAATTCACTACCAAACGAGAAGTATTTTAACCTCAATATCATATAGTGTAATTCAGAGCCTACTTTTAATATTGCCTTGGAAGAGATAATGTATAACACATGTGAGCTATAATTACTATAAAAGTCAATGCACATGACATAAAATAAAGGTATATCATTGGTGAGATGGTCTCAAATAATATAGGCTTGTGACTATGTTGATTACTATTCAATTAAAAAATCATTTTAATATGCATTGTATACTTGTGATAAGTGGTAATTTTAATTGATTATTTATATTAATGATATAATATCATATAAAAGAATAAATTAGTATGTTAAAATTATTATATCTTTCATTCTATTAATATGTATGAAAAGGTTTCAACAAAGCTTACGAGGATATATGAAAATTATTTCAAAAATTTTACCTATAAAGCACATTACGTAAATAAATAAATTTCAAAAATAATAACAATAAAAAACAAATTAAATATAAAATTAAGTAATATAATAAACAAAACATAAAATGTTTATCATTGTTTTAAAGGAGGAATTTTATAAACAAACCAAAAAAAAACATTAATATAATATTAAAATATTAAAAAAATGGATTAGGTTTTATTTTTTTAGATAGTTGTTTGATTAACAAATACACAAAAACAATTAAAAAATAAAAACTATAGGTTAAACATCAAATAATGTTACAAAGTTAATATGAGTCTTTGAAATCGAAGGTCGCTGTTGTTGCAGCTAAGCTTTCTTCTTGATTTTGGGACCTAGCACATCTTCTGTTCGGGGGAGTGTGGTTATTTCAATGGTTATTTCAGGCTACTAAACTCACCATCAAAAATTGCTTGTTTGCACACTCCTCTCTATTTTGATCATTAAGATAGTCTTCTTTTAGAGGGGTCGACCACTGAAAGGGTCGACCCTCTCTCCCTATTGTGCAATCATTACATAAAGACACACTTATCTTAAAAAGTATTAGTTAATAAATAAAATCATAAAATTTTAAATTATAAATGAATTTGAAATCTTCTCAAATTTTATGATCGTTGTGCTAACTTGTTTTTGCAGGTCACTCGGAAAGAGGCTTCGACAAGAAGGGTTGCTACTTTTAGGTATAAGAGAATTTTATTTATTTTAACTTTTGATTGAGCACATTATTTCATGTATTTTCAATGCTCTAACAAGTTTGTTGCAGGAAAATGCTAGCCTTTTGCAGATTTAAAGACAAACGAATGGTGTGCAGAATTGATTTCCAGAATCGCAGAAGATTTTCAGAAAAATGTTCCATTGAAAGCTCGACGGAGTTTAGTTTTCCCTTGTCTATGTCATGACATTTGCTGCCACAAAGAATCCATTCAGAAACCAATTACGCCATGTCATTTTGTCATCTATGTTAGAGTCTACTTTTTCACTGCCTTATATATCATAATTTCTCGCATGTCTACCTTTCTAAGTCGCACACAATTTTCCCATTTTCATTTTATGTTTTTCCTTCTGAATAAAACCATTTAGTTTCCTTTCCATGACTACATTGATTTGCTATCCCTGCCATAAAAACTATTTGATCCTCATATATTTTCATCTATAGTCCTACCACTCATTATGTACAAATCATGTCGACTGATGTGCGATTCCCTAAGGCCCACCTTTCAACAAGTCTTTCCCCATCGACCTCAGCACATTATCTGGGATAGAGACTAGAGTTCATTTTTATTACCTTGAGGCTTGCATGCCTTAATGGAAAGTTCTCTCATTGACAATCATAGGAATACACCAATGTCCCTTGATTGTTAGATCTCGCAAGTGGCTTGACATCAACTCGTTTATTCACACTTCGCAAGATGTACTTAGGTACCTTGGCACTCATTGACATCAATGGTGAGATTCCCTCGCATTGGTTAATGACGTTCATCAATGGTGAGTATCCCAATGAATTCTTTCCATGTTCGACATAGAAACATTTATTCGCATTGTAATAATTGTACCATCAGGTTTTGTAGTAGGTGAAGACTATATACTTTTCATGACATCATCAGCAGTTTTACAGCAGCATACTTCCAGCCATATGAGTACTATAGTTTCACTTTCAGCTCTCATCTTTTACTTCATCCAACCAAGAAGCAGTTCAGATCCTTCACATTCAGCAGCAGTAGCCACATTCCTATTGGATAGTTCATCAACCTTTTGGGTAAGTGGAGATATGTTGTTTTCTAATATTTAACCATGTAATTCCTTAAATGCTAGAAAATGAATGAATTTGGAAAATTCGCTCACTACATTCATTTCTCCTTTTCATAAATATAATATATCTTAAGTTTGGGGGGGACTATTCATTACCATTTTACATATTCATCATCTCATTTACACTTAATCAACATGTCTTTCCCAAACTATGATATATATCCTCGCATGATTCATAATATGAAGAAAATGATTTCTAATATACGTTGATGGTTCATCATTTCTAATGCAAAAATATTATGTATCGCAACAAGAAGAAAAAAATATATAACGAGAAAATGTTGTTAACAAAAGAACCAACATTTGTTATACTTATGGTTGTCACACAAGAACCAACCATAAGGAAAATTGCTGCCACTCATGCATTTCAAATCCTGGAATGATCTACTGTTACACACCATCATCATATGAAGCCCAGCTACAAAGCCAAAAAGTTAAAAAGAGAATCAATGCATAGTTACATGAGGACATGCAACCAGTCAAGTTGGGGGGAATGTTGAGATGCAAAAATACCACATTTTATTAATCCTTCCTATACCTTTTGTCACCTTATTCCTATCTTATCCTTCCATAAAACCATTAATATTCACCACTTCCATACGAAATATGGGTTTATAATTACTATTTTCAAAATCATTTATTTTGGAGTATTTTGAATGAATTTGTGGTTAATTATCGATAAAGATAACATATTTTCATTATACTTTAAATTTCATTGAGTTTGGTGATGTTTACAGGTGCATTTGAAGACTTTAACAGTCTCAAAAGTGACCACCTAGTCTCAGATTCGAATTTCATCTTCTAGATGTGAGCTAACTTCAAGGAGAAGATCATGAAAATGTGGAGAGAATATCTCATCCAATATTTGTTGAGAGTTTGAAGGGATGAGTTGTAGATTTGTTGAGGATTTTGAGGGATAAGTTGAGAGAATAATGGATATGTAATTATGATCAGTTATCTTGAATTCATGTATAAATACGAGGGCTCTCTCCTCATTTTGGTTAGAAATCTCTCTAGTGGTTTAGAAGTAGAGAATAATTTAGAGTTAGTCATAGAATGGATTTCTGATTGTAATGCCCATGTTAATAAAGATTTTCAGCACTTTCTTTCTTATAAGTTGTTATGTTTTGTTTATGATTTGTTAGTATAGATTTACTGTGAGCTCACAAGTTATTGTTGATTGCTTTATACCAGTTTATTTCATGCAATTTCAGTCTTTCTTTATCAAGTTAATTTATGCAATTTTATGTTTTTTGCAATTACATTCATTTCCAAACAATTTCTTGTTTTCATAACTTAGATTCAATTTCAGTTGTAGAATAGGTTAACAATACTCTGCCCCTGCATATATTTTGTATGTACCTCACAAGTTTACACTCTCTCCAGGTTGACAATTAAATCGTTGGATATTTGTTATAATTTGTTTAAATATTTGCACCAAAAATTAGTGTAATACATAGAGAGGAAGGTGTAAAGACTATAGATGTGCATGTATGCTAAGACACTCCAATTTCCCAATCCCACTTCCTTTATTGGTACACAATTAGTTTATTTCATGTTTTTAATCGATTAGATTGGATTTAATGGATGAAGAAATTATTGAAATTTCCTGAAGTTTGACAATATTGTTTTCCAACTGAAAATAACTCCACATTTACTAGAAGGCATGTACTCTATGTGAGGATGTCCCGTTTGATAATCAGAATTTTCCCTTGAATGTAAGAAAATCAAATTAATTGGTATTATACAAAAATAAGGGAAATACTTGTGGAGATAATTCAAGAGATTTATTTTTACCGAGTGATCATTGGCTTGAGAATATTTATTACTTTGATATTATATATAAATAATATCTTTAGCATGTTTGTACTTGATTTTGATGCTTGAGAACTCTTTCAAAGACACTTCAGCTAGTTGAAAATGAAAATTGGAAATGTAGAACCTATACAATGAACTACCTTTGAGTGATTACATTGTTGTACATATAGTTTGGTCGAGCCTTAATATTTCCATGAGAGAAATTATGGGAGGTTAACTAACTACAAGATTGAACCCAAAATTCAACAAGAAAATTAGACGCAATCCGATGAAATTGACCTTGTCATCAGATTTTTCCTTTGTAATTAATTTTGTTTTTAATTACCAAAGTTGATGTTGAATTTCTGACGACCATTGAATATCTAACTCAAGTAGTCCGATTCTAAACTTTTGTAGTCGAAAATATGGTGAATGTACAGTTAATACATTAAGGTCATTGGATATTCAACAAATCCATGTTACAATGGTAATTATGATACAAACTATATATTAGGAATATTATGACATGTTTTTTATACAAGCGACAATTTGCAGAAGTTATAATCTTGGCACAGACTCTTTTAAATACAAAAATCCACAATTATTTCAATTGTTATTGTAATTAAAAATAGTGAAATATGGACCTTGATTTTTTAAGATCGATAATAATTAGTCAATATTGGTACCATAAAATGTCACAACATAACAATATTCCTATTCCACACTATCAAAATCATGAATTGCTTGTTACATTGTGGGATGGACTAAAAAGAAAGGGCAATGGGAAATGATATTGTCCATGTAGTCAAATCATGGGATTTAAAAGGAGAAGAATAAAGATCACAACATCCAAAATAAATTGTAGGGTGTGAAATTTTTTATTCACAACAAGATCTAGAAGCTAAGAGAATCCTCACAACTAAAGAATTTGACAAAACATGAAGAAAAATAGTTTAAATAAGCAATATTAACACATAGAGATGGTGCCAATAACATAGACTTATATTACTATACAACATGTAAATATGTATGGAACATGAATATTATACAATAGGATAAAATCATTATCCTTTGGAGGAAAATTGGCCGCATACATGTGGTAGGTTTAGATTGGACCTCAAACCCCCCTAGTTGTACCAATGAAGTCCCAAAATGCATAAAAAAGGAACGAATGGCCACGTAAACACAAGTGAAGCATTCTTGGTCATAAATGATGGTATTCTAGGAATGTTGGAGTGCATGCCTGAGTGGGAGTGACTCTATGCAATATTTAATAGTCCAAAAGAGAAAAAACACTCAAATACAATGTATGGGCATGTTTGGTCAAAACAATTCCCTATTTTAAAGAGTGAGAGCACCCCAAGATACCAAAATATCATTAATGATGATGTTCATGCTCTCAAATGATAAAAATGTGTGCACTAGGTGTAATTAATGTTCCAAAACCCCCAAATACCTTAGGATACCAACATAGCCAAAGTTTGGACTATGCAACATAAGTGAAAAAGAAATGAAGGTATGTCCTAGGTGATATGTGACCATGCTACTATGTGTTATGTTGTTCTAACACCCCCCCCCCCTCGCCACCTTAATCCTAACTTAGTGTAACCACATCAAAATATAAGGCCTTGGAAACTAAGGCTCAAGTCACCTCTTACAAAACATTATTTATCCATATAACAAAGGTAAGAAGCAAAACACGTGGGAATAAAAACTCCCCTCTAAAATGGACATGGAGAAAAAGACGAAAATGAATATCAATCATCACCATGTGTCACCCACTCTAAGAAGTGACCTCAAATAGGTGAATGTCTTCTCTGTGAATCTCTTGGTGAATATCTCAACAGTTTGCTCTTTAGTTGGGAAATATTGCAATGATATCACTTACTCATGCAACAAGCTCTTGATGTAGTGCATCTGAATATAAATGTGCTCTATCCTCTGTATATGTGTAGGATCTTTGGATATATTAACTTCACTTTGATTGTCAAACCAAATGGCAGTGGGTGAATCAAATGCAAAACCAAGTTCTCCAAGAATGCCTCGCAACCACACACATTGGGTAGCTGCATTCATTGCTCCTTTGTACCTAGCATCAATTTATGAAAGGGATATAGTTTGTTGTTTCTTACTTGACCAGAATATGGGACCATTTGTAAGCATGAATACATAACCTGAAGTGTACTTTCTGTTAATGGAGTCTCCAGCCCAATCAGAATCAGTAAATACAACTAGTTCTAGCGGAGAACTAGAATCATAGTATATCCTGAAGTCTTTGGTTCATTACACATAATGAAATATCCCTTTAGCATCCTTCCAATGGATATCATGATGCTCCTGCATATACCTTGCAACAACACCTACTACATAAGCCAAAATAGCTTGAGAGTGTGTGTGACACAACAAGCTCCCAACGAGTTTCATATACAACGATTTGTCCACCAATGGAAATGAACCAAAATCACTTATTTTTACTCTTGAAAGGAAGGGGAACTTGGTTTCCTTACATTCAGACATTTGAACTTAAATAAAATGTCTGAATCATACTCTGATTGGATGACCTTGATACCTTCAGAATCTAAGATAGGATATATAGATAACAATGAATGGGTGAATGGATCATCATAATTATCAATAGAAGCTCCATGTGTTACTTCTTTTTCATCATTAGTATCAGAAGAATAAGAATCACCTTCAAGAGACATAGAAAAATATTGCTCTTCAATATTTGCTTCTTCATTGAAGGAGAAAGCATTCGAATCAAAGAGGGTAGAAATAACATGAACTGTATGAGAAACTTATTCATCATAAATAACTTCATAGGAGAATGTAGAGGCCAAAACATATTGAGATATCACATGAGGATACGCTGGGTTCACTCCATTCTTCATATTCTACTTCCTGCATACCAAAATATTTTTCCAAATTTTTCCAAAGCTCAAATGGAAATTCAGCAGAATCTATGAGATCATGTATATTTGGAGACATTTTCAAGAGAATGATTCCATAAGCTCTATCATAATTATTCAGCCAGACAATCCTCTCTTCATAATACTTAGGTTCTATCAAAGCACTAATGGAGACATCAAAGATACATTGCCTCTTCAAGTATGCACTCATCTTGGGCTTCCAATAAGCATAGTGTTAGCTGGAATATTTCACCTCCTACTGACACTAAGGTGTTCCACTGGTCTGAATTGTTCAGATCCAGAACAAATAGAGGACACAGTTTGAAGACTCTCCCTAGACGCCGTAGATACCTAGAATGCAATTCTTCGATCGTTACCCTATGTACCTGCAATAATCTTCAACATGCAAATAGATCAAGGAAACCATAATATAATCTACTGGTATATGTTAGTGACTAAGGAATATAACAACATACATGTGAAATCGAACAACAACAATATATGTGGGGCAAAAATCAACTTGCATTGATATATAAATATGAAGAAGTTTACAACCAAGCCTTAGTGTTGACATGCATCTCCATGAAACCAAGCATTCTCATCCCTGTAAATTCCAACTATAGCTCTCTCTCTATGCTCTACAATGGTATGGACCAAGTGATCAATCCAATAGCATAACAATACCTTAAGAGTTTTCCCTCTCAACCATGGCCATAAGCTTGTATTTATAAAGCTTAATGGATAGGGTAGGTTGAGAGATAAGTGGGTGAGGTGGCCTCTAAGATCCTAGGATGAGGGATCTCAAGCTCAACTAACCCACAATAGTAGGGATAAGGGAGGACACAAGGCTTATCATCTAGAAGCCTCGAGAAACTTTTCTTTTTCCCTTTTTACCCAGGGTACCGCGTTTCTCCTTAAATGACAGAGCGGTTTTGGTAAGAAACGCTTATTGGCTAAGAGCCATAAGCAATGGCACCGCTTGTGGGCAATAGGGGATGGGCAGTGCGAACAATGGTACTACTCCTGGAAAATAGAGGAAGCGTGGTGCTGGGAATTTTCATGAAATATTGATAATAACCATGAGTTTCCACTCAAAGAGCTGGGATTTAGGGCAAGTAGGTATGTCAAATGTCTTATCATATGATGGTGACATGATTTTGGTATAACAGGATGCCCCCCAAAGCATGAGTCTTAGAGGGATATGATAAACAAGAGATTTGAGAGAACAAGTCGTCACCATGAGATGAAAATGTTGGCTTGATCGGAGCATGTTGTCAAGTAGGAATCTATAGTACATCAATATGTTGACTCATAGACACAAGTAACCAAACTCATGGCTGCAGACCAATACAAGGCAGATCCATGAGAGGAATAAACAAGCATGGCCACTAGAATAGAGCATAGATCCATGTTATAGAGGACTCAAACTTGGACATAGATACCAGACATACAATGTAGATCTATGTCATACAGATGCAAATTTGATCATAGCCACGACTATACAAATGTGGATCCATGCTAGACACACAAAACTCCATCACAACCTAGGGAAAAGCAATGAGCACTTTTAAACAAATACCCAAGGTCTTCATCTCGTCTTCCACAAAGTATAATTCTATCCATGTGATTACAATGATTTGAAGTCGAACATGGTAGAAACCACTTGATTACCAGCCAATGATGTGAACTATTAACAAGTGCGAGGTAGATCACCATTAATGTCAATGATTCCCAAGGTACTCTAGTACAATCTACTAAGTGTGAATAGATGTCCTGATGTCGAACACCTAGTTGATTCTATCGAACAAAGGTCAGTGATGTGAAGCTATGTCAAGAGTGAGATAATCTGTCATTAAGGCATACAGATCTCAAGGTACCAAATATTTTTTCTAAGACTATTTCCCAGATGATGAACTGATATCGACGGGAACAGTGTCATCGAAGGAGGGCCATGATGAGTCCCACATCGACGACACAAAACTTGGAACATAGTTCTGGAATGATGTGAATGTAGTAACCATATGACTGACTCATATATACTGACACAAATATTGTGTAGACTGTAGAGGTAGAACTTCTTCAGATCCCTTTTGAACATCGGGAAACACGACAAAAAGACTTGGTGGCATGACTGAATGGGACAGACACACAACGCGACAGTAGACAATGCATTCTTTTGAAAGAATCAAAGGAGTCACATGACACATGAAAGTGGATCGTCACAGAGATCAACTGAATACCCAATTGACTGACATGATTGTACAGACAAGTGCCATATTCAAAGGTAATGACAAACAACTTCCATTATTTACAAAATGATTCCCATGCCATTTCCCCCATCATGATCGATGAGTGCCTCTTTTTAGTTTTACGAGTTCAAAAAGGGTAACAAACACTCGATATTGCTTGTTGGAAGACAAGTCTAGACTCATATGTCTTACGAACATGAGAGAGGAGGGGTTTCATTCCCAAAGTGGGTCTCTCAATGTTTAATTTAACGATTCCATTGAAAGAAAACTTGGTATTGTTCATGTTTAGAGAGTCTGAACGAGTATGGAAGAAGACTCCAAAGGGGTCCTTTTTCATATGATTTAGTCTCTAAGGCCCGAAAAAGTATAAAATCATACCTTAGATAACTCTTCTAGTCATGATTGGCTGGAGTGTTCCTTTTTTGTAAATACTCCTATCCGAACCGAAAAATAGATAACCTACCATCGGATAGACGACCCTTCAAATACTTTAATGAGCGTGAAGAAGACAAGATCGCTCGACAATATTTTCATATTTAGGGAGCCTAAAAAGAGTTTAAAGTGGACTCCATAAGGTTTCTTTACACAATGTCACTTTTTACGAGCCTGAAAAGATTCAGAAACAAACTCGACGATCTTTTCATGTTTAAGGAGTTTGAAAAAAGATGTGAAAAGAAGACTCCATGACGCTTCTTTACACAATGTTGATTTTTATGAGCCTGGAAAGAAACTTGAAATGGACTCGGACCTTTGATACTAGATTTTAATGAGCGTGAAAAAGTGTCGTAATAAACGCTCAACGACCTTTTCTGTTTTATGAAAGTACTAAAAATCCATAAGCAAACTTTCAAATCCTTTTTGCTATAGTTCCGTATCTTGGAATAGCCTCAGAAACAAGTGTTAAATGCATTTAAAACTAGCATTAAGGGATTACGATAGTTAAATTTTTCCTAAAACATGATTTTATATCAAAACTATAGTAAGTTAGACCCAAAAATGCCTATATGAGTTAAGAAAATAGTAAAAATTCAAATCATTTCCCTATTTACCTCTAGCAGAGAGCACTTGGAGCATTTTCTTAGCCAGATCCTCCGCAGCTGATACCGAGAGTTTCCATCGTCCATTTTCAGCATCTTCAGCTGCAGGTAACAACTAATACCTTTGTCTTTCATTTCATAGCATTTATTTTTAGATTTGGTGGGGTTTTAGGCTTATATGGCAAGCCCTAAAACCCAAATTGTGGGCACCACGACTACCCCTTGCGGGATATGCGGTACCACCCAAGAACCGTGCCAATAACACAGTGGACAAGTAGTGCCACCACCTATCTCCAATGGTGCATAGGTGGTGCCAACCGTGGATAAGTTAAACTAATAGCATGGGAAATATAAATTCATTCCTTTGATTTTTAATGATTGGGGAAGACTCTAATGCATGCCATTATTGTTTTTGGCAGGTCTAGGTTGCTCAAAACATGGTGATATGGAAAGAAAGAATGCATGACAATGAGGATGTTGCTGCTGAGAGAAATGTGGGTTGTATTTCCACATTACGGGAATGTGGGCTCCTAAAGTTCTTTCGGACCCCAAGCATGGTGTCACACAAGTAGTTACTGGAACATATACTACGGATGTGGAATCCAGAGCAGCAGTACTTCGAGGTGGGGGCCCATATCCTTATGATGGAAGTAGAGGATATCTACTTCTTAACAGGTCTCTTGAGACGGGGTGCCCCCATATCAATGACAGGTTCCCGTGGTAGGGACATTACTACCAGAGAGCTTATAGATCGACACTATGCACCAGGGAGAGGTGCATTGGGGAAGAAGATCTCCATCAAAGCAGTGACAGATAGGGCCCTACAGACCATTTTGTTTACCATGCAGAGGGTGGCCAGGAGTCAGGGTATGCACCAGACTTCTAGGGAACACATGATGTATTCCATAGAGGCCATGGCACCCACGGTGTTCAACTGGGTGGAAGCAATGCTTCCAATATTCAAGGATCAGATGACTAAGTGTCGGTAGGGAGAGCTAAAGCGGTTTGGCTTTGGCTCCATTTTAGCTTGTTTTTTCTTCGAGTGGGTTCCACAGATGAGACCTCAGGTGGTCTTTCGGATTCTGAGAGCACAGGACCCCCGTATGCTGAGGTGGGTGCAGGTCATTGCTCATACAGGAGTAGGTAGGGGAAGAGTGAAGTTTGGCAATCCGTTCTTTAGATGTCTCTAAGATCAAATCCTCATGGTTGAGGATTATGCTTACACAGGCATGGAATTCACCGGAGATCCTGACCTACCACTCCCACCTCGCGACCAGTGGGGTGATATCGGTAAGAAGGAAGAAACCCTAAAATGGATTAAATGTTTTTATGTTTTTTAAAGTTTTACATTTTTTATGTTAAGTGATGAGACTTGTAAATTCTCATGTAGATGTTGGAGTAGTGTGACCTGGAGGAGCATCTCTATTACATAGGCGAGCTGGAGCTCTCTTTGTACCACAGGGTGATGATATCATCAGGGAGCTGGAGGAGAACCTGGAGAGGCTAACCTTGGACATCCTAGATGCTGACATAGATGACCTCCCGATGAGATATCAAAGATCCACAGTGGGAGTACTGGGCCAATTCAGTAGGCTGCTACGTAGAGTAGCTCGAGCATTGATGTGCTATCACGAGCACCACTAGTGTATGAGACATGTACTAAAAGCTGATAGCTTTAGTATTTTGTATGATGATTTTTCCTGAAATCCTATGTGCTTCAAAGGAGGTCTTGGGACCTACTTTTTGTAAACTTTTTCTTATATATATATATATACATAATTTTACACGGTGTTTATATGTTTCAAATGGAAATTGCATTTTCTATGAGTTTTATGTGTTTCTAAATGTTTATTTACAGTGTACCATGTTTGATTTTAACGTCATGAATGGGAAATATGCCAATCTAGGATGTATTTAGCCAATGATTCAGTAACTACATTATGTTCCCTAGGGATATGCCTATAAGTAATAGTTTCAAATGACCTTTCTAGTAAACGCACTCTCCGAAAGAGGTGGAGGACTACCCAGTTCCTAATGGTGTAGACATGATTCAAATGGCAAACCATAAGATATGAGTCCATCAAGACTACTAGATCATGAACATCCTGGGAGGCAGCTTCAGTTAGAAGACCGATGACTTCTTCATACTCGACAATGCTATTAGTAGCGGGACCTATACAAACTGCTCCTGAACTAACCAAATATTCAGCTAGGGAATAGAGAACCCAAGCAGCCGAGGCGAGATTCAAGGTGTGGCGGCAAGCACCATCAGCGAAGCCTTAGAAAGCCATCTGTATGACCAAAACATGGTATACATAGATGTGGACACTAAAACTCAAAACCATCTTGAAAATACTAAAAGCACACTGAAAGTGAATCAATATACATATATACAAGATACTATCCAGGCAAGACCTAGGAATAGTACCTTTTCAGGTACAACCCATTGCGAGGTTGCCCCAAATGGATTCCATCATAATAAATGAGCTCGTAAGCTCCTTTCTCTAACACCTTAGAAATAACAAAAGGTCTGTACCACATGGAATCAAACTTACCCTTCCCTATTTTGTCATATCTCTAATCATAAGTCAATACTAGGTCACCCTCGTTAAAGAAACGAGGTTGGATGGATTTATCATACTATGCCTTGATGCGTTTCTTATGTGCCTCATTAGCCAAGGCAGCATCTCTGCGAGTCTCGTCAAGGTTACTCAAGTACAAAAATCTTTCTTCCTCTACGGAAGTGTCTGGGAGAAGTTCGATGGCAAGTTGTAAAGATGGAATCTGACATTGGATCGGTAAGACAACTTCAATTCCATAGACAAGATGAAATGGCATGAAACTAGTGGCTATTTTCACCAAACTCTGATAGGCCCAAAGAGCGGAGAAAAGAACGTGGTTCCAGTTGGATTTATGATCTCTAACCATCCGACGAAGAATAGTTTTCAAAACTTTGTTAATGGCCTCTACCTAACCATTAGCTTGTGGATAATATGGCATAGAGTTTTCATGGCGAAAACCTAGCTTAGGACTCATTTCCTCCATCATCTGATTACGGAAATGGGATCCATGATCAGTAACGATGGATTGTGGAACTCCAAATCTAGCTATAATATGATTGAACAAGAAGAGAGCAACAGTCTTATCATCTTCTGCATATGTAGGCATGGCCTTACCCAATTTTGTGAAATAATCAATGGCTACAATGATGCAACCATGCCCCCCGGCTGAGGTAGGATTACAATGCATGAAGTCAATCCCCCATTTGGTGAATGGGCCAATGGAAATGACGAGGTGCAGTGGAGTAGGATGGGTGCACTTTTTCAGGTAGAAGTGTTGACAAGGTGGGCATTTCTTAAAAGCATCATGACAATATTTGAAGATAGAAGGCTAGAAATAGCTAGCACGAAGGATTTTCTAGGCTGTAACCATCCCAGATAAATGACCGCCACATGCTCCAGAGTTGCAATCATTCAACACTTGTTCAACCTCCTCATGAGTGAGGGATTGTCGGAGAATAGAGTCAATCCCACGTATACACATTGTATAATTTAGGATGAGATAGTATTTCACGTGGTGACGGATACGACGGTGATCATCACAAGATAAATGTGGCTAAAAACGTTGTGTTTGGAGGTATATAAGAAAATCTCCATACCAAGGATCAATAGTGCTTATCAGGAACAGGAATTCATCTAGAAATGAATCACTGGGCTCAGATTCCATCGAAGCACATGGAATATCACACATAAGCTCTATAAATACTAAGGATTTCTTTGATGTAGCCTTGGAAAATTCTAGATCAAACTACTGAGGTATGACAATCCAATGGGAGTACTTGCCCCCAAGCACTTGATGAGTCAGGATGTAGTACATTGGGTTCTACTCTGCAAATACGGTGGTAGTGCAGATCAGAATGTAATGACAAAATTTTTGTACAGCAATTACCATGGCTAATGCTAAATTTTCCACATGTGAATAACAAGTTTTAGAATCCAAGAGATTCTTACTTGCGTAATAAATCACGTGCTCCTGACTGTGGATATTGTCCTGCACTAAGACCATAGAGATGGTAGTAGCAGAGGCAACAATATACAAGAGAAGGTCCTTTGAATAATTGGGGGGGTGTATGATGGGTGAATGAGTCAGAACATGCTTAATATTATCAAAGGTGCATTAGGCCTGGTCATCCCAAAAGAATGGTGTGTTCTTCTTAAGGAGACGCATATAACCGTGCATTTTCTCTGCGAAATTGCACACAAAACGACGAAGAAATTTTTCCTTCCCCTACAAACTTTGGAGTTTAAGGAGATTAGTTGGGGCTGGTAGATCGAGAATGGCAGAAATTTTCGAAGGATCGATCCGGATTCCATCTTTGTATACCACAAAGCCTAGCAGACGTCTCGTCTCAACACAAAAAACACATTAATGTGGATTGAGCTGTATATTATAATGATGACATCTCAAGAATATCTCTCTAAGATGACCAGGGTGGTCCTCCCGTCGCTGTGAATGAGTAGGGAGGTCGTTAAGGTACGGTTCAACAATATGTCTAATATCGTGAAACACATAGGACATCGCATGCTGGAACGTGGCTCCAGCATTTTTAAAGCCAAATGGTAACTTCTTATATGCAAAGGTTTCCCATGGGAAAACGAGTGCCATTTTATGCTGATCGGAGGGTAATATCTCAATCTGATTATAGCCAGAGAAGCCATCCATGAATGAAAAGATGACACTTCCAGCACAGTTGTTGATAATCTAATCGATGTGCGGGGTAGGAAAGTTGTCCTTGGGACAATCTTTATTGACATCCCTAAAGTCGATACAGACTCTAATGGTGCCCCGCTTTTTGTTGACAGGGACAACGTTCGATACCCATTCCATCATGGGTATAGGATAAATAAACCCATCTTTTAGAAGTTTCTCAATTTCAGCTTTTATAGCTGTGACCTTCCGAGGATGGACTTGCCTTATTTTTTGCCTGATAGGTTTGGCCAAGGGATAGGTTTTAATCTCATGGACCATAATGGATGGGTCAATCCATGGCATCTCTTCATAGGTCCAAGAAAAAATATCACAGAACTCTTTAAAAAGTGCCTTAAATGCTTCAAATTCATTTGTGGAGCAATTCTGCCCAACATGAACATGCTCAATAGTATCAGGCTTGGATGATGTGTCAATCAAGTTTGTCTGTGTAATGTTACAAAGGTTTCCTTTAGAATCTGTATCTTGCAACGATATAAGACTTTGGGGTACGTTGACAATATCAATAGGAAACAAGGATGCAAAATCATGGCTAACCGAACTGGTATTGGAGAGGAACATAGATCTATGATGGTGATCCTCCCAAATGGGCTCATCCGTATTCATGATCTCTATGATGGACTCATCAAAAGGAAAAGTCTCAGAGAGATAATATAGAGTAGGGAGAGAAGGTTCTAACCAGTACAGTAAATGGTAAGGATCTGAAGCCACTAGATGAAGGTCATCAGTGTGATCATTGGAAAAGGTTTGAATGGTGTCATACATAGCTTCGTCTAGACTCAACGAGGTGGACTCAACAACATGTTTACCCTTAGGATCACAATGAAATGAGGTGATCATATGGACTGACGTGGAATCCATGCTAGGAGGAGTGGATGGAAAAACTCCCACGAGGGATGAATCCTTCAACACGTCGACCCCAATCGACTGGTAAGGAGGAGGGGACTGGCCTAACATGGGGATGTTATTATCCATGGAGTTAGTAACATCTGGTGTACAGAAATCAAGCTGGTCAATAGAAATGATTCTCCCCAGATGTGGAAATTGGACAGTTTGAAATACTGTTGAAGCAACAGCAGTCATAGCATAGAACTAATTTCATCCTAGAAGGAGATAGTAATCTAAAGGGGCATCTACCACTTCTACTTGAATGGAAATGATTTTTCCCCCCAGATTGACCGCTAGGGATGATATGAGACCATGGGGTTGGAAATCCCATCCATCAAAGGCCTTGAGTGTCATAGGTGATATGACAAACTCGGGAGAGCCAAGGGATTTCCAACAAGACAGAGACAAAATGGAGGTAAAATCTCCTTCATCTAGTATTGTTCGAAAAACTTTCTTTCCAACTACTTTCGTAATGACTTGAAAAGAAATTTTATGCAGTAACCTAGACTTATAGTTCTCAACATTGAAATGAATCAAGTTGGTGTTATCCGGGTCTAAATATCCTAATGCTGTTAACAGGTTTTTGTGCTATGTAGGGAAACTTTGGAGCACTTCTAGGGTAGACATTGCACAAGGTGCCTGAGCAAAATCTTCAACCACATTATAAAATTAAGCAGCTCGGGTATTAGGGTTAAATAGTTCCTTCTGAAGAGTACTTTTAGGTGGGCGCAAAATCATGTCAAGAGTGGGATTCTTGATAGATAAGGGGACAATAGATGAGGACTCAGGAGAACTAGTAGAAGGAATTTTCTCCGAAGACAGATGATCTTCATTTTTATCCACGAGTTTGTCATAATTTTGACTTCGAGTTTGCAGATGGATGGTATCTGAGGAGATCATACGAATTTCCTCTGACAAACTAGAGTGACCCTGATTAGACATGTGGTCTATCAGTTTTTGTTGAGAGGGAAAAGGATTCGTAAGTACTGCAGGTGCGGGATTAGACTTCAAAAAATGGGAGATTTCATCTTGACGAGGACACTCCTTTTAAAAGTGGTCACCACGACATAGTAGATAGAGATATTTTTCCTTCCTTTTCCCTTTGTCGTTGTCATCATTGGTTGGTCTTGGAGTCTCGATTTGGTTTCCAGGTTTTTTATTTTGATTTTTACGTTTCTTTTTATTATTACCCGAGGTTTGATTACTTTGAATGGAATTGACCTCAGCGGAAAATTTGGGAGTCAAAGGAGTAGGGGTGGTAGTTTAGGTTTGCTTGGCAGATTTTGTTGCTGATGGGGTTTAGATTGAACCAACAATCCCATCCATAGGTACTTCTACTGGTGGCTTGGAAGGATTAGTACTGGGGCAAGGAGCTTGACGAATCAGGTCATAAAGGGTTCCAGACTAGGAATAAACCAAGTCTAGGTACTGAGCCCAACTAATAGCCTGCTCTTTGGTAACGGCACCGCCCATAGCCACATCTCGGGAAATAGGAGGCAACAAGGATTTGGTGAACCAATCAGCTAGTAACTGATCTGGAATAGGGGCTTAATAAGAATTCTTCTCCTTCTCCACTCATGAATATGATCGAAAATGTGGGTGGAGGTGTTCTGTCAAAGAGAGGTTAAAAGATCAGTACCCGTTTCATAACGAATAGGGAGCTGAAAGTGTGTGAGAAACACGGTTGCCAACGAGCCAAAATACACAAACGAATGTTGTGGGAGTTCAATGTACCACTTCGCAGCTGTACATTGTCCAATGTCCAATGCTCAATGATGATATCCTAGTCTCAGTCAAAAAAAAAAAATTTAAAGAAAAAATAAGTTTACTATGCAAATAAGAAATGAAACCTAGAAGCTAATCTAGTGTTCTTCTTTTAGTCTATGTGGTAGAAACAAAAAGATATTTTAATAAAACCCTAAGATTTTCAGAAAACAATAAATCTCTTCGTAAACACAACCAACAAGCATAGAAGTGGATGAACAATTGAAATACCTAATCAAACTTTTGGATTTCCACTCAAATCGGTCTTAAACCATAAAATCTCAAACCACAAGCATCAGATTCTATAACAAAAGTCTGATAAGCAGAACTGAAATCAACAGAACTCAAAATTTTACAAAAAAAATGAGGAAAAAGGGTCTTGGAATGATGCCTACCTGGAACCGTGCTTCTTTGGTGTTGACAGCGCGGTTCTATCCCAGCACCACTTCTCGCCAATAGGATACAGGCGGTGGCACCACGTACTGCTCACTCTGTTCAGGTGGTGGCACCGCTCCTCATACACAGTGTAGGCGCGGTTCCCTGTAGATGACTAAAACACAAAGAAAATGAAGGGTCCAGTAAAAAAAATACTAGATCAAGGTAAACACTGCTAAATTGAGTTTGGAAACAGAGCATAAAAGATCGAAATGACTTAGATCTGAATAGATCTGGATGTTTCAAACCCAAATAGACTAAGTCAGAAAGTAGATCTGACTGAAGAGAGTTGAAGAAGGAGCCTGTATTCAGACAAGAGTTGTAGACTGAGGAAGATCAGAACAACTGATTCACAATTCTATTCCCCAGCAGAGTCGCCAGATTTGTTAGCTGGAATATTTCACCTCTTGTAGATAGTAAGGTGTTCCACTGGTATGAATGGTTCATATTTAGAACAAATAGAGGACAGAGGTTGAAGACTCTCCCTAGACACCGAATATACCTAGAATTCAATGCTTCGATCATTACCCTGTGTATTTGCAATAAGCTTCAGCACGCAAACAGATCAAGGAAACCAGAATATAATCTACTGATCTATGTTAGTGACTAAGGAATCTAACAACATACATGTGAAATCGAACAACAACAATAAATGTGGGATAGAAATCAACTTTCATTAATATAGAAATATGAAGAAGTTTACAACCAAGCCTTAGTGTTGACATGCATCTCCATGAAACCAGGCTTTCTCATCCCCATAAACTCTGACTCTAGCTCTCTCTATGCTCTACAATGGTATGGATCGAGTGATCAATCCAACTACATAACAATACCTTAAGTTCTCTCCCTCTCGACCATGGCCATAATCTTATATTTATAAAGCTTAATGGATAGGGTAGGTTGAGATATAAGTGGGTGAGGTGGCCTCTAAGATCCTAGGATGAGGGATCTTGAGCTCAAATTACCCACAATAGTAGGGACAAGGGAGGACATGAGTATTATCATCTAGAAGCCTCGAGAAACTTCTTGTTTTCCCTTTTTACCTAGGGTACCGCGTTTCTCCTTAAATGACAGAGCAGTTCTGGTAAGAAACGCTTATGGGATAAGAGCCATAAGCAGTGGCACCACTTGTAGGAAATAGGGGATGGGCGGTACGAACAATGGTACCACTCCTAGACAATAGAGGAAGCATAGTGCTGGGAATTTTCATGAAATATTGATAATAACCATGAGTTTCCACTCCAAGAGCTAGGATTCAGGGAAAGTAGGTATGTCAAATGTCTTATCACATGACGGTGACAGGATTTTGGTATAACACATAGTTGAAAGGAGATAGTAGAGAAAATTTTGAAACCATATCGAATTTGTGATATGTTGTAGGAGATACTGTCTGCAACCTGCAAAACAAAACTAGGAGAAAATATTGTAAGCTAGACAAGCTCTTCTTCAGAGAAAGATAGGGGACTAGATATTCTCTTCTGGAGAGAACAAATAGCTCCTCAACTCTATAGAACTCAAGAAACCTTTCACTCTGATACCATGTAGAAACAATAGCTCCAATTCTATGAGCAAAGATGCTAAGAAGAAGCACAGGAAATAGATCTGGCTACTAAGATCATTCTCACAAGCATACACATTAAAAATAGAGAGAAGAAAAGAGACTTAATCACATGAATGAAGAGATGAATATTGGAGTGTATCCTTCCATTAATTAATGATGAATAATAGTGTACATAAATAGTACATCCCTCATAGGCAAAATAGAGTTGTATGGAGACAACTCATAAATCTCAAAAAGGTAGACTTACCAAATATGATAAACACCCATAGGTGGCTAAAGCACTTCCCAAATCAGTCAAGGACCTCACGAATTAGAAAAATAATGAGTGAGTTGTCAAGAGTGATGGGAAAACATGCTAATCATGGAACATGGAGAGAAATTCATGGAGGATGGGTTGGAAACAAAAGATACTAGTTTCTTAGTCAAGTGACTTTACATTATCCATAGAAAATTTGTATAAAGGAAGCATCTATAGGAAAGCATAGCACAATAACATAGTAAATATGTCAAGATCAGACATATTGAAGAAGATGATCATACTGATAAAACAGTTGAAGATAATAATACAAATACATCCATTATACATTAAATGTTAAAATGGATTATTTTTATCATGATCATGAAAATGATGACTTTGATGATGTTCATCATTTACATCTTCTTGAGAATGTGTACGAACCCCTTTATGAAGGCTCCAACACACATATTCTCTTTTATATATTGTTGATAATGAACTTGAAGGTTATGAATGGTCTTTCAAACACACCAGCCACACAGATGCTAAGGTATGCAATATATTCCATCACACACACACACACATATGATCATGATAAAGGTTATCTTTGTTCCTCTATAATTTTATTTTTAATTCATAAGTAAAATTAATATAGATGAAACATGTTTCATTAGTATTATTTATATATTATCTTAACTAGTATTTTACTTTATATTGTTGTATCCTTATAACTGAATATTTTTTACCACCGTCAGATATTTTACCTTGTAGATATTGATATTTATTTGTCATCATGAAAGAAATTGGAATGCAGTATGAAGCAATTGATGCATGCCCCAATGACAATATTATATATTATAAACTTGACATGAATTTGAAACAAAATGTTTAGAATGTCATATCAATAGATATCGAATAGATCAAGTAACAAAAATGGTTCCTTGCAATGTTCTTCATTATGTTCACATTATTCCACATTTGAAATGGTTGTTTAGGTGCAAACACAACATAATGTATGGATTACCATGAACATTATAGAAGTCAAATATGACATTCTTTGAATGCTCGCAGATGGTGCATTAAGAGATATGAGGGAAAAATGGACACACTTTAAATAAGAACCTCATAATGTTAGGGTTTCTTTAGTACTAGATAGTGTCAATCCATTTGCAGAGATGAGATCTATTTACTTGGTGTGGCCTATTTTTGTTATCAACAATAACATTTCTCCATGGTTGTCAACAAAGATGGAGCACATAATGATGACAATGATTATTCCAGGTATGTGTCTACATCAATTTTATTTTAATGTAGTGGCATCTCATTTGTCGTATTTTGTTGGGTAATGCCATCTATTTTTTTTCTTTTACTCTTGTGTATTATTTATATTTCCTAATGGTTGTAATAATTATATATTTTATATGTTCAAATCAATCAGGTAAGTACCAGGTTAAATATATGAATGTATATATTGAGACTCTTATTGACGAAATACTAAAGCTATGGAATGACATCACTATATATGACATATATAGACCAATACGACAAAGGAAATTTCAATTCCATGCAATGATTGTATGGAAAGTACATCATGCCCCAAGGTTAACCCATTTTTGCGGTATGTAATTATAACGTCCACATTAATAATATTTAATTTTATGAAGTTGATATATTATGCATGCATGTGTTTTTAAATAATCCATTCATTTTATATAGTTATAATTGACATAGGTAACCCATTTCTTTATGTAGGTATTCAAACAAAGGGAAAACTTGCATGTCCATTTTTTGGTCCTAAGAACAAATATCGTCTTTCAAAAAGTTTATGAAAGGAGGTGTTTGATGAGTATAGGAACTAATTCCACTCTAAGAATCATATGTATTGAACTACCAAAAAACATCTATTCAATGGGAAGCAAGCTACTGCATTAAAACCATAGAGAATGACACCTCACATATGGAAGCTGCAATATAATAGAAATCGTCAAGGTACATACATATTAAAATATCTATCTATCCTCATATGTGAAATTTTTTTATTTTTTTATTGTGTTGTTCACTATAATTGACATTGATTTATGTAAATTATTTATAAACTATGATTCATGATGGTCTTCATGATCATGAAGGAATTAATGGGATTCCACGAGGAATTCAAAGTTATCCTAAACATTTCAGTAGGTTTCCCTACTATGAGCACCTAAAAATTTATCTCTTGTTTGATACAATGCATATCAGAAAGAATGTGGTTGAAACATTATGGAGAATATTGGATGGAAGGAGCATCAAAGAAAAATTTGTCAAAATCTGCAATGACATTCAGGAAACCAATCATGCAATGAAATATGTCATTCAATGACATAGCAATGGAGACCAAAATAATATAAACTAACTTCCATGGTTGTTAATGGAGTACAAGATCAATGTTGTAAAAGAAGTAAGATGAAAAATTAAATTTCTGATCTGATTTTGTTTGAACATGAACAATATCATAACAAAGAAAGGTGATTTTGTGGGGATGAAAACACATGATTGGCATATCTTCATCTAGGTAATTATTATGGTATATATATTGATATATTTTTTTATTCTAGTGCATATTGTTGGTATTTTTTTGTCTACTTTTTGTAAAAAATAATGAAACAATTTTTAGATTGTTACAGTATGTTCTACAACAATCTCTCCCGTACAACTTAGACAACAATGTCAAACAAATTATATATGATATTGGAAAATACATGAGGTAAGTAGCAATATTTTGCATGCATAAATTGTTTGTTTAATTCATTGTAGAACTTATATTTGATATATTATTTTTATAATTGTTATGTAATATAATGTTTTTTTGTTAAATATCGTGATTTGTTTACATCACTTGTAGATGGTTTTCATCTAAATAAATCCATAAACAATATATAAAGTATTTGAGGAGATAAATTCCTTGTCTCATGTGTGAAATACAAAAGCATCTACCTTCGTTCTTTTTCAATGCACAAGAGTACTACCTCATACACCAAGTTGAGGAGATTGAATTGTGTGGACCTATACACTCAAGGTCCATGTCAATGGTTGAGAAGCACCTGAAATTTTTGAAGGGTTTGGTTAGATAATGAGCATGTACAAGGGTTCTATGGTGGAGGGATATATGGTATACCAAAGTATGATGTATATTTGTGAATACCTTCCTAAATTAGTATCAAAACACAATTTAGGTTGCATTTGTGATCGAGACTCCAATAAAAATTTCTAATAGGAGTACCTCAAGGGAAAAGGTAGATCGAGGAAGGAGAAAGGTAATTATTAGCTAGTGAAGATTAATTATAGTACATTTTACTATTTATTTTTATGTATATATCATATTTATTTCATTTTTAGTATTCAATATGTGTCAATTAAAAGTGTATACCATGTTAAGTGAATATACATTTGTACTTAATTATAATTTAATTTTCATCAAGAAGTTAGTCATGAGTGGGATGAACTTCATTTATACATCGCAAAAAATATTGATTGGATGAAGGTATGGATTGAACTATGTGAAAAATCGGGTCATGGAATAACATGTGAATGTGTGGCTTCATTAGTTAAAGCATTTCATCACAATGGACATACCAATCTTACAGAAAGGGAAATCGATTTAGAATATGGTTTATAAGATAAGAAGGAACGCATATTAATTATCCATACTATTTAATTTTTTCTAAATATATTGATGTACACGTTGATTTGTTTCCCTGTAGAGCATAAACATGCACTTAATGGTGATCAATTCAGGATGTAATCTTTATGTGCATGGATTTTTCCAGGTAAAACACCATAAGGCTATGTGGTGTAATGGTCATAAATTTTACATCAAAAAGTTGGATGAAACAAATAAAACTTATTATTGTGAGATCACTACAATATTTGAGGTGACCAATATTTCTTCTAGAAGTGGCAGACATACATAACTCTCAGAAAATCGATACTATGGGTATTTGAAAGATATTATTTAGTGTGATTTTAACTCCTTCAAATTAAGTTATGTTTGTTTTCAAATGGTATAGGTTATGATTGAATCAGCGTGATGTCGATAAAATTATTATTGAACATGATAATGGATTCACCACAGTTAATACAAGGTTGTTAGATCCAGGAATGGAGGTCTATGTTATTCCAAGTCAATGTAAACAAGTATTTTACTCTAAGGTTCCTAGTAGAGGGGCTTGGCCATTTTCCATGAGACATGATCCAAGGGGAATTTCGATAAAGTATAATGTGGAGGAATATAATGAAGAGGGTCTTGCAGAAGAAGATGATGTGGAGGATGATCAATATGAGTTATATGATCATTTTCTAGAGGAAGATGATGAAGAATTAGTTGAATCATATGATGTAGCAGACAATGTCCATGAATATTATATCAATGATGACATGATGATTGAAAGTGGCATCGATGATGATAATGATATGGCCAATCCCTATAATGTTGAATATGGATCGGATGATACAAATGATGACTTGGATGAAGAATATGATGAATTCCATTGAAGTGTATGAAGTATGATTTAATATATCCACTCTACTCTATATATGAGTGTTGGCCGAATTTTTTGAACTAGGCCAACTTAAGGAGATTAAGCCCACACAAGTTGCTTAGAGAAGCTATCGATGTGTTTGGAATGGAAAACCTCGTAGGTTATGGTCTTGCTACCAACTGAATTTATCCTCTTAAGGAGAACGTAAAAAAAAATTCAGTAAAAAATTATCCTAAATTAAATTATTGCTTAAAATAAATTCTAGAGTTAGTTTTCTAAGTTTAAGTTATCCTAAAGTGCTTTCTTAAGGAAAGTATCCTGTTTTGGGATTTTGTTTTAAATGTTTTGACTAAAAAAAAGCTATTTTAAATTTTAACAAACTAATCTAATTCTATTTAACAACTATAAAAATAAACTAAGCTAAAATATGAATTAAAATTAACTAGATACCCTATCTTAGCTGAGAGCAAACTTTTAGATTACTATATCAACTATCAATTAACAATTATAAATAACAAAGTGAAATAAATCATACAATTCCAGATAAAGAAACTATTAGAACTACTATCACCAATAACACTTTGTTTAAAAAAATTTAAACAACACAGAGAATAAAATAAGAAATTATTTTATTCACTCTGTAGATGTAGTTGTCAACAGATAATCGAAATTCAACATTAAAATCTGTATATAAAAGATATAATAACTTATCATTCAAAATAAGTATCAAAATATAGATGTAATCAAAATAAGCTATGAAAATAAAATAGTATTCGATCACAATCATCAACAACATTTGAATAATTATGACATTGACAGTATCAATAATAGATATCAATATTGAATGATAAGAGTAATTGAAACTATGTTAATGCAATGAAAACTAAGTTCAATTGCACACAGATTTAAAGTAAGAAAATTGCTTTTGAAATATATATATATATATATAATAACAAAGAACTGAAAACAAAATTTGGTACCAGTCTTTGATGTCCCAGTGGTAATCATCCACAAATAAAACTTCAGTAGATTAATCAAAACCAGAAATGTATTATATGTTTCATAAGTTTTTTATCTCGTACTCCCATCGACCTCCACTTCAACGAGATTCCTAGCTTATATAATAAGACTAGTAACTCCTTCCAACTTTTGTGTAACAACAATTCTAAAAATATCGATTTAGTTTCTAAGAGTTATTACATAATAAAGACAGAATCTTCATCATCATTATGTTGCATTACTCAAAGAAGGGCACTTGGAAAACTCGATTGCAACTTCCATAACAATGAAATGTAACTCGTCTATGTTGAAAGAATCCATATCAGTTGAATTTGTAACAGCCTCAACCTCCATTGCAAAATATTAATGAAGTCGAACAGCATTAAGATCAAAAGTCTATCCAACAACAACACCTGTAAGAATCGAAACCATGCATGAATTTTTATAATTAATGTAATAGATACAAAACATGAAAAATAATAAAATCTAATTTAATGATGAGCAATGCCTGCAGAATCTACGATTTTGTGGGCATGCTAATTACCTGATTTTGTTATTTTCCCAAAATTGTAGCAACTAACATAATTTTCAAGAAGAGACTTGGAATTTGGTAGCCTGACAAGCTTCTAACAATTTAGCTTTGAGTACCAAAATTTTGAGCTTTTGATGCTCTGTTTTTTCAAGCAACCACTGATTCATTATGGTCATGGATTCCTTAGTGGCTTTGTATCTATCCTTTTTCATTTTCATTTCTTGCCATTTAATAATCAATGACAATAATTCACTTTTAAGAGATTTGATTTCCTCTTTCATATCCAATTAATTTGAATATAGTTCTCTTAACTCTTTTTTCCTTTAATATATGTCTAAGAGTTAATCAATTTTCTTCATTTCTTCTAACAGGTGAAGAATCATTAGTAAATGAAGTTTTCTATTCAGACTTATAGGGAGAAGACTGATCAACGAATTCAGTTATCGATGACACAACAGGATGACTCATTTCAACATGTTATTCATCATTTCCAAGAGAAATCCCATGAACTGGGGATAGTTCATCATCTTCACTATCAATTTTGACCAAAGGAGTCTTTTTATGCTGCTGAGTAGTAACTGGAATGGAGGTTGTAGTCATACTTCGAGTAAATTGTCATGTACCAATAGACATAGAACCCTTTGGCTTAGAATATTTTCTATCACAACAAACTTCTGCTAAATGTTCAAGTTTTCATGTAGATTCATCACAAGGTTTTTTAAGAGTGCATAGATCAGAAAGGAATTCATGAATAAGAGGATCATATTTTTTAACATTCATTAATTTACTACCCACCTCTATAGATGCGTCGTAACATTTGACAGATGAAGATGGGTCCATATTAGTTACAACATCTAATGGATCAATTTTATTTGGAACATCATTACCAATATGGGGATCTAAAGGCGGACTTGCTTCCTGTAACTTACTAACCCCTGGCTCAGCTTTATAAACATCATCGACTTCAAATTTTAATGAAGCCCTACACTTTGTGCGAGTTTTAGAAGGAGGATTAGGCCAATACTGTGTCTACCCTAGCTTGTTTTCAGCCAATAATTCATCCCAAGATCCACCAATAAGGGATAACTGGTGCTGAACCAGAATCTTAATCAAACCATGGTGGAACAAGCTTCTATTAATATTACCTACAGTATTTTGCACAGAGTGTGCCATTTTCTTCAAGCTTTGAAGCAAGTAGAAAGGGATATTTAGTTTACAACCCTTCAAAGCTAATAATAATATCAAATGATAATAATGGATATGAGATAGGCGACAGTCACAGGAAACATACCTGAATAAAACTTCATGAGATGCTCACCATTCTGGTTTTAGGAATTTAACAGAAACCCCAAACTTTAGCTTTGCATTAGCAGGTAAGGGTAAAAGAAATGACTTGCACCTTTTTTTATCAACCCTTCCTTCTTTAAACCAATTCTCTCCAGTCTGGGGAAGCTTTGTTGCTTTTGCAATTTTGTCTTCATCAATTATAAACTGAAACCCCCCAATTTGAGCTACATTCTTCTTCAGGATTAGAGCGAATTGTCTGGTGACTTCAGTATTATGACCATTAAAACGTCTAAAGAACGAACCCCAACCTATCTTTTCAAATAATGCAGCAACTTACTCATTATCTTCCACCAGTTTAGGCCCTGAAATCTCGAATCGACTAAGAGGAGCCATTTTCTCATCACTACAACTCTGGTCTCAGTTTGGGATGAATGTCATTGTGAAGATGGAAGGAATAGGGATCCAAGTGAAAGGCATCGCATGAACCATCAAATCACTAATTGATCCATATGTGACAAGAAATAAAACCCCAAATTCGGCCATGGTAACCAAATTTTTGAAATAATGAAAACAAGTGCCTATGTTTTTCGCTATGAGTAACAGACAGACTAGTCCTAACCAACAGAACTCTCGGAAATCATTATATTAACACTTACAATTTTAATTGAACTTTGACATTCGAAATAATACATTCAAGGTTTGATAACCATATAACACAAAGAACGAAGTGTTTATAATACAAAGAACAGAATGATAGCTTCGTACAGGCGTCATAAATGGTACTGGTTATTAGTAATTATGGAATCAAATTACAATGACACGACTCCAACATTAAACCAACAAATGCCAGTTGTACTGATTGGTGTCATAAAATCAAAGCCAAGATAAACTAGATGTTAATATGATCTCAATCTTCATGTAGGTGATTCAGTAAAATATCATTAATCATTAAAACCCCTTGATTGTCTTTCTTTTAAACTTAAGGTTTATTACACCAAGGAAAACATCAATGATTGATCAAATGTATTATAACAAAAACTTATTAAAGATTAAGTGTTTAAATAAAGATCACTCCTTACAAATATAACACAAGAAATCTTGGTAAAATTCGAAGTGGTATATAAAAGTAAACTTTAGTTATGTGAAAAGCACATATAAAAACTCTCATATGTATGTATTTACAAATAAAATGACATAGTATTTAAATGATAAAGTTTTCTATGTAAAAACATATCATTAGGGTTAAATAGGATGTTTAACTTAATTCATCAACCCTAACCATATAAATTGCAAAAACTAATGATGAATACTTTGTCAAAAGTTCTACATGAAATCAATAAAACCTAACTACAACAAGTTGTTGGAATTTATTTAACCCACTCATAACTTAGGATAAAATAATTAATCATTATTTCATTAATTATTCACCCACTAGCTTAATTAGTTGGCATCCACTTGCACCTTAAAGTCAATACATGCCATCTATATCCTAGGAATGATTTATTTCTAATTCTAGGTTGATCTTGACCACCTTTTTACCATCCAAAATTAGTACACAGGACTTTACATCAGATTATGCTTTATTCTTCCTTTTCTGCTTTTCCTTCTTTTCTATGGATAAGATAAAAGCTAGTCAACTAGGAAACTGGGAGCTTTTGTTTCCAACCCATCTTCCATTATTTTTTCTCCATTTTCTAGGACTAACATGTTTTTTCCATCTCCTTGAAAAATCACTCATGATTTTTCCAACTCGTGAGGTCCTTGATAGATTTGGGAAGTGCTTTAGCCACCTATGGGGGTTTGCTATATTTTGGTAAGTCAGGCTTTTTGAGCTTTATGAGTTGTTTCCATACAATTCAAATTTCCTGTGAGGGATGTAATACTTATGTACACTATTATTCATAATTATTCAATGGAAGGATACACACCAATATTCATCTCTTCATTCATGTGATTCAGTCTCTTTTCCTCTCTCTTTTTTTCTTGTGTATCCTTGTGAGAATTCTTAGTAGCAAGATCTATTTCATGTGCTTCTTCTTAGAATCATTGCTCATATAATTTATCTATTATTTATACATGGTATCAAAGTACCAATCTTGATCAAGTTCTATAGATTTGAGGAGCACATCCTATCTCCTATCCCTCTCTGAAGAAGAGCTTGTCTAGCTTACAAGATTTTCACCTAGTTTGTTTTGCAGGTTGTAGAGATTTTATTCTTGAGCACATCAATTCAGAAATATGGATTCTTCATCATCTATAATTCTCACTTATTTCAACTACCACGAATGTAAATCCAAAATCTCCATTCTATTGCGCAGTATAGGATTATACAGAGTTACACTAGCTTTAAAGAATGAGCCCAATGCTGTGATTGAGAAAGCTAAGTGGCCTATAAATTTCTTTGCCTCTCTATTTATCCTGATATACTCTTTCATATAGATGGTTTGACCACTCCAAAACAAGTATGGACTCAATTGGAGTCTCTCTTTGGAGTTCAAGATGAGCTAAGAGTGCATCAATTGGAGATTGAGTTATTCTCACCGAGTCCAAGCAATTTTGAATCTCTTGAGGTTTTCTTCACCAAGTTCAATTCACTTGTTCTAATGCTCAATCAATGTAGGACTGAGAAAGCATATGATCAATTAATCCTTTCCATTCTTTCAAAATTAGGTCCTGATTACTCAGTTTTTGTGTCTAATTTTCATGCAAATGGACTTGCTATTCCTAAGTGGAAAATGCCTTCTTTAAATTCTTTTCTTGATTCACTAACAAAGGAGAAAAATAAATTTATCCATATGGGTGTCCTTAATTATTCAAAGGGAAAGGATCATGCTCTCTTGGTTTAAGGAAGCAAGAAATTCAAATCAAAAGAGAAGCAAATTGTGAAGAAGCCAAAGTCAGAAATTGAAGATGATGATTCATATGAAGATTTAATGAAGAAAGTTAAGAAGAAAGGGAGCACACCCAAGTGTTATTATTGTAGCAAGGGTTTTCATTCATAGAATAAGTTTTTCAAGAAGAATATGGACATCATGTCTCAGCTTCATGAGAAGCACAAGATCGAAGTTCCAGATGAACTAGAGAATCCTGTTGATTCCTCAGAACAATGTCATACTGCTCAGTTCCAAGGTGATATAACTTATGCTTTGAGTGCCAGAGTTCTCTCATTTTATAATATCTATGATATATATTTATTCTTTGATGTATCTGAATCAAAAATATCAGAACCTTTCTTTGATGATCCTCCCCTCAGTCTACTAGATTCATCTCCCAAAAATTGTGATTTTTCACTAGATATTGACTTACCTTTGAGCAGCTCTTCCTCACAAGCATGTATATCTAATTTAGAAGATTGTTTGCAGGCTGATATGCATGTAATTACACAGATAATACAACCATAGATACCATCTACTATAACTTTGAATAATCCAAAGACTATACAAATCCCAAGATCACTAGTTGATTCCTCATTGGTCTCTTATGCAGTGATATTTATCTTACATGGTTTGAAGTCTTTCCTATCTTTCATTGGCTGGTTATCCATGTCCTTAGTCATATTTGGACTGATATTAAACATGTTTGGATCTGTTTTAAACACTTATGGTTCAGATCTTAATCCCATCCATCATTCATATTTTTACACCTATTATTTTTCCCCAGTTGTTCATAATTTTCCTAGTCTAGCTCTATATCCTCATGGAGCCACTGAAGCCTTTGTCTTTTCTGTTCCATATGTTAATGTTTCTGATATTTCAGAGTTTTATCAGCCTCATATCATATCTATACATGTGCTATAGCATATTGGAATATTTACATGTGATTCACATCACAATTTTGCAGCTATTCAAAGAATTGGGTGTGAAATAAATTGTCTTAACTTTTGTACTCTTTGGGAAGGAGTATGCATAGATCTCTTTTCCATTTCAGATTATCTTTGCAGATCAGAGTTTGACAGAAGCAGGAAGCATTCAGATAATGATCCTACTTCATTAGATGATGAGATACCAGGAGTCTCTCCTCTTCCTTCTTGTAGGTTCTACACTCCAGCACATGATCATGGAGTTCATGATTTCTTCAACAAGTCTTCCATCCAGAAGCAGTTCACTCAGCTGAAAAAAGTGAAGATAAGGATATGTTGAAGACATATTATTTCAAAATTTTGTGCCTTTTCCTTTTATTGAGGGAGGATTTTTCCCATGTGGCTTTGCCTCTTTCCTCACTTTTCTGGACATAATAATTGTTAAATGGTGACCACAGCCTTGTTGCTGGGCCCTATATGCATCCATATGCATCCATATTTTTTGTCATACCATCAGAAATTCAGACTTATAGGGGGGTGTTGGAATATATTTAACCCACTCACAACTTAGGATAAAATAATTAATCATTATTTGATTAATTATTCACCCACTAGCTTAATTAGTTGGCATCCACTTGCACCTTAAAGTCAATACATGCCATCTATATCCTAGGAATGATTTATTTCCAATTATGGGTTGATCTTGACCACCTTTTGACCATCCATAATTAGTATACAGGACTTTACAGTAGATTCTGCTTTTCCTGCTTTTCTATGGATAAGATAAAAGCTAGTCAACTAGGAAACTTGGAGCTCTTGTTTCCAGCCCATCCTCCATTATTTTTTCTCCATTTTCTAGGATTAGCATGTCTTTTCCATATCCTTAACAACTCACTCATGCTTTCTCCAACTCGTGAGGTCCTTGATAGATTTGGGAAGTGCTTTAGCCACCTATGGGGGTTTGCTATATTTTGGTAAGTCAACCTTTTTGAGCTTTATGAGTTGTTTCCATACAATTAAATTTTTCTATGAGGGATGTACTATTTATGTACACTATTATTCATAATTATTCAATGGAAGGATACACACCAATATTCATCTCTTCATTCATGTGATTCAGTCTCTTTTCTTCTCTCTATTTTTCGTGTGTATGCTTGTGAGAATTCTTAGTAGCGAGATCTATTTCATGTGCTTCTTCTTAGCATCATTTCTCATAGCATTGATCTATTATTTCTACACAAGTTTAGAATGCATTTTCAATTATCTTTAATTTAATCCAAAGAACTATTTAGCAGGCTGTAATTTAAATATCTCGAATCAATATATAATCAGATATATCGATAATAAGGAAAATTGATTATATATAAAAATAAAATATTAACAGCTGCTAAATTATTAAATTTATGAAAATACTTCCTAAAATTCCAGTATAATCATTAAGTCTTATTTAATTGAGAGTACCTTTAGAACTAAATATTCTGAAGGAACTCTTATATAATTTTGTGATAAATTATAGAAGAGAATTGATCAATTTTATTTAGCAAAGCAGAAAAATTGAGAGGGTTGTTTCCTGCCAACAAATGGCGATGACCTGGGTGAACCAGTTATCTCTGGTCATATAAATTTCAAATTACTGTGCAAATAAAATATCAGAATCTACTGAAAACAATAAAAAAAATTCAGTCTAATAAAAACCATTGTCTAATTCATATTTGCAAACATGGTTCAGATTTTTTTATTTATTTCTGTTAATAAAGATCTCGTTAAGGAATAGCTTAAGAAAATATTCCTATAAAAAAAAGTACTCATAGAAATGATAGTCTAAATCATCAGTATAAATATATAAGAATTTACTTCTCTGAAAATTTTCCAAGATTTGTTCCAGTTATTGAATTCTTGTAAATATTTTTTATTTTATTGTTTTTTAATCTTTTTTTTTTTTAGCTGTCTCATTGAAGACTACTATTTAGGCATGGTGACCTGTTATGATAGTATCATTCATGATAACTGCCTAGGATAAGCAATCTGGCTCATGATGAGACCTCTTGTCCCTTGATCATTTGACCAAGAGACATCATCCTGGTAATCATAAATGAAGTTATACTAGACAGTACTGATGATCATGATTAGGCTGGCTCGTAATGAGACCTCCTATCCTTCAATCAGAGTTATATTCCATTTTATTTAGTTTTAAAATAAGAGATCACTGCTCAGCATGGTAACCAAATGGCAATGTTAGTCACAAATATTATCGAAAAATGAATCGGTTGGCTCGTGATAAGACCCCCTATCTATTGAACTTATGACCAAGAGCCACTATCAGTTTCCTGATAATGTCATAACTATAATATTTATGATCCTAATCAGATCAGCTTATTAGTAAGACCTTCTATCTAGGCTATTTTTAAATTTAGAAACATTTATTTAAAGGGAATAGATCTAGAAATTTTGCATATTGTAAACCACTTAAAAGAAATGACTGATAATAGAGATTAATAAAGATTTTCTAAGTACTGTGCTTTGAAAAGGCATTAACCAGCGATCCTAACTGTAAAGAAAAACAGGTTATGGGGAATAATCTAAATCATACTCGCAAATATTCTCCAGCAATGATAGATTCTTAACAGACTAAAAAAAAAATTGATCACTCTGAGCTAATTTAAAAAGGTTCAATTTATCACAACAATCTTAATCTAATGAACAAACTAGGATTTAAGCCACATGGCTTATTTATTTACAAACGCCCTCTCAAATAAGACTATGTATATATAAAATTGAAAAGACATATATTATTTATTACAAATATATTTTCAGACTAAAGGATTCTTAATATTCAGTCTAATGAAAGTATGTACAGAAATTGAAAGATTACGATGATTTGATAATAAAATTAATATTTCAGAAAATTAAAGAAAATGAAATTTAAAATGGATTTTAGGAATATTTACAAATCTAATTTTGAATGTACATGAGAAACAAGATTTTGCAATAATTTTCTGATGAAGGATTGTATATAAATATCAACAAACTTATAAAGTTCTGCAATGATAATATATATAGAAAAATAGCTCTGAAATTTTTAAAATTATTTATAAAAGATTGGTTGAAAATAAAAGAAGAAAAGTTGTATAGTTATCAACAAGTTCATGTACAAATTATACACAGGTTCAAATCCTAATGAAATCAGCATAAATATTTTTTAAGATCATCCCGTTAACTGGAAATGTTTTAGACTGACCTTCTAATGTTTGCAGACAGAAATTACTTTGACCTAACTTCTCAACAATGAAAAATGGACCTAACCATAGATTTTGGAACTTGGTACGATCTCCTTTCTCCTCATGGGATTTGTCCCATTTTAACACCAAGTCACCCACCTGAAACTCTCTATTAGAACTTAAGGACTGTTTAAACCAAGACTTAACAATTTGTTGATGTTTTTTGAAATGTTGTTTAGGCCTATTTCTTTCTTCCTCTAGTTTTAATAAAGCATTAATCCTTCTTTCCATAGCTGGACAATCCTCATCCTGAACAGATTGAGCTAACTGCAAAGAAGGTAAAAATAAGTTGGGTGGTAAGATGGCTTCCATTCCATAAAATAGGAAGAAAGGTGAGTTACCAATTGAAGTTTTAGGGGTTACCCTATCTTCCCATAATGCATTAAATAAAATTGTGTGTCAATTACGACGATAATGGTTCTTTTGAGAATTTTTAATAAGTTTTTATTCGTTAATTCCGCTAGACCATTTCTGTGAGGATGATAATTAGCTGAATATCTAACTCTTATACCTTTCTCTAAGGCAAATTGAGTTAACTCAACTGATGAAAAATATGAGGCATTATAAAAAACAAGGGAATCTGGAACACCATATCTCATTATGATAAAAGATTCTAAAAATAAGATAACCTGATTGGTGTTTACAACCCTTAAAGGTGCAGTCTCTACCTAACAGGTAAAATAATCAGTTGTAGTTATAATGTATTTGTGTTGCATAG
Source organism: Pseudotsuga menziesii (assembly GCA_001517045.1). NCBI lineage: Eukaryota > Viridiplantae > Streptophyta > Pinopsida > Pinales > Pinaceae > Pseudotsuga > Pseudotsuga menziesii. The sequence goes on along the minus strand of LPNX010412177.1, from coordinate 313,492 downwards.
AAGAGGGAGGGTTTATTGGTCCTACTATATCAATAACACATTGTTGAAAAGGCCTTTCTACTGAAACAGGTTGTAAAGGAAAAGCAGACTTCTTAACTCTACCTGCAACAAGTTGGCATTCTTGACATTTCTTGACAAAAGCATAAGAATCTCGAAATAAAGTAGGCCAATAATATCCAACCCTAAGAATATTATGTGCCGTAGTTTCTCCACCAAAATGACCACCCGTTGGTCCAAAATGTAATTCTTTCAAAATCACTTATGTTTCATCCTTGTCTAAGCATCGAAGTAAAACACCATCTGAATTTCTCCTAAAAAGAATATTATCAATTAGCAAATAAGGAGCAAATTTTAGTCTAAGTGCTCTCATTTTCCTTGGTTCAAGGTAATCAGGAGCAATTCCTATTTCCAAAACTGTCCTTAAATCTGTGTACCAAGAATCTTGTGGTGGAGGATAAAAGTAAATTTCCCTATTTAACAAGGTTTCATCAATAACAATTTCATTATCATTATTTGGCAAATGGGCTGCCTCTGCAGCAAGTTTACACAATCCATGTCCCTTGACTATTGTTGAAGGTTTAATCTCCAGGTCATACTCTTGAAGAGCTGTCATCCATGGTGCTTTTTTTTCACCCAAATCTTTCTGTACTAACAAATTTCTAACTGAAGGGTAAGGAACTATCACTTAAGTTCTAGATTTCAATAAATATGGAAGAAAGTATTTAACAACTTTGAAAACAGCAAAAGCTTTCTTATCAACCTCATGGTAATTAAGTTCAGCACATTTAAAATTTGAGCTCATAAAATAAATTGGTACTTCACTATTTTGCTGGTTTAGCTGAGTTAAGACTGCTGCATATGATATGTCAAAAGCGAAAGTGTACAATATGAAGTCTTTGTTAAAATATGGACTCAAAAGACTAGGGGATTCTGAAATGGCTTCTAAAATTCTCTGAAAAGATTATTTTTTTAGTTTGTCCCCAATTAAAAATAGCATCCTTCTTAATAATTTTTTGTAAAGGACGGATGATTTCTGAAAAACTGGGGATAAATCTCCTAACAAAGTTTATTTTATCGAGAAATGATTGCATTTATTTTTTGCTAGAAGGGTAAGTTATTTTTGAGATAGCTTGGGTTCGTTCAGGATCAATCATGATCCCATATTTTGAAACCACACAGCCTAATAAAATACCTTCTAAAACATCAAATATTGCTTTCTTTGGATTTAAAGAAACTCCAAATTTCCTACAACGTTCAAATACTTTTCCAAGATGATTAATGTGATTATGTTGACATTTAGAAAATACAGTGATGTCATCTAAATAGAGAACTACTAAATGATTAATTAACCCTCTAAAAGCAATATCCATTGCTATTTGAAAATTTGCCCCAGCATTGATTAACCCAAAGGGCATCTTTCTGTAAGTGTATGTTCCCCATGGAGTTCTAAAAGTTGTTTTTAGTTGATCATCTGGGGAAACCAATATTTGGTTATATCCTAAGAAACCATCAAGAAGTTATAGTATCTTAGACCCAAAAACTTTCTAGAGGATTTGTTCCATGGGAGGAACTGGGTAATTATATTTTTTAGAGGATTTATTAAGATTTCGAAAATCAACACATAATTGAATATCACCATTTTTATTCCTAACTGAAACCAAATTAGCTACCCACTGAGTATGTCGAATAGGAAAAATAATTCTAGCAGCAAGAAGTTTATTTAATTCCTTCTTAATTGTAGGTTCTAGTGACGGATGATACTTTCTAAGTTTCTGTTGGAAAGGTTTTGATTCTTGTTTTATTGGAATAATGTGTTACATGACTTGTGGATTGAAAGTTTTTAAATCATCGTATGCCCATGCAAAGACATCCTTGAATTATTTAAATAACTTTATGAATGCTGATTTTTCAATAGGAGTGCAGTCTATTCCTAAATTTACAGTTTGAGGATTAAGTTATGTTCCTAAATTTATAGTTTCATATTTCATTTGTGAACTATTGGTTTTACAATTAGGAACAGACTTAAATTTATCTTGAAGATCAAAAAACTTTTCTAATCTAAAAACTGAGTTAGGGATTGGCTTTACCTTCTCAAAATCTTTTTCAATTGAACAAAAATCATTTATTACCGAAATATCCCGCAAATTTTCATCGTGTTTAACTTCATCAATGGCTGAATCTTTGAAAGTATCATCATTTGTTAAGAAATTCAGCACGTGCAAGTCATTATCAAAAACATGCCAGTTAAAGATATTATTTGGTATAGAAGGCCTAAAAATTAATTCAACTAAAAAGAAATCAGGTGTAAAATTCTCAGATGGAATCAATTTTGATGCTACATTTGCTAATAAATATGCTTCTTGATTCTGGAATCTTGGAATTGAAATTATATTGAATGCATCAAAATGGGAAATGAGATTCCATAACTCTCATTGATAATTCTGCAAATGTTCAGAAATGTAATGAATAGAATTACGGACTTGCCTGATGATGATTTCAGAATCACCATATGCAACTAGTACTTTAATGTCCAAATCAATCGCTTTCTTCAGACCCTGAATTAGTGCTTCATATTCTACAATATTATTTGTACAATTAAATTCCATCCTACAAGTTATACATGTTTTATTTCCTTTTGGATCAATTAACAAGCAACCAGCTCCTGCTCCTTCTTTAGATTTTGACCCATCAAAATATAAAGTCCAAGTAGAACTATTTGCAACTACTTTACTTTCAATAATATTTACATAATTATGACTATCTACATTATTTACAGTTTTCTTGAATGAAGAATCATGAGAAATAGTTGTAACATTAAGAATTTATGATTATTGTTTATTGTCAAAGAAAGCAGAATTTTCAGATTTAAAATTTCCGAACCCAAGTTCATACATATAATTCCCCATTATAGAATCTGAAAATAAAACCGGTTCACTGGGATCATGTAATTCTGTCACTGTGTGTTTCAGATATCTTTCTCTGTTTATCTTAATTTGATTTGATTTTCCATTTTTAGGCAACCATAAAGTTGACCAATCTATAACAAAGAATCCATTCAATTGTTGAGACCAATCCCTACTAAAAAACAACCCATATGCATCAGGAATGTCTACAACCACAATATCTATAATATGAAAAACTGAAGGGTTATAAGCAATCCTAACTAGAACATCTTTCATCTCACCTACAACCCTCACATTCATTCTATCTAGTTGAGTAATCTATGAATTTGATGGAACATACTTTCCATTCAACCTTTTGCACACATATAAAGGCATTACATTAGAAGATGCTCCAGAATCAACCATGCAATTGTGAACATTCCTATTAAAAATTTTGAAGGTAAGAAGGAATGGAGGGGTTGTTGATTTTGAATTTTTTTCTATTAGTGAAGTTTTATCAGTTGCTGACTTTCCTTTATTAGTTGGTGTTAAATCACTATTAGAATTATTAGAAGCTATATTTTTCTTAGCATTAGGAATTATTGAACTCGTGGCAGGATTTATAATGGGACTATTAGGCATTGGATAAATTTGAAGAAGATCATACATACTAATATTTGCACGTGTATTTTTTAAATATTCAATTATGTCATATTGTAAATCTAACTTTGGAGCACTTTGAATAGGATGAGAAGTCCTCACAGGTTGAGTTTGTTTGACAGATTGATCCTGTTTATTAGGTTGTGAATTATTATTATCGTTACTCGGGGTAGAACTTGATGATGCTCCAGAAGTATTTGTGAATGTTCTACTATGAGTATTATAGGAATGTTGTCCTGAAGGAGGACTTATACCTTCATAATTGTTTACTAGACTGTCCCATAAATGACCATTTACTTGTTGAGGTTCTTCAAATTCTTCTTCATTTTCATATTCCTCTTCCTCTTCATTATCTGCAGTTTCTTGATTTGGGGGAGTTTCAAATAAAGATAAGACTGCTCGAATAGTATTAAAAATTTATTCATTTATTGCTATATCAGGAGGTGAACTTGTTTTATTATTAGTGTTAGGATTTTGTCTGGACTGATTTCTGAAATACCCTCTAGAAGAGGAATTTTAAAAATTAGTTTTCTTTAATCCTACGACTTCATTATTTAATGCCCGAATGACATTCTACAATTGTTCTACATCAAATGCCTTATCCTTTTCCTAATTAGGTCTTTCAATTTTCTTATGAGGAAAAGTATCAACTTTTCCACTTCTATCTGGTTCATAAGACATGGAATCCTTCTCGACTTTAATAGATTCCTCAAATGTTTCAACAAGTGTTGTTTTACCTTCTCTCTCAACAAACATCCGAGGATAATTTGTTAAGGCGGAGGTATAATTTTCTGTGATTATATCCTCGGGTGGTTGTGAAGCAACAGGAATTTTGTTTTTTAAGGTAAGAAATCTTTGATTAAAATCTTTATTTCTTTCTTTGGGTTCCATTTTAATTCGAGATAATTCAAGAGCTAAAAGAGCAGGTGTTTTATCTTCCCCAAATTTATTTAGAAAATCCTTGTTGAATTCAGCCCAATTTTTGATTGACCCTTGGACTAATGAAAAGTACCAAGTAGATGCTTTCCCTTCAAAAGTTAAATGGAACAAACGACAGACTATGTCTTCATGATGAAAGTTCATGGGTTGAACAGCTAACATGAATTTATCTACATGCACCTCTACAGGTTCTTTATTATCTGGATTAAACTTTGTAAGAAGTTTGTTTCAATGTTTCGGCAAAGGATGTTGTACACCAAGTACAACTACAACAACTGTTCTTAACCAAGGAAGTTGTGGGTAAGGTGGAGGATTAGGTGGAGGGTTACCCCCTCCTCCTCCTCCTGCAGGTATGTTTCCAGCAGTAGGACTTCCTTCAAAATTTGAAGAAATCCCTTGATTAGATGACCTTGGACTATTTGGTGGTGATTCCAGAGGAGAAGGTGGTTGATCAAAACCACCTACAAAAGTCAATCTTATAGTAGTATGTGTTCTAGCAGTTTCTCTATGAAGACTTCTGGCTTGATAACTTGGAGTTCTATTGGCTCCTACTGAATCTTGAGTAATTATATTCAATTGAGGATTACTTCTTTGTTTTCTAGGTAGAACATATTCTATTGGTGTTAAACCAAGTTGATGAGCATATGCTCTCGTAAGAATATGACATGATCCTTCTAAATTTTGAGTACTTTGTTCAAGAGTGAATGGATATGTATTATGGTCACGCTCAAGAATGCTCTTAACAGTTTCTATGAATGGTGATCTACTAACTTCATATTGTAATGGAGTTTGTTGGATGGTTGAAGATTTATCATTAATTCTATCAGCCATTAATCATTAACATGCCCTCCTCCTAGCACCATTTGTTGGCCGAATTTTTTGAACTAGGCCAACTTAAGGAGATTAAACCCACACAAGTTGCTTAGAGCAGCTCCCCGTGTGTTTGGAATGGAAAAGCCTCATAGGTTATGGTCCTACTACCAACTTAATTTATCCTCTTAAGGAGAAAATAAAAAAAAATTCAGTAAAAAATTATCCTAAATTAAATTATTGCTTAAAATAAATCCTAGAGTTAGTTTTCTAGGTTTAAGTTATCCTGAAGTGCTTTCTTAAGGAAAGTCTCCTATTTTGGGATTTTGTTTTAAATGTTTTGACTAAAAAAGAAACTATTTTAAATTTTAACAAACTAATCTAATTCTATTTAACAGCTATTAAAATAAATTAAGCTAAAATATGAATTAAAATTAACTAGCTACCCTATCTCACCTGAGAGAAAACTTTTAGATTACGATATCAACTATCGATTAACAATTATAAATAACAAAGTGAAATAAACCATACAATTCCAGATAAAGAAACTATAAGAACTGTTATCACTAATAACACTTTGTTTAATAAAATTTAAACAACACAGAGAATAAAATAAGAAATTACTTTATTCACTCTGTAGATGTATTTTTCAACAGATAATCGAAATTCAACATTAAAATCTGTATATAAAAGATATAATAACTTATCATTCAAAACAACTATGAAAATATAGATGTAATCAAAATAAGATATGAAAATATAATACTATTCGATCACACTCATCAACAACATTTGAATAATCATGACATTGACAGTATCAATAACAGATATCAATATTGAGTGATAACAGTAATTGAAACTATGTTAATGCAATGAAAACTAAGTTCAATTGCACATAGATTTAAAGTAAGAAAATTTCTTTTGAAATATATATATATATATATATATATATATATATATATATAATAATAATAACAAACAACTGAAAACAAAATTTGGTACCAGTCTTTGATGTCCCAGTGGTAATCATCCATGACGAAAACTTCAATAGATTAATCAAAACCAGAAATGTATTATATGTTTCACAAGTTTTTTCTCTTGTACTCCCATCGACCTCCACTACAACGAGCTTCTTATCTTATATAATAAGACTAGTAACTCCTTCCAACTTTTGTGTAACAACTATTCTAAAAATATTAATTTAGTTTCTAACAGTTATTACATAATAAAGACAGAATATTCGTCATCGTTCTGATGCATTCCTCAAAGAAGGGCATCTCGCAAACTCGATTACAACTTCCATAAATATGAAACGCAACTCGTCTATGTTGAAATCATTCATATCAGTTGAATTTGTAACAGCCTCAGCCTCCATTGCAAAATATTAATGAAGTCAAACAACATCAAGATCAAAAGTCTATCCAACAAAGACACCTGCAAGAATCAAAACCATGCATGAGTTTTTATAATTAATGTAATAGATACAAAACAGAAAAAATAATAAAATCTAATTTAATAATGAGCAATGGCCATAGAATCTACGATTCTGTGGGCATGCCAATTACCTGATTTTGTTATTTTCCCAAAATTGTAGTAACTAACATAATTTTCAAGAAGAGACTTGGAATTTGGTATCCCGACAAGCTTCTGACAATTTAGATTTGAGTACCAGAATTTTGAACTTTTGATGCTATGTTTGTTCAAGCAACCGCTGATTCATTATTGTCATGGATTTCTTAGTGGCTTTGTATCTATCATTTTTCATTTTCATTTCTTTCCATTTAATAATCCACGACAATAATTCATTTTTAAGAGATCTGATTTCCTCTTTCATATCCGATTCATTTGAATATAGTTCCCTTAACTCTTTTTCAACTCGGCAATTTTTTCCTTTAATATATGTCTAAGAGTTAATTGATTTTCTTCATTGCTTCTAATAGGTGAAGAATCACGAGTAAACAAATTTTTCTGTTCAGACTTATATGGAGAATACTGATTAGCAAATTCATTTATCGATGACACAATGGGATGACTCATTTCAACATGTTGTTAATCATTTCTAAGAGAAATCCCATGAACTGGGGATAATTCATCATCTTCACTATCAATTTTGATTAGAGGAGTCTCTTTATGTTGCTGAGTAGTAACTGGAATGGAGGCTGTAGTCATACTTCGAGTAAATCATCGTATACCAACAGACACAAAACCCTTTGGCTTAGAATATTTTCTATCACAACAAACTTCTGCTAACTGTTCAAGTTTGCGTGTCGATTCATCACAAGGTTTTTTAAGAGTGCACAGATCAGAAAGGAATTCATCAGTAACAGGATTAGTTTTTTTAACATTCATGAATTTACTATTCACCTTTGTACATGCATCGTAACGTTTGACAGATGAAGATGGGTCCATATTAGTTCTAGCGTCTAATGGAACAATTTTATTTGGAACATCTTTACGAATATGGGTATCTAAAGGTGGACTTTCTTCATGTAACTTACTAACCCCTAGCTCAGCTTTATGAACATCATCGACTTCAGATTTTAATGAAGCCCTACGCTTTCTATGAGTTTTAGGAGGAGGATTAGGCCAATACTGTGTCGACCCTAGCTTGTTTTCAGCCAATAATTCATCCCAGTATATACCAATAAGGGATAACTGGTGCTGAACCAGAATCTTAATCAAACTATGGTGGAATAAGCTTCTATCAGGATTGCCTATAGTATTTTGCACATAGTGTGTCATTTTGTTCAAGATTTGAAGCAAGTAGAAAGGGAGATTAATTTTACAACCCTTCAAAGCTAATAATAATCTCAAATGATAATAATGTATATGAGATAAGTGGCCATCACAAGAAACATACCTGACTAAAACTTCATAAGACGCTCACCATTCTGGTTTTAGGAATTTAACAGAAACCCCAAACTTTAGCTTTGCATTAGTAGGTAAGGGTAAAAGCAATGACTTGCACCTTTTTTTAATCAACCCTTCCTCCTTTAAACCAACGCTCTCTAGTCTCAGGAAGCTTTGTTGATTCTACAATTTTGTCTTCATCAATTATAAATTGAAACCCCCTAATTTGAGCTACATTCTCCTTCAGGCTTAGAGCGAATTGTCTGGTAACTTCAGTATTATGACCATTAAAATGTCTAAAGAACAAACCCCAACCTATCTTTTCAAATAATGCAGCAACTTCCTCATTAGCTTCCACCAGTTTAGGCCCTCAGATCTTGAATCGACTAAGAGGAGCCATTTTCTCATCACTACAACTTTGGTCTCGGTTTGGGATGAATGTTGTTGTGAAGATGGAAGGAATAGGGATCCAAGTGAAAGGCATCGCTTGAACCATCAAATCACTAATTGATTCATATGTGACAAGAAATAAAACCACAAATTCGGCCATGGTAACCAAATTTTTGAAATAATGAAGACAAGTTCCAATGTTTTGCGCTATGAGTAACAGGAAAACTAGTCGTAACCAACAAAACTCTCAGAAATCATTATATTAACACTTCCAATTTTAACTAAAATTTGACATTCGAAATAATACAATTCAGGGTTTGATAACCATATAACACAAAGAAAGAAGCATTGATAATACAAAGAACAGAATGATAGCTTCGTATAGGCGTCATAAATGGTAATGGTTATCAGTAATTATGGAATCGAATTACAATGACATGAATCCAGCATTAAACCAACAAATGTCAGTTTTATTTATTAGTGTCATAATATCAAATCCAATATAAACCATATGTTAATATGATCTCAATCTTCATGTAGGTGATTCAATAAAATATCATTAATCATTAAAACCCCTTGATTGTCTTACTTTTAAACTTAAGGTTTATTACACCAAGGAAAACATCAAATATTGAGCAAATGTATTATAACAAAAACTTATTAAAGATTAAGTTTTTAAATAAAAATCACTCCTTACAAATATAACACAAGAAATCTTGCTAAAATTCGAAGTGGTATATAAAGGTAAACTTTAGCTATGTTAAAAGCATATATAAAAACTCTCATAGCTATGTATTTACAAATAAAATGACATAGTATTTAAATGATAATTTTTTCTATGTAAAAACATATCATTAGGGTTAAATAGGATGTTTAACTTAACTCATCAAACCTAACCATATAAATTGCAAAAACTAATGATGAATACTTTGTCAAAAGGTCTAAATGAAATCAATAAAACCTAACTACAACAAGTTTAGAATGCATTTTCAATTATCTTTAATTTAATCCAAGGAACTATTTAGTAGCCTATAATTTAAATATCTCGAATCAATATATAATCAGATATATTGATAATAATGAAAATTGATTATATATAAAATTAAAATATTAACAGCTGCTAAATTATTAAATTTATGAAAATGCTTCCTAAACTTCCAGTATAATCATTAACTCTTCTTTAATTGAGAGTACCTTCAAAATCGAAGATTCTAAAGGCACTCTTATATAATTTTGTGATAAATTATAGAAGAGAACTAATCAATTTTATTCAGCAAAGCAGAAAAATTGAGAGGGTTGTTGCCTTCCGACAATGAGGTATTTTAAGTTTTTTTTTCATTTTCTTGTATGTTGGCATATGTTATAAGATACATTACCACTTAAGTATGACAAAAATTACAACAAAAAAAAAAATCTACATTGATTTTGTTGGGTTATGGAAAATTGACAGTGACACGAGGGTGGGAGGTGGGGGAGTCATATGAGCATCCACCTTCATGTGGTTGGACCTGTTTAGTAGAAAATATTAAATTATTCTCAAAACAAAGAGACGCTCGGTAATGCAATGCCTCCTCCCTTAATGATGGAAATATTGTCATTTGTGTCTCTTTGGTATGTTAGAATAATCAACCCATAGTTAGCTACCTTAGACATTAATTAATCCATTTTTGTCTTATTTGCCTAGAGTCCATAATCCACCTTATGCAAGTTGTCATCTATACATCCATAGTGGTCAAACTTGCTAATTTTGAGTCATGGAGTGCTTCAAAAACCTCCTGGAATCAAATCTGCTTTATTCCTGGCCTCCCTAGCGCATGTCTGCTTTTTTCTGCTTTATTGCCTGCTTTTTCAGTATTTTAAGGCAATTGGGAAAGTTTGACTAGGTGAGGTTAACTTGTTTTTTATCCTACACATCCTCCACTCTTTTCTCCTATGAAAGCATGTATGAGTTTTCCTTCCATCCACTATTAGCTTTCCTAATTGATTTTTCCAATTCGTGAGCTCCTAGACAGTTTTGGAAACTGCTTTATGCACCTATGGGGGATTTGCTTAGATTTAGTAAGCCTGCTTTTGACTAGATTCGAATGGAATCTTCATGCATTTGAATCCCTCATGTAATTATTTATTGCGGTAGCCTATGAATTCACAAGGTTGGCTATTGTACACTTATTCAATACAGTTTAGTGTTCAGCTCCATATTCAGTCTCTTTTGTGAGTAATTTTGCATGTGTAATTGGAAATTGATGTGAGTGTAATTGTTCTAACACTGGGTTCAATTTCCACATGGTATTAGAGCCTTTTCATATCAATTTCTCTCCTTCCAATTTGTTTTGCAGGTTTGACATCATTGACTGGGAGCCTTCTATTGACTGCCGGGACAACTTCTGAGCTATGGATCAATCTCAGAAGATCATCTTGACTCCATTTAACTTCTTTAAATGGAAAGCAGAGATGGAGATACTATTGAGAGCGAAAGGCCTCTACATAGTGACTATGGCAACAGAAGCAGATCCCAATGCAGTTGCAGAGAAGATAAAATGGCACAACAGGAGGGATGAGGCCTATGGTCTCTTGTGTCTGAGTATATCCAGAGACCTCCTTTTCCATCTTGATGGATTGACATCACTGAATGAAGTATGGGAGAAGATTTTTTATCTTTTTGGAAATACAGATGATATGAGGGGACATAAAATTGAAAATGAACCGATCTCCCTGAGTCCCAATAGCTTTGAATCCCTGCAACTCTATTTTTCCAAGTTCAAAGCACTTGTTTTGCAGCTAAAACAATGTGGGATCAAAAATAAGGATGATCATATGGTATTGGCCATACTCTCAAATATTAGCCCTGACTATTTAGTGTTTGTTTCAACCTTCTATGCCACAAAGTTGATAGCTTGAGTCTGGAAGATGCCTAGCCTTGCAGATTTCATGGAATCTCTCACACAAGAACAAGATAAATTGGTGATGATGGGCACCATCAAACCATCAAAAGACCAAGCTCTGGTTGCTGGATATTCGAGGGTGGATTCAAAAAGCAAAAATAAATCTAAAAAGCCACCTGAGCAAAAGAGAGACAAGAACAAGTCTCCGTAGGAGCCTCAAGGTTCCAAGAAGAACTACCAGAAGAAGAAGAACAAAGGAGAAATGAGAAATGAGCAAGTGCGCATACTACAGTAAGGGAAATCATTCTGAGAGCTCCTCCATGAAGACGAAAATAGACATGCTGACCCAACTCCTAGAGAAGAATGGCATCTCCCTTCCAGGCAGCTCAAAGAAGAGGGAAGGAGGATCAAATTCAGAAGACAGAGAGAGAGTTCATGCATTGGTTGCTGGCACATCAAGCTCACCTAGTTTTATCATTGATTCTGGAGCTTCAAGACATATGGTTTCGACCAAGGAGGCATTCACCTCACTTGACATGTCGAAAGGTCCACGAATAGTACTGGGAGATGACTCTCTCACTGAAAGTTTGGGCAAAGGGAGGATTGATCTTGACCATGGTAAGTTCAGCAATGTGTTTTATGTTCTAGGTCTTGCCTCTAACCTCTTATCAATGTATCAGATGACCCACATAGGGTCTCCAAATAAGGTCATATTCTCCCCTGATGAAGTTGAGATCACAAAGATCTCAAGTGGTAAAGTCATTGCAAAAGGAGTTGCAAATCATACTTCAAAGGTATACATGTTCTCACACTTCCTACCCTACTCAAACCCCTCTTCTCTTCTAATTCATGCTAATGAGGAAAGAAATATTTGGCATGAAAGATTTGGCCACCTAAATTACAAGTATCTTTCTAATCTTAGTGAAAAAGAAATGGTCATAGGGTTACCAAAGATAAAATTTTCCAAAGGAGTCTATCAAGGTTGCATCCTAGGAAAACACCCAGAGCATACATTTGAGAGAGCTAGTCATGAGAGAACCTCTGCACCTCTAGAGTTGATCCACAGTGATGTTTCTATCCCATTTCCTCATATGTCAATGAGTCAGGCCAAATATGCATTGACTTTCATAGATGACGTTTCCAGGTATTGCTGGGTTCACTTCCTGAAACACAAGTCTGAATTTTTTGGCCTCTTCAAAGTCTTCAAGGCTTTGGTTGAAACTAGTATGGGAGGAAACTCAAGGTCCTTAGATATGAAAATGGTGGTGAGTATGTCAAGTCTGAGTTTAATCAATATTGTGCAGATGTAGGTATTCATATGCAGCATTCTATCCCTTACACACCATAGCAGAATGGTGTTGTTGAGAGGAAGAACAGATCACTGAAAGAGATGGCAACATGCATGATGGAGGCTAAGACTTTGCCACCAAAGTACTGGGCCGAAGCTATAAAATGTGCAGCCTATATCCAGAATAGGATGCCTCATAAAAATCTTTATTTTATGACTCCTTTCGAAGCATGGAGTGGGAACAAGCTAGATGTGACCCATTTCAGGATTTTTGGTTCAAGGGCTTGGGCTAGAATTCCAACAGAAAAGAGAAAGGATTTGCAGCCCCAAAGCCAAGAGTGTCTATTTGTTGGGTACTCTGAAGATTCAAAAGGGTACAAGTTGATCAATTTGAGCACAAACAAATCCTTCTTTGAAAGGTGTGTTCAGTTTCAAGAAGAACCCCTAGCAGCAGTGAAAGTTGGAGAATCCTCTTCACCACCAGAACCTCTGAATGTAAGTGAAGAGATAGTTGAACATGATGATTCTGATATGTCTGATAGTGATGATTTTATTTCAGATCCTAACATCCCTACAAGGCCAAAATGGGCAGACAAGACCATTCATGCACCTGGAGAACTAGCTGGAGATCCTAATGACACTAGGAGGACTAGATCTCAATTTGAGAGTGCTCTATGCATGAAAGATCCTATGTTTGCTGAGAAATGCTATCTGATAGTTGAATCAGATCCTCAGACATATGAATATGCAGAAAAAGATCCAATATGGCAAGCAGCCATGAAGGAAGAGTTCAGCTCACTCCAGAAGAGAAACACTTGGGAGCTGGTAGATCTTCCCCCAGGGAGGAAGCTAGTTCAGTGTAAGTGGGTGTACAAGACCAAATTTGCTGCTGATGGTTCACCTCTGAAGTACAAGGCCATATTGGTAGCCAAGGTCTACTCACAGTTTCATGGCATAGACTACAATGAGACCTTTGCACCAGTGGCAAAGATGGACTCCATCAGGCTAGCCTTAACCATTGCAGCTTCAAAGCAATGGGAAGTACATCGCATGGATGTGAAGTGTGCTTTCCTGAATGGAGATATCACTGAAGAGATATACATGCAGAAGCCTCAAGTATTTTCTACTAACGCATCTCTTGTGTGCAGGCTAAAGAAGTCATTGTATGGGCTTAAGCAAGCCCCCAGGGTTTGGTATGCCAAGATTGATAGCTTTCTGCTATCACTGAATTTTGTTCGATGCAAATCAGATCCAAATGTCTATTTGAAGCTGATTAATGGTTCATTAATTATCATTTTTTTATATTTTGATGACCTCCTCATTACAGGAAGCTCAAAGGATGAAATTGCTTCCTTGAAGGATGCAATGAACCATGCCTTCTCCATGACAGATTTGGGGCTATTCAGCCAATTCTTGGGGCTTGAGATTGCTCAAACCAAAGCTGGAATCAAGGTGCACCAGTCCAAGTATGCCTTGGATTTTCTGAACAAATTCAAAATGAAGGATTGCAATATAAGGAAGACTCCTTTCCTTTCAGGAGTGAAGCTTGAGAAGCTGATTCTTCACCTATGGTAAACAATACACTGTATAGGCAATTGATTGGATTTTTGTTGTATCTTACACATACTATACCTGATATTTATTATGTAGTAAGTGTGGCTTCTATATACATGGATCAGCCTCATGAGATCCATTGGAAAGCAGCCAAAAGGATCCTTAACGTTGTTCAGGGAACAAGGACACATGGGATCTTCTATAAAGCTAAATCTGATCTTGATTTGATTGGGTTTACTGACAGTGATTGGGAAAGTGACAACACAGATCAAAAGTCAACATCAGGATATGTGTTCATGCTTGCAGAAGGGCCAATCAGCTGGTCAAGAAAGAAACAGAGTGCCATTGCACTCTCATCTACAGAAGTAGAGTATAGAGGAGTTGTAAATGCAGCAACTCAATGTTTATGATTGCAGGGGTTACTTGGAGAGTGTGGCTTCGAATCAGAATACTCAAATACTATCTAATGTGATAATCAGAGTACCATTCGAATCTACAATGATCTAGTTCAGAAGCAGAGAACCAAACACATTGAGATCCATATGCACTACATCAGACAGCTTGTGCATGATGGCACCATTCACCTACTCTTCTGTTCATCTTCAAAACAAGTAGCTGATATCTTCACCAATTTTTTTTGTGAGAATACATTCAGCAATCTCAAATCACTGCCGAGGATTTCTGATCATGCTGTGAAGCATGAGTGATGACAAGATTTCCAAATTTTGTTTTACAGTCCATGTTTAAGGGAGGATTTTCCCACTGGGTTTTTGCCTCTTTCCTTGGTTAAATGGACATGCAGTATGTAAAGGGTGACTAAGCATTGTTGCTAGGCCCTATAATTTTCTGATATATTACTCATAAGTCAGGATTAAGGGGGGGTGTTAGAATAATCAACCCATAGTTAGCTACCTTAGACACTAATTAATCCATTTTTGTCTTATTTGCCTAGTTTCCATATTCCACCTTACGCAAGTTGTCATCTACACATCCATAGTGGTCAAACTTGCTAATTTTGAGTCATGGAGCACTTGGGAAACCTCCTGGAATCAAATCTACTTTATTCCTGGACTCCCTAGCGCATGTCTACTTTTTCTGCTTTATTGCCTGCTTTTTCAGTGTTTTAAGGCAATTAAGAAAGTTTGACTAGGTGAGGTTAACTTGTTGTTTGTCCTACACATCCTCCACTCTTTTGTCCTATGAAAAGCATGTATGAGTTGTCCTTCCATCCACTATTAGCTTTCCTAATTGATTTTTCCAATTCGTGAGCTCCTAGACAGTTTTGGAAACTGCTTTATGCACCTATGGGAGATTTGCTTAGATTTAGTAAGCCTGCTTTTGACTAGATTCGAATGGCATCTTCATGCATTTGAATCCCTCATGTAATTATTTATTGTGGCAGCCTATGACTTCACAGGGTTGGCTATTGTACACTTATTCAATACAGTTTAGTGTTCAGCTCCATATTCAATGTCTTTTGTGAGTAATTTTGCATGTGTAATTGGCAATTGATGTGAGTGTAATTGTTCTAACACTGGGTTCAATTTCCACATGGTATGCCTAACACTTGTCTCCATTGATTTTTTGTATGCACCACTACCCATATTCTATTTCCTATGTTTTCATGAACAAATTATTGTGGAACATCATTATTTGTAGTTAGAAGACTAAAATAATTGACTAATATGGTACCTAGGGTTCCAACATGGTAATAGGTCGCATTGAAACTAAAATACAGAATTTAATAATGATCACCAACTGAGATTACTTTTTGAATATTCTCTTCATATGCTACTCATGGAATTGAGAACGCAATTTGTTGGTTAATTGGGAAATTGTAGGATAATATTATGAACTAGTGCCCTTAAGGGTCTCATCTCATATAAAGGTGTTGGAAAATTCACCTTTAGATGTATAAGTCTCAATTTTACCAATAAGAATATGATATGTTTTCATCACAATATTGTGTGTTACAACATACATTTTAATCAGGTTATCACCTAAACCATTCTCATCGCTAATTTTTTCATGACCTAACATTCCATGAGTTGCTTCCTAGTATATTCAATAGGCATTAGAGGAAATTTCAACTCAAAATGGGCCTTTCAACGCTAATTCAAATTCCATGTCATCATGTGTTAGCCAATGAAATTGCTTTAAATTTGAAATACTGTATAGGTATTTAACAAATTTTAAATATAAATTTGGGGATAAGTATCATAAAAAAAAACTTGTTTTGTTGTTTGTATTTTTTACATATCGCCCTATGGTTTTACTCAAACTTTGATCGGGAGAGCTTATTGGATGTGCAATTAAATTCTGCATCCAACGAGTACCCACTCGACATACTTTTTATGGGCCTCACTACCCCAAAAACAAGAAATACCTAAAAAGGTGTGATGATGATGTCATCATCACATTTTTTAGGTATTTCTTGTTTTTTGGGTAGAGGGGCCCATCAAAAGTATGCCGAGTGGGTACTCGTTGGATACAAAATTAAATTATTCATCCAACGAGCTCTCTGGATCAAAATTTGAGTAAAAACACAGGGAGTTATGTCAAAAATACAAACAAAAAACTAGTTTTTTCTTTTCTTCCTCCAAAATTAATAAATATTGTTTTATTATTTAACTATTATTTTATTAATTTTCCTTAGGAGGCCCATTTTGAGTTGAAATTTCTTCTAATGGGTGGGTCCATTAAGAAGTTTTTGTTTCCAACATGTTACCACAACTAACATAAATATTGATTCTTAAGGAAATAAATATGGATGAACTTGATAATGATATGTATGGTTGATGATTATTCTAATGAACCTTACAACATCAATATGTCTCCCAAAAGTTATCCACAAATAAAGGAATAAATTAACAACTTATGAAAGGGGAATAAAGCTCTGCAGAATTAGTGGTCGAGGAAGTTTCAAAGTCATTCTTAGGCTATAAGGAATGAAGTTTCAATCTAGGAAAAAAAATAAAAGTGGTAATAAATGTAGAAAATGTTTGAATAGGATAATTATCAAGACTCATCCATATGTCAGGGATAATGAGACCTAGTCCCAATTATAATATACCAACATAATAGAAGTGCTCACTTCCATAGGGTATATTATAGGCCATCTCGTATGTCATTGAAAGAGGTATTTTCCAAATGAAACCAAATACACTTGTTCTGCCATGAACGTTAACCAAACATAAAAGGAACAATATGAGCGTCGGTCTAGTGTTGCTTAAGTAATGTCCAATAGAACTATAATTTAAAAAAGTACGATATCTCTTGGTGTCCCCAATGAATTATTTTATTGTGGCATAAAAATATTGGTACATTTATGATAGAAGTTTATTGTGTTATGATCTACATTCATTGTGAGGTATAAGGACCCTAAAGGGTGAGGAGAAAATCCATGGTTGGTGAGGTTAATG
This sequence comes from Pseudotsuga menziesii, assembly GCA_001517045.1. NCBI lineage: Eukaryota > Viridiplantae > Streptophyta > Pinopsida > Pinales > Pinaceae > Pseudotsuga > Pseudotsuga menziesii. The sequence goes on along the minus strand of LPNX010412177.1, from coordinate 295,815 downwards.
AAATTTGAAAATGGGCCAAAATTCCATGTATGGTGAGACAAAATCATCTTAAAGGCTAAGGCCAACAAATTTGTTGGTCAAGCTAGTAGGATTTCTAGAAGATGATACTCTAAAGGATGAAAGAAGAGCATGTTAGATAAAGTCAATAAAATTTTTGGATTGGCCAAAATTAAATGGTAACCCTCCATTATAGGCATAAATTTGAGAAATCGGTATGTAAACATATGGGTGTTTTCTGGAAAAGAAAAAAATTCTTACAATATGAATTGGCTAGAATTTTTTTTTTTTAAACCTTATCTATAATTTTTCATTTTATGACCAAGTGTGACAATGTTGCTGAGTTTATTAAATTCATTGTTTTGAAATATTAAACTCTTAATAACCAAGTTAAGGTAATCATCCTTTTCATTTAAACTGACACATTCAATATGTTGATGTATTTGTAACTTTGGAATGTATTCATCTGTATTTATTATGTATTGTAACCCAATGTTTATTCTGGGATGTATTTGAGTCATGTCATGCCCCGATGTTCTGATCGGGAAGTTTCTATAATGTGAAAGTCATGTCAACTCATTGTGGGTAACCCTCCTATTGGTCAAGGATTAAAGTTCCCATAGTTGTGGGGCCCTAGGGTTATTAGACTATCCTAGTGAAGTCGACCCTAGGTAAGTCATTGTAAGTTGGCGCAATAGTCCCCACCATCTAAGTCAAGGTTAACCCTCCTTGTTGAGCAGAGGGTAAATTCCCCACAAGTTGTGGGGCACTATGGTTATTAGACACTCCTAGAGATGTCGTCTCTAGTAAGTAATTGTTAAGTGAGGATGATATGTTGCAGTGTGCTTCAAGTGAATGAAAGAATATAAATAGAGAGTGAGCCTCTCTGTTTTACATACACACACTCACTCATTGGGGCACATGAGTGAGAGAGGAGAATCTCTCTCAGTGAGAGAGAGAGAGAGAGAAGCTGTGGAGATCATCTTTACATTTTGGGCTTTTCTATTTTGGTGCTGATTCTATCTCCAAGGAAGTTGCAGAGTTTTCTCCTTTATGGTTTCCCCGAGGAAAATTCTTTGTGTCTCTTATCTCTTGTGTTTTATTGTTGTGCATGTTATTCTCTCAGTTAAAGATCCTAAGATCATAATGCTAGCTTGAATGATAAAAATCTAACATGGTATCAGAGCTAACCTGAGAAGAAGACATTTAGTAGTTGAAAAATCTATGAATTCTTAATTTTTGGGTCCCTTTCCACAATCCATCAGCAAAAGTATGCTACGCTGACTCTCCATTGAAGGGCACATCTTTCTGTCGAAGTGGAATTCGATTCCGAGCATTTTCATTTTTCAGTGCAGAAATTAGGGCTTTCTATAGAAGAGGAATTTTTGAGTGAGCCCATCATAGGATTTCTCTCCTCATAAAAATCTAAGTTTAAAGACCTGGGTTAAGATTTTTGGTTTGGTGAAACTCCGGGAAAGTCAAACCCTAGTTTGAACCCGAGCTAGAAAAACCCTAAATACTAAACCTGATAAGTTTTGGTACATTCACTATATCCAGAGATTGGAGAAGTCTCAGGAGCAGAAAATTGTGAAGGCTGAAGAAGAAATCTTTATGTACATTTTTTCCAAATTTAAGCCTCATATTCTCTATATTTTGGGAGATATGATCCTTCTAAGTTAGGGTTCCAACCTCTTCCAAAATTCATCCATAAACATGACACCTTGGGAGAATTGCTATATATTGGGCTACACAGGTCCAAATGAGATTTTTGAAGATGTTACAGAATGGGAATGGAATTTACTTGCTTTGGTGCAAGATTTAGACTCAGAAGATGAACCAGTGACACATGGTAGTCCGTACAATGTCACTGTTCTGAACAGTCCTATAACAGGTCACCTTGGGAAAAGGACCATAAGTCCCAATCGGTGAAACTAATTATGATGAAACCTATGGTGGTGGAACAGGGACATGTGAGGCTACCTTAGTGAAAAAATTCCAACATAGAGGAGCTGTAATTTCAGATATACTACAGAAATAGTAACAGAAATTTATGTAGAAGAAAGTGGAAAACTAGGGCTTCCTATTCCGGGAGCTTCCCTCCACTGTTTTCAGAAAAGGAGTACATTGGAAAGCTCCATTTGAAGAGATATAGATTTATATACAATTAGACCTAGAGGATTCCAAGTTTTCAAAATTAGGGTTTCTGTGACAAACCCTAGATCAGCCAGCTCTGGAACCAGGGCGGACACCTCAAAACGGTAAGATCTAATCTTTCACTATTTTCATTTGAGGTTCTAATTTCAAAGTGATCTATCACATCAGCTTGATGAAAATCATGGGGAAGTTGAAAATTTCCAAGCCTATAAGTATATGATCTCTTTAAAGAAAATGGATTGGGCACCTACATGAGTATAGAGGTTCCAGTTCTAGAGGGAGATGAGGCTAGAAGCCTTACACAAGAAGAACTTGGTCAAGGCCAAGAAGATCATTGCTGATTCAGTCACGAATCAACTTGTACTACAAGTGTCTTCCTTAAAGACACCAAATATGTTTGATTCCTTGACCAAGCTATTTGAAGGGAAGAACATAAATCAGAATATAAACTTAAGAAACCAGTTGAAGAATGTAAAGATCTAGAATGCAGAGACCATGCAGTCATACTTTACAAGGGTCTCTCAAATCAAAGAACAACTTGTAGTGGTAAAAGAAGAAGTGAAGAATGTAGTAGTGGTGATGTCCACCTTGAATGGCCTCCCAGGATCATGGGATTCATTCATTCGAGGAATGTGTGCTAGAAGGAAGTGATTACTTTCAGCAAAATCTGGGAAGAAGAAGAAGCTCGACTCATAAGAAGAGAAGAGAAGATGGGAGCAATTGAAGAACAAGCTCTCACCATCGAAAGAAGATCCCTCAAGCGATGAGGAATATGAAGGACTCGATTCTTAAAGAACCTATTATCCATCTTGAGAGCTTAGATAATAAATGATGAATTCATGAATGAAGAAGATGATGAAGCAGAAGAATCAAGAAGGAGTATACCCACAAAACAAATAAAGATAAGTATTCAATTGTCATTTCATGATATTGTTTTTGTTATGCATTTGTTTATATTTAGTCGATGTATTATGCATGATAGAATGTTCACATTAACGGTAGTATACTACTAATATGCATGTGATGGGTAAGTAGCTCATGGTGCTATACAACTCTCCATTGCTACTTATCTAGAATGAAACCTCTTTGCTGACATATTGGATTAGTGCACAATCTCAATGTTGTCATGGTAGAGATGGAAGGCATCTAGAAAAGTTTCTATGAGATATGGATGAATGTTGTATTGGATAAAATAGTTGCATGATCATATATTAATGAATAATAATTTTCCAGTATGAATATTCCTTATGAAATGTTTCTAACCATAGAAATGCATTTGACTTGTAGGATAGATCACATACATAATCACCTCCAAGAAAAGAAGGATGAAACTTGTTTCGAAGAACAAGTGACAACAGTTCAAGATGAAGAATAATATGACGAATGCAGCGACATCATTGATGCAGAACCTTCCAGATATGAAGAAGTAACCAAGAAGACCAGTTCAAGAAGAATGATGCCTAGGATGCAGTATCAAGACCTGAAGAGAAGTCCGTAGTTACATCATGCAGTAGATGGAAACATCGTGGGATACACAGCAAGATTCGTAGCACAAGGATTCTCACGAAAAGAAGACATAGACTGTGAAGAGACATTTACATCCAGTAAGAATTGAAACACATACATGATGAGATTGATGAAGATATTAAACTTTGCTACAAGGTTGAAGATGAAATTCTATACACTAGATGGATACATAGAAAACTAGTAGCGTAGGAAGCTACTTGTCACTCCAGTATATAATGTTTCAGTACATAGAGTACAAAAGATAGAGGGAGTATGATGATTCACTTCAGAGGGAGTGACTACAAAAAATATAAGGTTCGACATGGTACGATAGGATGGATAGATTACTGATGACTCTAGGCTTTACTAAGAGTAAAGCAGATTCCAACCTTTGCTTCAAGGTTGAAGGTAGAAGACCAGTGATGCTCTTGTTATGTGTTGATGCACTATTTTCTAAGAATGGAGGTGTGGACAAAGGAAGTATGCAGTAGAGATCTTGAAGAGGTTCAGGATGATGGACTGCATGACCACACCTATGGAATTGAATCTGGAGCTATTGATTGTTGCTTCATTAGAGATGGTCGATGCCATGATGTATCGTCAGATGATTTGTTCCTTGATGTACCTGACGAATACGAGACCATATTTTTTCTTTGCTGTGAACACATTGAGACATGTTCACCTGATGGTTGCAAAGCATGCAGTGAGGTACCTGAAGGGTATAGTTGATTATGGGATCAAGTACGATGTGAATCAGAAGATTAAACTGGATGGTTATGTTGATTCATATTGGGCAGGTAGTGCCTTCTATAGGAAGAGTACTTCAGGATGTTGCTTCAGTATGGAATCAGGTGTGATCTCTTGGTTTAGTAGGAAGCAATCCTGTGTGGCACTGAGTACAACTGAAGCAGAGTATGTCGCAACTTGTTCAGCTAGTTGTGAGGTAGTATGGCTAAGGAAACTACTGTCTGATTTATTTGATCTCCAGTTGGATGCTACTTGTATAAATTGTGACAACCAGAGTTGCGTGAAGTTGTTAGAGAATCCAGTGTTCCATGACAAGTCGAAGCATATTGAGATCAAGTATCACTATATTAGGGATATAGTGCAAAGGGGAGCAGTGGAGCTCCAGTATGTTGCGATGGAGGAACATATAGCTGATGTATTGACGAATCCATTGGCTAGGCTGAATTTTGAGTACTTCAGGGAGAAGCTTGGTGTTCTCCAAATCGAGGTTTCCTCCAAGGGAAAGTGATGAGACCCATATCCATTCTGACATGGTGAGAGGATTGGTTCCTTCTATAGTTAGATGTAAGGGTTCAGCCATTCTATAATGGTTAGAGGATTTAGGTTCCTTCCATCTCAGATATGAGTGTTGGCCATTCTGTCGGTTAGGAAAGATGTAATGGAAACTGCCATTCTGGGAATGGAGGCACCTGGTCAGTTACCAGAAAAACTCAGTCTAGGACCAAGAAGCCATTATGATGTGATAGAGGGATGTGTTCCTACTTGATCAGATGTAAGGGCTGGACCATTCTGTCATGGCTAAAAGATTAGGTTCCTCCCATGTCAGACGTGAGTGTTGGCCATTCTGTCGAGTAGGTCAGATGTAAGGGCAACTGCCATTCTGGGAATGGAGGCACCTGGTCAGTTACCAAGTAGCTCAGTCTAGAACTGGGGGCCATTCTAATGTGATGACTGGATTAGTTCCTACATGATCAGATGTGAGTGCACACCCTTTAGATGTAACGTGTTTACACATGGTTGAATGTAAGTGTAGAGCCTTTCTGACAATATGAGGTTGGATATAAGTGCTGAGCCATTCTATCACAATGTGTTTACACATGGTCAGATGTGAGTGTTGTACCTTTCTGACAAGATGAGGTCAGATGTAACTGCAGTGCCTTTCTGACAAAACGGGGTCGGATGAAAGTGCAGATCCTTTTCGATGTGATGTGCTTGCACATGATCGGATATAAGTGCTGATCCTTTCTAACAAGATGAGGTCAGATGTGAGTGTTGGTCCTTTTTGACAAGATGCGGTCAGATGTGAGTGTTGGGTGTGCCTTTTTTATAAGATGTGGTCAGATGTAAGAGTTGGGCAGGCCATTCTAACTTAAGTGTCAGATATAAGTGTTGATGAAGACCTGCATGAAGGGTAGGCCTACAGGATTGACTCTGTAGAACTTCCTGTGACGAGAAGAATTGAGATAGCACCATTATGAGATATCATATGATCATGATCCAGACTTGATGATGACCCAGATCAAGTGATCCAGATGTGTTGATCTATACTTGATGACGATACAGTTCAAGTGACGATCTAGTTGTGATGATGATACAGACTTGATGATGATCCAGATCAAGTGATCCATATGTGATGATCCAGACTTGATGACAATCCAGATCAAGTGACGATCCAGATGTGATGATGATCTAGCTTCAATGATGATCCAGATCAAGTAATGATCTAGACTTGATTATCCAGTAGTGATGATCTAGATTAAGTGATGATCTAGACTTGATGATGATCCAGTGATAATGATCCAGATCCAGTGATGATGATCCATATCAAGTGATGATCTAGATCCAGATGAAGATGACTTGAAGATGAATATGACTTGAATATGATGATGACCTGAAGATGATTATGACTTGACGATGAAGATGACTTGAAGATAAATATGACGAGAACTTGAATATGATTCAGATGATACAAAGAAGAAGACTTGTGATGATAAATTGTGTCGAGAGAATACCTTCCTAGTTAAGAGGGAGTGTTGATGTATTTGTAACTTTGGTATGTATTCATCTGTATTTATTATGTATTGTAACCCGATGTTTATTCCAGAATGTATTTGAGTCATGTCATGTCCCAATGTTCTGATCGAGAAGTTTCTATAATGTGAAAGTCATGTCAAGTCATTGTGGGTAACCCTCCTATTGGTCAAGGGTTAAATTCCTCGTAGTTGTGGGGCCCTAGGGTTATTAGAATATCCTAGTGAAGTTGACCCTAGGTGAGTCATTGTAAGTCAGGGCAATAGTCCCCACCATCTAAGTCAATGTTAACCCTCCTTGTTGAGTAGAGGATAAAGTCCCCACAAGTTGCAGGGCACTAGGGTTATTAGACACTCCTAGAGATGTCGGCTGTAGTAAGTAATTGTTAAGTGAGGACGACATGTTGGAGTGTGCTTCAAGTGAATGAAAGAATATAAATAGAGAGTGAGCCTCTCTATTTTACATACACACACTCACTCATTGGGGCACATGAGTGAGAGAGGAGAATCTCTTTCAGTGAAAGAGAGAGAGAGAGAGACAAAAGCCGTGGAGATCATCTTTACATTTTGGGATTTTCTATTTTGGTGTTGATTCTATCTCTGAGGAAGTTGCGGGGTTTTCTCCTTTATGGTTTCCCCGAGGAAAATTCTTTATGTCTCTTGTCTCTTGTGTTGTGCTTGTGTTTTATTGTTGTGCATGTTATTCTCTCAGTTAAAGATCCTAAGATCATAATGCTAGCTTGAATGATAAAAATCTAACATAATCAACTCAAGAAATGACAAATTCTTCTTCTCCATTATCCATGTTTGATTACAAACATGTTTGAATTGTATTGCGAAGTGTAATTCATACAACTCCTAAATCAAGCCTCCTACAATTTTTATATAAGTAGGCTCATCTTTGTATACGGGAATAGTTCATGGGTTTTGTTCTCATCCAAATTGGAAAATATCCCAACATTCAACTTTTTTAATAACAAGAACATTAGAGGAATCAAATCAATCATGCTTTTCTATATATCACCTAAAATGTAGGGGATTGTTCCTTTGTTGCCGATAAGAGAGATAAAATGGCTTTAAGGATGAAGGTGTAGGTATGAATGACAATTTAATTTTAAAGATAATAGAGATGATATTTAATATAATCAACCCAAAATATATCAAATAATGGTATACTAATGATAGTTTTAACAAAAAAAGAACAATAATATACTAATGAAGGTATAATTTCTAGTTTATTAAAAGATGACCTTAAATTGTTACTATTGTAATTATAATTTCATTATGGAAAATAATTGCTCATCCATACTTGTAAAATGCTTTAATACATGTGAATATTCACTTTTTATAAACTTTGAATCACCAATAGTTCACTTTTGATGATGATGACAGTGATGGTCATGATGATGATGATGATGATGATGATGATGATGATGATGATGATGATGATGTTGCTGATAATGAAGATTTTGATGGTGATGACAATGATGATGATGATGATGGTTATGATGGGGATGGTGATGATGATGATGACAATGATGATGGAAACGATTATGTTGTTGACAATGATAATGTTGGAGATGATGTTAGTGATGATCATGATGACGACATCAATTATGATGGGGATGACGATGATATCGATCATGTTGCTAGTGATGATGGTGGTGATGATGATGATGCTTATGATGACAATGGAGTTCTCTCTATATGACGATGATGGTCGTGATATCAACGGCAATGACTAAGATGATGATGTTGATGTTCTTGATGATAATGATGTTGATGATAATGAAAATGGTTATGACGACGACGATGATGATGATGACACTCATGTTGTTGTTTATGATGATTGTGATGATGAATAGTGATGATGATGATGATGACGATGACGATGATGATGACAATGACTATTATGATGATGTTGATGATAATGACAGTGATGATCATGATGATGAAAACAATTATGATGGAGATGGTGGTGGTGATGATGATGATGATGACGATGATGATGACGATGATGATGATAACAATGATGATGTTTCTAATGATGATGATGACATTGATGATCATGATGATGCTGGCCATTATTATGGGGATGGTGGTGATGATGATGATGAACATAATGTTAATGTTGATGATGATAGTGATGATCATGATGATGATGGTGATTATGATGGGGGTGGTGATGATGACTATGATTCTATTGATGATGATATTGATGTGGTTGTTTATGATTATTGTGATGGTGAAAATGATGTTGCTACTGCTGATGATGTTGATGATGATGATAATGATGTTCATGATGATGATGACTATTATGATGGGGATGGTGATGATGATGATGATGATGATGATGGTGATGACAATGATGATGATGCTTAAAACCATGATGTGATGAAAATGACAATGACAATGATGATGATGATGATATTTGTGATGACAATGATGACGACGGTGTTGATGATGATGACAATGTTTATGATTATGATGGTGATGATGATTAGGATGGTGATGATGATGATGATGACAATGATGAATATGAAGTAAGTGTTTATGATGATGAATAGTGATTATGATGATCATCATGATGATGGTGATGGTGTTATTGATGATGATGATGTTGATGATGAAAATGATGAGCACGATGACGATCATGATTATTATGGGTTCGGTGATGATAATGATGATGATGATGATGATGATTATGATGTTGATGTTGATGATGATGTTGATGATGATGAAATCAATGATCATGATGGTATAGACAATTATGATTGGGATGGTGGTGATGATGGTGCTACTGATGATGGTGATGATGTCATTGTTTATGAATATGATGATGACGGTGATGATGATAATCATCATCATCATCATCATCATCATCATCATCATCTCTATGACAATAGTGATGACAATGATTTAGTTATCAATATCCTCATCATAATTGTCACTTACACTATCATTGTAATCATCATTGACATCGTCATTGCCATCAACGTCGTCATTGTTTCCATCACTATAATCACCATTAATTTTTTACTTTAATTTTGTTATCAAGATATATTTTTAAATTAAATTTTATTTTTCAGTTTATGTATATAAATATATGTATATATATTAGATAAATGAAAAAAATACATATAATAAAATTAAAAATAATAAACAAAAATTATAAAAATTACAAATAACAAAAAAAATTAAAAATTAAAAAGGGGGAAATGTTTTCCTCTCCTGTGTTCACTCGGCCTCATTAAAAATTTGTGAGAAGTGATCATTGATCAAAGTGTTGAGTCATGAGGAGAGGAAGATTACATTTGAGCCATGAGGAGAGTGAATAGTTGAATTTAGACCCATGAGGACACTTCTTTTCTCAAACCGTAATTATTTTTTATTAATAGTTCAGTTAATATATGTGTATTCTTAGATAAGTGGTCCCTGGTAAGTGGTTGTTATTATATATTTAATTACAAATATTTCTCTTCCACTTTATTGAAGATTTCCCATTTGTCTAAAGATCGGGTGTGTGAGTTTTCCTTCAATTGGGGTGGCTTTGTTTTCAATCTATATCTTCTTTATTTCTTAACTATATCAATATGTGACCATTCACCCCCTTTAAATCCTTTTCCTTGGCCTTGATTCAATTCCTTCAGAGGATAAGTCAATCTTCAAGTCCAAAGTGCAACTTCAAGAGAGAGGTGGATACCATTTTAGAGGAGAATTTAGTTTTAAACTCTATTAATGAAGGAATTAACCCAACCACCCACCAAGCATCAAAAATTTATCATATATAGAATATTAGAAATGCTTTCTTTCATTTTATGTATGGAATCACCTACTGAATATCGACACCCAATTCTCTAGATAGTTGAAAGTACTCTCCTCTTGATGCCACTACAAATTATGGTAAGATGTTACTTTTAATTTTTTGTAAAATTGATAATAATATAACAATAAATTTTAATAAGACTATTCTATGTTTTTTCTTAAACATGAAGTATTTTTTATTTTTTATTTTGATATTAGATACTTGTGCACTGGACAAAGGCATGGAAATAGGGTTTTAAACCACGGTTTTTAATTTGAATGTGAAAATTTTATCACATGACTACATATATATTTATGACCACGATATCAAATTAAATAAGAACATTCTCATTATGAATATATCAAGTGTATTAATCACATGATAATTATGATGATCAAGTAAAAATTATGCCCAAAAAATCATTTTTACTAGAGGAAATTTTGTATATTTAAATTACTATGTCAAATTATATAAGTTTGTAATATTCTACTTTTTTTAAATTAAAATAAAATGCATTCCCCTTTTTTATAAAACTAAATTATTTTGTTTATGAATGAAGAAAAAAATAAGAAATTTGTGTTATCGAATTATCATTATAGTGCATCGTGGATAATACATAGACAACTCCACCTCCTTGTAAGATTTGTTGCAGCTTAGGGTTTCCATAAGTGCAAATAATTGCTTCTACAAAGGGCATATTATATTTATCTAGACTTTCAACTCTTTCAACTCAATTCCTATAGCTAATGCATTTCTTTGGGAATCAACATGTTAAATTTGCAAAATTCCATATGTTGCATTACATGTGGCTATGTTTGTTTCCTAATTTTATCACTTAATATACTTTAGAGGCATAATCTTGACACGTGCTACTTTTGAATTATCTAGGTCATTGTGAGTAGGTTTTTTTGTTCCACCTCATATATAGCGACGTCGATTTTCAAAGCACATGATTAACTAAAAAAATGGGTAAACCAGTCTATTGTTATCTTTTAATTGAAAATTCAACTCCTTAATACAACATATCTTTTAATTGAAAATTAAATTTTTCAATAAAAGCATTATTATTAAAGGGTATTTTTTTTAATAAAATTTCATCATTGAAATGTTATTTTTTCATGAAAAAGTTGTTGGATGGGCAACTCAAAATTTTCAAAATGATATGAAATTCCAACACTATCTTACCCACTTGTTTTCCTAGTTCCATACCCTAACCCATTCATAGGAATTTCATACAAATGGAATTTTAGTTGACTATTTTTCATTCACATGGAATTTCATACAACTTATCTTGTTTGATAATATTACCTCCCTCCTGTGCTCAAGTTGTCATATGTTAATCGACTTACCTCCCAGAGCCCAAATAAAATCTAGGAGGTGAGGCAGAGCTGCAAGGTGAAGGACAGGATATAGCAGAGCTAGAAGATGAAGGAAGAGGATGAAAAGGTAATATGAAGTCATGGAGGATAGCTTGGTTCCCATTGTTAGAGAAATGAGTTAGTGAAAGCAAATGTAGAAGGGTTGTGAATCCTAAGCATGTAGAGGAGAGGACGTAGAGGGGTCATGCCGCCATGAAGTATGCAAAGGGAAAGGTCACGAAGGATGCACATATCACCTAGATGGCACAAAGGAGTCCCAAAGGTCATAGAATATGCAGAGGAGTCACAATGGTCACCTAGAGGACATAATTCCCCCCAAATCAGTAAGTACCCTATGTTTTATATTAGCATGAAACACAATCAAATTTGTAAATAGCTCATCCCTATGAAAATTTCATGTGTAGGAAAAGTGTATTGGAGGTTTGAATCTTGGCTAAATAAAGTTACATCCATGATGCAATATTCATGCCATCATTTATAGAGTACCATTGCTGGTAAAAATTTGTGGTTTGTAGCTTTATCACTCATTTTGTTCACACCATTTTCAATTCTTAAACATTTTCCACTTGAATCTAAATTAATAGAAGTCCAACCTCCTTTATTGTGGAAAATATATTTGAAATTAAAAATGAAGTGGTTCAAACTTTAGATTTGTTCATCGTAAGTAGGATGTGTTTCTCAATGACAAGAAATTTCCTTTTCGTAGAAATTAATGAACCTATTTCATGTTCAATACCAATAAAAACCTACTCCTTTACTTCATTGGGCATTCCATCCATACTTATCCCATAGGGAATTAAAGATTTTCCACTATGAGAAGCATAAAAAATTGTATTCAATTCTTTCAAGTCATCTCTCTCTATCACTTTCCCATTATTAACCTACTGATATGATACCTCTTTATTCCTCCACTAACATTGGTTTATGCTATCAAAAGAACCAAGCTTAAAATAATTTTCCTTAAATGAAACTAAACCTTCTTGTTCTAGATCCTTCTGAAATGAAGTGGCTGCATCCTCATTGAAGGATCCAAATATAAATATTTAAGGAGACAACAAATAAAAGAAAACAATAATCATGTCCTTCTAAACAAGTTTGCATAATATTAAAGATTTATATTATTTTATCATCATTGACAATGGAATTTCCTAATCCTCTTTATAAAATCATTTTTTTAAATAGAAAATTTGAGGAACTCTAATAATGTTCTCAATTAAATTCTAGGCCAAAATTAAACTCCCAATGTTGATTGTGGGAAGAAAAATGTGTCTTAATTCTATATGAATGATTCTATTAGGAAATCATTTCATAAAATATCATGTACTGCTCATGATATCCTATAAGTGTCCCAATTTATAGTTAATTATGTCCATCATATGGGATTTCTATTTCTTGGTATTTGGGTCTAGTAAATGTTTTACTTTACAATCCATAGGTTTCGAACATGAAACAAGAATAATAAATGAAAAAAAATCTAAGTATATCCAAACCAACAATTGAAAAATTTACATCCAGATAAAAGAAATTAAAGGAAGCAAGGCCCAACAAAACATCTTAGTGCCTATGTTCCATGAGATTTAGTTTCATAAATCAATAGTAACTAATTTTAAATTTTAAATAAGCTTAAATATGGTATTAAGATACCTCAAAATGGATATTTATTATTGTTTACAGCAATAATATTCCTCTAGCTGCATGCCCCATCATAAATAAATAATTATCCAACATTTATACCAGAAAATCACCCCGTTTTCTATGGTTCAATCCCTTTAGGAAACATACTTTTGAAATAGTAAATGGGTGGAGTCCAATTCTATTTTGTATTAGGATTACAATTTGGTCTAAAATAGGATAGCCTTCAATAAATCAAATCTAAGAAAGCACACAAGTACTTAATGGACACATCAATAAATGGATATGAAAAAAATTACAGCCAAGTTGATAATGTGCAACATCACGATGGTTCATCCTTCAATTGGAAGCTCAAGTTCCAATAAATAAAGTTAGACTATAATAGAAGAAAATGTTTTCTTTCCCAACTGTTGACTACATTGATGGAAAAAGCTTTTCTGATTTAAGGAAAACATGGAGATCCAACCATTTAATAAAGAACTTGATGCAATGGATCTAGATAAATAACTTGATGTAAGGGAATAATGGTAGGTAAACTGTAAAACCAAGTGGGATAAACCTCTTTTCACCTTTCCTCATCATGGAAACTCAAAGTAGAAAAAGGAATGGTTAGCTGCTAATCCTTCATGGAAACTAAATAATTTCATATGACTTTATAATGAACCTTGATTCAATAATATGGTTCAATAATACTTAGAAACCCTTCTTTATACTAAATTGTTTTGCATAACTAGGTACAAAATCCAAATGAAAGTGGAGGAGCTTAATCTAGGAATTATTTCATTGCACTTATTGTGGATTTAACTTTTGAGAGTTCGAATTTTGAACAAGAAGTGTCTTAAAATGGGTTAGGGTTTATAATAGAGAAACATGTATTGTATAAAATATTATGTTTTTCAAATTGGGAGAGTATAACTACATACATGTGAGTGAAATCCATGTCTCTAAGTTTAAGATGAATTAGAAAAATATTAACCAAATGAATTTGAATATTCCACTTATTATCAATAAATGAGAAAGATGATCTAAGGGGAATCTATGAGATGTGCCAAATGCTCCACCTACAAACTTGTAAGGAATCCAACACTCCTCAAAATCCATGTGCTTAACTAGGTCCACTCCACTTGCATGAAATATATCACAACCTTATATGCATCCCCAAGTCAAATCCATGCATCCACACAATAATCAAAGCTACCCCATATTTCCTAGGGATCAACACCATCCACTATAATTCTAAAACCTCCTCCTCCATTGACGTCCAATGGATTGCATTCTCCAATCGATAAACCTCCTCCATGCAAACAACATGTAAAATGTCACCAATTTCTCTAAAGATATATAATGCTCCAAGGAAGAATGTAATGCAAGAGTCCAACTAAGGTAAATAAAACACTAAGTAATCCACATCCAATGTGAAAATATATTTTCAACCATTCAAAGGAGATTCATACAACATGTACCCCAAATATCATGAATCACCCCCAAACATGGTGTAAACACTTTTGGGGTAACCCCAAAAGATAAAAAATATTTTCTATGAGGAAAATGTTTTCACTAACACCTATATATTCTATATGCAACTCCACTAAACCTACTATATACAAATATATATCAATTACAATTATAGAATAAATCAATGTGTCATAAAATGAAACTTTTACCCATCCATTATAAGATGTCATAATAGCATCTAAAATGTCCAAATAATGTTAACCGCTCATGAATATTAAGGAACATAATTATAAATCATGAGAAAACTACCAAGCTATAACACCCTTTAATATTGTGAGTGATATTTCGCATCTTGAATGATACTTAAGTGCTCAAATCACCAATATATGAAGTAGACACAAGCATTTATGGTGTTCAAGTGCTTCTCTCAAGCAACCTAGGGTTTCACACTCAAGAACCTTAACAATTTAACAATTTGCGTATTTCAAATAAACAATACATACAAACAATGGAAATTATAAAATGCGAAGAAAATGATAGTTGAATAAATCAAATATGCAACATCTAGTGATGAGACCATAGGAGACATCGAGGTTCTTTTGATGATGACACCATAGGAGAAATTGAGGTTCCCTTGATGTACAAACATCTAGTGAGACAATGGGTACCCATGTATCTTCCTCAAATAAACACATATTTTAGTGTGACTGAGAGGATATATATGATTGCACCATCGTCATTACAAGGTTTGGGATTTTTTTGCATGGATGAAATAACGATTGGTTACGACATTTGTACTAAATTGATGGAGTGTGTTGGATCCTGTTGCAATTATAGATATTGGATATGACTGGTCCAATATAGACGAAGTATGAGCATATATGGACTGTCTACAAACTATTTACATCTAAAAGACAAGGATAAACATAAAGGAACAACTATATACATTGATGTAAGGGCAAAGGCAACATGTAATATTGTAGGGTTTATAAATAGTACACAAACTGCATCTACAAATAAGAAGCCCAATTGCATATTGAGGGGCATGAAGGAAACCATGTTTTCATATGTTCCATAAAATCAATAGATGTATGGTAATAGTCTAGATAACCCCATGGTTTATTTGCAATGGGTTAATGAATATTGGGAAAATTGTTCCATTAAATCAATTTGCAATGGGAATATTTGAAATGGGTTAATTATTTTTTGACATTGGGATATTATAATTTTATAACTTTTTTCCCATGGTGTAGGTAGAACCAAATAGGTATTTGTCATATCTGTCTTCCAAGTGCGAGGGTATTTTAGGAATACTAGAGAAAAGTGAGACATACATAAGGTATACAATAGGTATATCAACTAGATGTCAAAACATCAAAAGAAAATTCCATAAATGCATAGATTTTTTTCTCACTAAAGGGGGTTCATGTTCTTATGTTGATGAGACCATATGCGACATAAAGGTTCCCTTGATGTACAAACATATAGTTAAACAATGGGTACCCAAGGATATTACTTAAATAAACATAGATTTTTGTGTGAATGAGAGGATATATCGAATTGAACCATCATCATTACATGGTATGGGGTTTTTTTGCATGGATGGCATAAAGGATGGTTACGATAGATGTACATAATTGATGGAGTATGTTGGGCCCTGTTACAAATACATAGATGGGATGTTACTGGTCTAATATACACAAAGTATGTACAGATACAGATTGTCTGCAATTTATTTATAGCTGAAAGACAAGGTTCAAAATAAAGGAGTGACAATGTACATTGATAGAAGATGTAGAAGGAGCAAGTCGACATAAGTCGACTTGAATGAAGAATGACTTAGTCGATCAGCCGACTGAGTCGGTCGGCCGAGTAAACACAGTCATTAAGTCTGCTAACTAATAGTTGTGTCGGTTCACCGAACTGACAGGTAGTTATTTTTGAAACTATTTGTAAAACTGTATATATTAGGCTGTTGAGCCACACAAGAACGCAGTTCAGTTCTTGGCTTTGTACGATCTAAAGAGAATAATATAATCTGTTCACCTTATCTGTTCTTGCCTTTTGTCTCTGTGTATATTTCTGTATATTTTTTTATGTATTATTGGTAACCTTATGTGATCTGTGAGATTACAACATTGGTTCCGTTGCCGGTAGTACATAACTAGAATATATGCTCACATATGATACCAGAGCAGGAGATAAAGGACTGGTGGGAGCGAAAAATTGCTAACTATCTACAAAATTACACGAGAAGGAACAGATTGACAGTCGCAGAAGCAAAAGCCATATTTTTCACTGAGACTCATGAAAAGTTTGTCGAATCTGTGCCACACCTGCTGAAGCAACTTTTGGATGAGAAAACCGGAAAAGACTAAAGAAGAAAAGCTACTCCAGAAACTGATCCGAGGAGGACGTACGAATCTATCAGAGTGGTTCGAAAATATAGCCGACGACTTCTGTGAGGAACAAGCAGTCGAAGACAGGACTTCGGCGGAAAATGTCCGACAGAAATTTTTCACAGAATTTACTGATCAATTCTTGTGTTCCTTACCGAATTTGTTGTTCAAGTTCTTGATAGAAAAAGGAGCAGGACACATTGTTGAACCTCGACCACCATTACGTGAACCACCCTCAAATACTAACTGGGCGGAGAAGCAAAAGAAGTGGGAAAAATTCATTGCTGAAAGGGAGTGGGAATACTTCTTGAGCAAATAGACAGCATTATCCGAGCTTTATAAAAAGCGTCGAGTAGGCTATGGGGGGGTAGCTGGTCGTGTGTCGGAGAGGGAGCATGGTGGATACCAGTTGACTAGACTTAAGCCAGTAATGAACAGTCGAACGAAGAGGAATTGATAGTATTGTATGAAATTATGTCGGACATTAAGAGAATCGAGAGGGACGAAAGACAAAAGAGAAGGGAAGCCAGACGTGAACGAGCTGACGAGCTGCGTAGAGAACAAAAACCTAGGGAGACCGACCAAGATGAGCATCCGCCAGAGTCGGGTCATGACCGACCAGAAGAAGGCATGGAAGAAGAAACCGGCCCTAAGGATGAAGAAGTGTGGATAGAGCAGCAAGAAGCTCTCCAAATAACGACTCTCGATGAAGTAACCATATCCCCAGCTAATCCACATACCGTAATACAGACTATTCTTGAAGATGACCTCCGACTGAGAGCTGGTGACATCACACTCTGGAGTCGACTCGGTGACGAACCCTACCCAGGATCACACCCGGTCATACGCCGATCGGTCGAAGGGAATTGGGTGACATTTCAAACGGCACCCTCCTTTCGCAGTATCCACTTGCTCCTGCCGACACATGAAGGAGCACCCCCCCTTCCACATACAACTTTTGAAGATAACCAAGAGTCAGACCTGAGCACGCAAAGTGACAGTGGGTCATCAAGAAGACAAATTATCAACAATCCACTGTACTACGAGAAAGAATCAACCACCGACAGAGGCACAAGTTTCGTCGACCAAAACCCCATCGTCACCCCCATAGGTTCGACTATATCATCGACCCCACCTCTTTCACCCCCACCCACACCTCCCACCCTGCCAACTTCTGAGAGTAGTGATAGTGACTCAAGCATGGGTCACGGATCTGCTCAGATTCCCCTTTATGAGGGCGACGAAGACCCCAGACGACATTGGTTCGTCTGTGAGTTGATATGGGAGGCCAACAAGGTAACAGAAGAAGATCGCCAGATGGCCCAGTTCGCGGGAGCCCTAAGGAAAAGAGCTCTAACATGGTATATGACATTTTCTGAACGGCAGCCCAGAGAAACAAAATCAGAGATAAAAGCGCAATTCCTATCATTTTTCAAGACCCCAGACGCCAAACACCTGGCCGCCAAGAAGCTGAAAACGACATCACAGAAGCCAGGAGAAACAGTCTGTGACTACGATAAACGATGGAAGGATCTATTGAGCCAATTATACTATACCATCGACGAACAATTACTGATTCAATGGTTCCTTGCAGGGTTCTCACAGAAAGTTCGCCGACACATCAGTCTGGAAACTTTCAAGTGGTATGAAGATGCACTGACCAAAGCTCTGCAGGTCGAGATGGATGAATATATCCCTGCATATCCGACCGACCACCATTTGGAGGAACAGCTGGAAAACATGCAGAAGTCCCTGAAAGAGCTGACCCTGAAGAACCAAGAAATCTGGTGCACTAACTGTTCAACAGCCTGGCATTCCAAAGATAATTGTCGACAGCAATTCAGCTGACAAGATGTCCGTTTTGTACAAACAAAGGTGTTTTGCGACATTTTCCAGGAATGTGGAGACCATTCTACAGTCGACTTTACTTATAATATGAAGAATGGAAAGGCTTCCTGGTGTGCTATCTGCGAAACTGCAAATCACAACACGGCCGACTGCCATCTTAACCTGAAAAATAGACAGAACTACCAGGCCGTTTACCAGACGAATGCAGTAACACAGACTATGGATCAAAACAATAACAACAACTAGAACGGGCAACACAATGATGGCCGACGATACGAACGCCGACATGACAATCGACAACAAGGGTTTGGAAGAACAGGTCGATTCGTTGGGAATCGCGAAATAAGAAGTCGTCGACCCATCAAATGCTTTATTTGTTACAAAGAAGGGCACAGATACGCAGACTGTCCGTACAAGGACAGAATTGACCTCAAGTTTTGTACACACTGTGGAGTAGGCGATCACTCCTTGGAGGATTGTCCTACCATGTTGGAAAAAATTAGCAATAAAAAGAATGTTAATGTCTTGTCTTGTGTCCAGAAGAATGATGTCATAACTACTAAGAATTTGCACATTGTCACTCGACAAGGCACCAAAACTGGGCCTGATAACCCTCGGATTAGCAAGATCACACACACAAATACATACCCTGACCCTAGCAAGGAACAACACACATACCAAGAAGCTACACACATATTTCAAAACATTGCACAGCAAGAAGACAGTATTAACAGTCGACTTAGCTCGACCCAACAATTAACCCATCTCATTCAAACAGACGAATCTGTAGGCCAGTTCATTGATTTATTGCATCAAATCAAAAACACTTATCCTGAGAAACAAACTAAGAACATTTGTAGCCTAAATCAAAAAGACAAAAACGATGTCGACCCACTGGTTGACCTAGAAATTGAAGGATACCACGTACGACAAGTAGTCCTTGATTTTGGGTCTCAAGTAAATATTATGACCAGGGATACATGGGAACAAATGGGAAAACCTCGACTCTATGAGTCAGGAATCTACCTAAAACTAGCCAACCAAGGTCTCATTGAACCCATTGGGGTTTGGAAAAATGTAGACACAACCATTAAAGGCATATCAACTAAGGTTGATTTTGAAATTATTGACCCAAAGGAAGGATCTAGCTCCTTCCCAGCCCTTGTCGGTCGACCTTGGGGTCGAAAGATGAAAGCCTCTATATCTTTAGATAAAGAAAGGATCAAGCTAAAAGGTAATGGCCAAAAAGTCATTGTACCCATTAACCCTTCCCAAGGATAGCCTTGGATAGAACCTATTGATGAGGAAGTCGACGTTAGACAGCTATACCAAATCCACAACAATAATGACTATACTGAACCAAACATCTATGGGGAACTTCACTTAGGTAACCAAGACTCAGTTGGTTATAATTCAGATGCTGAACTATATGACTAGGAGATAGAAAATTATGAAACACAAGAAAGAGGGTGCTGGACTATCCAAACAGTACAGAAAAAACCCACCCGATAGTGCTTTATAGTCTCAATTATCCCCAAAAGTTTTGAGAGAAAAATAAGAGAACACCCTACCTTACAACCGACCAACGAAAACACCAGGCAACAACCTAGGTATAAGGAGAGGGAATCCCCAGTCATGCATGTCGAACAAGTGTCTAAAAACGTTGGAGAACATGGCTGACTACAGAGCTTAGTAGAAACCTTCACAGGTCAAGCAGCTAGATGGTGGGATACCCATCAGACAAAACTACAGACCTGGACTACTGCTGCAACTTACTTTGTTGAAAGGTTTGGTGGCAGGAAGTTAACCTCACAAGCACAGATCCCTATCTTCACCCAAGGACAAAACCCAGAAGAACACATCCAAACTTGTGAAAAAGAATGGAGAAAACTTGGACATAAGGATGAAAGAGCCTGGCCACACTTGTTTCCATCAACCCTAGATGACTTACCTAGAAAATGGTATAAGATGGAGGAAGCTAAAGGTGAAACCTTTTTCTAGAATGAACTAAAAGAAAATTTCATTCAAGCCTTCAAATTTATACCTGACGATAAACACTTAGTCGAACCAGCACAACAAATTAAACATTTCATTCAACCGACTGAAACACACCCTTACAAAGACCCTCGACAGGTCAAGAACTGGAATAGTCTTCACATAGGATCAAAAGTCGAGTCGACCCGATTACAATTAGAGAATGAACACACTGAAGGTAAAAGCTTCAGATGGAAATCAAACCATGCTGAAACAACAAAACCAATCCACTCAGTGCTAAGGGTCGCAACTACCGATAAACCCGACCTCGACCGAATGACTGCAGTAGACTTCCCTGCTACATTCTCACAGTTCAAGGAAGGAAGTCGACCGATCAATGAAGCTAAAGCTCCCGAATGGCTAGATGCCAAAGTAAAAACTAAGGAGGTAGACATTTCAAATGACGACCGACCAAAAATAGCCAAGATTGGTGACTATTGGAATGAGCAACAAACTGCTGAAATAGTGAATTTACTTAGAGAATTCCAAGATGTCTTTGCAAGGGACTATAAAGATTTGAAAGGGTTAGTTCAAGAAATGGGAGAGATGAAAATCGACACCAAACCTGATGTCCGACCTGTCAAGAAACGGCCTTATAAATTAGCTCACAAGTATAAGGAAATAGTTAAAAATGAGATCGACAACATGTTGGAAGCAGGGATTATCTACCCTATCGACCAGTCGGAATGGGCAAGTCCCATGGTCGTACAAACTAAGAAACACGACCTGACCAGAATGAGAATCTGTGTCGACTTCTGGGAGCTAAATAAAGTCACACTGACAGATCCCTTTCCCACCCCTTATGCTGATGAAATCCTGAATGAAGTTGCAGGACATGAGTGTTACTCATTTACAGATGGGTTTTCAGGTTATAACCAAGTACCCATAGCAAAAGAGGATCAAAATAAAACAACATTTGTCTGTGAATTTGGTTCTTTTGATTATAAGGTCATGCCTTTTGGACTACAGAATGCACCTGCAGTGTTCTCCAGAATTGTTGTAAAAACTTTCCAGGAATACATCTATAAAACTATGGCAGTCTACTTTGACGACTGGACTATTTATTCCACACTAAAGGATCACTACACATGGCTCCGACTTATGCTGGAAAGATGTCGACAGATTCAACTTTCCCTCAATATTAATAAATGCATCTTTATGACTCCCATAGGCATACTCTTAGGACATATTGTCTGCAGAGAAGGTATCAAGGTTGACTTTGCCAAGATTAAGATTATTCTCGACCTAAAACCCCCAATAAACCCTAAACAAGTTAGGGTCTTACTTGGTCATACTGGGTATTATAGAAAATTCATCAGACATTATTCTGATATGACTTATCCTCTAGAAGAATTACTGAGGGATGATATCGA
>LPNX010412177.1:251008-272508 GCA_001517045.1 Pseudotsuga menziesii | reverse complement strand
GAATGGATGGGACCCTATGTTGTCGAAGAAATACACCCCAATGGATCAGTCTGACTAAAAACATTGCAGGGTCTAGTATTTCGGAAGCTTGTCAATGGAGCCCGACTTAAACGGTACAGGCACTAAAAAAATAAAAAATAAAAAAAAATCATCATATAACGACCGTAACCGTCACCAAACACCTATAAAAAGTTCAAAAATTACAAAAATCAAAACCGTACACTCATAAACAATCAGCATGACAGCAACTCACCCCTTCGACAACCGACACTATTTTCATCGACCATCCTCATCGACTAGCCACGCCGACCGTTCCCACCACCGACACCGACTGTCGACCTCGAGAGTCCCATCACATATTAATGGCCTCGGGCGCCGAACCAGATCCCCCAAATCGCACTCAAGTATTGCAGTTGGACTGTCAAGTCCGCCATTAATACAACAAGTTCGACACTCCACCACACCCATGCCTATAAATAATGGACCGCCCAAGGTTCATTCACCACACCCCTTATACACAGAGCACTCGCATTCCCCGTCAACCAGAAACCACGAACCCTGTTACCAGTCCGACCAGTCTGATATCATGGCACCTAAACTCACCCGCGCCGCAGCTAAAACAAAGGAATTCCAGGCAGAGGACACACCATTGGTCCAAAGACTGAAGCACATCAAGAATGCAAAAGTCCAGGAGTGTCCCATTCAGAAACTCTGGGCCGAAATTCAAGACTGGGCATATGAAGGCAGTAAAATGACACAAGCCGTGGAAAAAGTCAGGAACAGCAGCATTCTCCAGTACCCTAACGCACCATGCAGAAACTCGAACAAGAAGCTCATCAGTGGGTCTAGCAAGCCCTCCCAAACTTGGAGAAGGTTGACAACATTTGTCCACAGTTGAAAAGACTCCTTAATGCGACCGAAGAACAAACCCAACTGTGGGGCCCTAGCATGGAAAACATTGCAGAAATTCCCATGGCAGAAAAGATGTCGGTACTATCAAGTATAACAACCCTAACAATAGACATCCAGAAAACCCTGCAGACATGGACAGATTTTCAGCACCATCTTGCCATCACAGCTCCAGCCATAGTCGAAGTGTGCGTTCAGAGATGACCGACCATCCGACTACATAGTCCCTAGCAGGAGCAAATCTGAAGGGTTCAACAGGACTTCACTTTTTTGTACTTCCCTCTTTCTTCAGGACGAAGAAATGTTTTGTTTGTGGGGGAGATGTAGAAGGATCAAGTCGACATAAGTCGACTTGAATGAAGACCGACTTAGTCGATCAGTCGACTAAGTCGAGGGACCAACTTAGTCGATCAGCCGACTGAGTCGGTCGGCCGAGTAAACACAGTCATTAAGTCTGCTAACTAATAGTTGTGTCGGTTCACCGAACCGACAGGTATNGAGCCACACAAGAACGCAGTTCAGTTCTTGGCTTTGTACGATCTAAAGAGAATAATATAATCTGTTCACCTTATCTGTTCTTGCCTTTTGTCTCTGTGTATATTTCTATATATTTGTGTATGTATTATTGGTAACCTTATGTGATCTGTGATATTACAACAGAAGGCCAACACCTATGAGGAATATTGCATGGTTTATAAATAGTACAAACCCATGGTCTACAATTAAGCAACCCAATTTCATATTTGAGGGTTGTGAAGGAAACCCTGTATTTGTGTGTGCCATTAAACCAATAGATGCAATGGAAGAGTTTCTTATTAATTACAATTTGAATGGAATATGTGGTACATCTAACAACCTTTAATTAATGAATCTAATATATATTGTAATTTTTTAAATATATTTTTCTAATTTCGTTATATTTTTCTATATTTATTTCGGAGGGTAGTGATTGGGGAATCTCCCTAGCAACTAATCAGAGGAGTATACCATCCTCGCAGTATCAAGTATACATCATTGTAATTATACATATATAATATGAACAAAATGTTTATTTGTTATGTTTCTTCATGAGTATATTCATTTCTCTTAGATAATGCTATCTATATTTCTTTTGTAGAGTGTTGATTGGGAAGCTCCCTACCAGTAGATCAAATAGGACCTTCCTTGAAGCAACATGTATACCTCATTGTAATTTTACTACTATAATATGCAAAATATGTTTTTTTATTATTTATTTTCATGTGTGTTGGTTTCATTTAGATAATGAATTATGTATTTTTCATCAAAATCTAGTGATTGGGGAATCTTCTCAACAGTTGATCAGAGGAGTACACCATCCTTGAGGCAGCAGGTAAAACTCATTGTAATTGCACAAATATAATTATAAGAGAACTATGTTTTTTTATTAGTTTTTTTCTTGATTACGCTCGTTTCATTTCGATAATGTTTTATACAATTATTTGTTGTAGGGAAGTGATCAAAGCAAGTTCCCAACCGTTAATCAGACGAGTATATGATCCTCAAGGAAAAAGGCATACCTCTTTCTAATTGCACAAATATAATATGAGAATATTTTTTTTTAGTTATGTCCTTTTCTTGCGTATGTTGGTTACATTATGATAATTTTTTCTACATTTTTGTTGTAGGGTGATGATTGGGGAAGGCTCCATCTGTGAATCAGATGATACCATCCTTGAGGAAACGGGTATACCTAATTGTAATTTTTGAAATCGGACATGAGAAATATGTTTTTTTTATTATGTTATTTTCCTTGGTACATTTATTTCATTTTATTAATGTTTTATATATTTTTGTTGCAATCTATTGATTCAGTGTTTGATCTAGCATTAGAGAAATCAATAGATATTGATGTGAATGAGATCATGTGTGATGCTGACATTGGAACTTCTCTAGGACCAATTAAAATGATATAGAATACCTTAAAAAAAGTAATGAGAATATCCTTCATCTATTATTCATTCAACCGCAGAAAACTAATATTAGAGAAAAGGTTGATGTTTCGGTGAAGAGATCTAAGGCATTGAAAGTAAATTGTCGGATCTTGAATTAGAATATAGATTCATTTATGATTTTATAATTTGTACTTGTATAAGATATTGAACCAAAATATGGTTTGTATTTACAGGATTTTTTGCACCCACACACTAGTAGTGACAGTGGCGTTGGTACTAGTGATTCTCATGGAGAGTCGTCACATGAGAATATGACTCCACCTGCATCTCAAGTTCCATTGTTTTTGAAGGAAAAATCAACAAAACATTCTACACACCCTTTATTCCATATGTGAGTGTACTCTCCAGTGGTCAGCGCATGCCAGATTATACAAAACAAGGGGTCGATGTAGAGACTAGTAATGATAATGCTCAAGCATCATTTCCTTGATCTTTCTGTGTCACTAGCATGGGTACACTACAGACAAAAAATTTAGTGGATGAAAAATATTGTTTCCATAAAGATAGTGAAGATCCTGGGTATTTATTCATTGTTTAAGTTATTGTTTATAATTCTATTATAATATACTTAGAAAACACTATTTTTCAACTAATGATCACATGATCTTCTTGTAGAAATGTTGTTTTTTATAAACATATAAATGATCTATCATTGGATATTTTTGGTCACACCATCTTCACAAGGTGGGATAACAAAACTAAAATTGAAAAGATGAGCTCATTAATCGCTTGGTTGGCATGTTTAGTAGCGACACCTTCAATCAAGAGGAGGTCCTAAATAAGGTTGTCCAACATATGAATGTTATGAGGGACCAATTTAGGTTTCATCTAGAAATGAAACCTAGGTATGCATTCCCTCCAATGATTCTAGGAAGAGAGTGGAAATCCCTAGTGGAATATGGAAATGAGAGGGATTTGATAAAAGAAGGAAAGCTACCACCAGGCATAGGAAAGTATGCAATAATTTCAACAATGTAATTATTAACCTTATTATTATTAATTTTTAGATCCAATTTGAAACATATAATGTATTTCAACATTTCCATAGGTTGTCAGACACATTAGAGGCCACAAATGAAAGAAAAGAAAAAAATGGATAGCATAAGCTTGGGCCTGGTGGTTATTCGAATTTGGTGGCACGAATTGTAATTATAAAAAAACCAATATTACATCCAAATAATAAATTGCAAATTATTTTTCATTTTATTGAACTGCAAAAGATAAATTCATGACATTATGAAAATATGCAGGATGGTCGATTCAATGAGTTTCCCACATAGGAATACTTGAAGCTTGGATTCTAGCATGGATTTGGAGCTATTGTTGAACACTGAAAAAGATTGTCTAGGAAAATACAGTGTTTCGATCATCCATGTTGCACACACACACACACATATATATATATAATCATTGAATTTTATTTAATATTGATTACTTGTGCAATTTATTCGTTATAAATATTTGCAATAAAATATTGACTCTGTTTTGAGAAAGAAATCAACGATGCACCTAATGTCAAGGATGCATAATAACCTATAAAAGGTCATGCTTTGAATATTAGTAATGAATGAATTCATATTCTACAATTTAAAATATTGCATTGCAAATGGTGAATATTTTTTAGAGCGATTCATCTACCTTAGTACCATGGTCTTACACCTAGGAGGAATTTTCATTTGCCTTGTGCTTATGTTATATGATCCTACTTAGGATATATTGATCAATATTGGTCAAATAGGTGTTTATGGATCATTAAATCACAGTTTAAGTGCTCCACTTTGATCATCCTGACATCCCATGTGCTTGCATTGATTACATACCATTTTATGCTTTAAGTAGCGACGCTAGTGTGTGAATGTGGTTGTTTTGTGGTTTGCTTGGTCATTTATTGGCTCCTAGAGACTCTTTCGTTCAAACATGTGTACACCCATTCCTTGCATGCTTACACGTATGCCCCCTTACATGTTCACACATGTACTTTTGGTTGTTTGGTTAGGTTTGGGAGCCTATTGGTCAACCTAGGGGGGTTTAGGGTTCAAATCCTAGTATGCCACTTGTATGCATTCACATGGCCTCCAAGGGATCATGAATTTTACCCAATGTATTATAAATATGTACCATACTCATCTACAATATGTACACTAATATAAAGATCAGTTATTGGCACCATTTATATGTGTTATTTCATTCTCTTTTGTTGTTCTCTTGCATATTTTTGTCAAATAATTAAATTGTGAATATTGATATAGCTCCTATATATCATAGTGAATCTTTTATCACATATTACCAGACCTTTGTGGAGCTGAAAACAAATAGAGAGAGGTTTGAGTTGTTGTTTAGGGCATATTTCCAGAAAATATGAGTGTTTTCATTGTAGGTTCTACTGCGGTTTTGTCACACAGTGTGCAAGAAGAATGGAGAAGACTCTAGTATTTCTGACCCCATTCAACTATTTTGAATTTAAGTCCAAAATGGTGATCCAACTGAGGTCAAAATTCCTATATAGAGTCACCATGGTGACTGAGACCGATTCCAACTCTACTGTGGAGAAAGCTAAGTACTTCAATAGACTTGATGAAGAATTTGGTATGATTTGTCTCAGTAATTTGAGGAATATACTCTTTCATGTATAAATTATTGGCACACCTAATCAATTTTGTCTCAATATTGAGTCACTATTTGGGAATATTGGTGATATGAGAGGCCACCAGCTCGAAAATGAGCTAATCTCACTGAGTCGAGCTCATTATGAGACCATCCAAGACTTCTTTACCAAGTTCAAAGTGCTACTAATTCATCTTAAACAATGTATCCTAGAGAATAAAAATGAGCAAATTATTGTGTCCATCATTTCTAATCTAGGGCCTAAGTATTATGTGTTTGTTTCGACATTTCACTTAAGTAAGCTTACAACTAGAAATTGGAGGATGCCTACGCTAGCAGACTTCATGGAGTCATTGACTCAAGAGAAAAAAAATCTATTACACATGGCTACCACCAAATACACCAAGGATCAATCCATTTCTACTAGTGTATTAAAACAATACAAAGGAAAGAATAAATATTTGAAGCAAAGAGAGAAAGAGAAGAAGCATTCAGATACAGAAAGCTCTAGTTCTACTGATCGGAGTTCGAGATCCAGGAGGAGGAAGAACAAGAGAGAGATACCCACATATGGCTATTGTACAAGTTCACATATTGAAATATATTTCTTCATAAATAATATGGAAATCATGACCAAGATCCTTGAGGAGAAAATTATTGATCTTCCAGAATTTGCAAGAAGATGAGAGCACAAGCAAGGAGATGGTAAGCATGCACATGCTTTGTGTGAACGGGAGAAACCCATTTATGATATCTCTATTTTCTGGTGGATATGTTTCTGATTTACCTTATCATATATCAGAATCTGAAGCCTCCATCCCTTCCTTGGAAGAAACACCAACCAGTTCACCAAAGCTTCCTCCATAAACTAGTCATTTTTCACTAGTTTTTTATGTTCCTTCTAAAATCTCTTTCCCAATGAAATCATATATTTAACATTATGATTTTGAAGGTGATATGCAGGATTATATCAATATTATTACATTCATATATGCATTTTCCCATCTATTTCACAATGAAGAGACCCGACAACCCTCAAGTTCACTAGTTGGAAAATATCCAAATTGCCTCGTTTCCAATACTATGTCACTTGTGTATGTTGCTTTTATGTATTGTATGTATTTCACTGGTTGGAAAAAAATTTCATTGGCCTTCATGGGAACTTTTTTCCATATGTATGGACTTTCTTTTACCACCCATGGTTCAAATCTCAAGTCTCTGGACCCTCTAGGTTTCGCTCAACTGTCAATGTGATCTAATTGCTCACTCTTCTCTCACTATAGACTCATTCGCTCATGGAGAAACCATACCTCTGATAGTTTATGCCATACATGACATATATTCTGATATTTTATATCCTCATGATATTTTTTACATATTTATGAAGGTGCTTCGTCAAATTGGGAAGAATATTCATGATTTTATTCATGATATCTGAAACTACACATGAGGCATATTTTGTTGAATATGTTGATGTTATTTGGGAAAGAGTTTGCAAAGATATATTTTACATGATTTCTTATGATTCTATATCAGATTATTCTTGCATAAAAATGCATTCTTATGATTCTCCTCCATCATCAGATGATGACCATCAAAGGGTCTCTCCACATGATCTTTGTCTATAGCACTATGATGCATTGATGCATGATCTTGGAATATACAACATCTTCACCAAGTCCATCACCAAGAAGTTGTTCTTTGAGATCATTCAAGTGAAGAAGAGGACTCGCTGAAGATATTTTTAATCACCCCTGTCATTTCCATTTTTGAGGAGAGGTTTTGTCCCATGAGGTTTTCCTCCTTACCTCGGTTATGTGGAGTAATAAAATTTTAGTGTAAAAGGTGACTTGTGCCTTAGTTTCCAAGGCCTTAATAAATCATTTGGTATAAAATGTACTAAGTTAGTATTAAGGGGAGGTGTTAGAGAAATTAATATACCTTAAAACCATGTTCTTACACCTAGAAGAAATTTTCATTTTCCTTGTGCTTATGATCCTACTTAGGTTATACTGATCAATATTGGTCAAATAGGTGTTTTTGGATCATTAATTCATAGTTAAGGCACTCCGCTTTGATCATCCTAATATTTTAGGTGCTCTAGTTTGATCATCCTAACATCCTAGGCACCTGCATTGATTACATACCACTTCCTTTTTCGACTAGGGGCACTAGTGTGTGAATGTGGTTGTTTTGTGGCCTTATTGGTCATTATATGCTCCTAGAGACTCTCCCACTCACACATGTGTACACCCATGCCTTGCATTCCTACATTTATGCCTCCTTACATGTTCACACATGTATTTGTGACTGTTTGGTTAGGTTTGGGAGCCTATTTCTCAAGCTAGGGGGGTTTAGGAGTCAAATCCTAGCCTGAAGCTTGTATGCATTCACATATATTATAAAATATTTACCCAATATGTACCCGATTTATTATAAATATGTACCATACACATCTACAAGATGTACACTAATAGAAATATTAGTTTTTGGAACCATTCATATGTGTTATTTCATTATCTTTTGTTGTTCGCTTGCATATTTTTGTCAAATACTTCGATTTTGAATATTGCTCTAGCTCCTAGATCTCACTGTGAAGCATTTATCACAATATTATTTGTAATTTTTAATTTTTCAACTACAGAGAGTGTAGATGGTTCTACTAGACAAGATAAGCCTAGAGAGGAACATGAAGTACATGATGTGGCCACATCAGGTAAAAAACGCCTTTATAATATTTTTTTAATAAAATACTTTTCATTATAATAACAAAATATATAAATGTAACATTTTTACATTATTGCAGCAAATCCCTACACCTTGCAGCAACATCCACGCCAGGCATAATCTACTAGGAATATAGTACGGCTAGATGTAGATGCCACAAGAATTGGACGACAAGTTACATAATATTAGTTGTTTGCTGATTTTGTTAAAAGAAAAAACCTAGAATGATGTGACTGAATAAACACTATGTATACTTATTTTTGATAATAAATTAAATCGACATTGTGGCATATAAATTTAATATTTCTTTTCAAGTACATGCATCGGGAATGGGGAATTGAGAGTGATGTGAACGGGGGGAGGGGACATAATAGCTTCCACATTCACATGGTTGGACATGTTCACTAGAGAAAATTAATTTATTCTAGAAACAAAGAGGAGCTCAATGAGGTATTTATACATGCCATCAATGAAGTAGCTTCAATACCTATCATAAGTGAGATCACACTCTTATGATCACAATATTAGGCTGGTTTCAACTTGTCAAATCCTTCACATGTGCAAGTGCTCATATCAAGCACACTAGGATTTTACCATTAAAAAACCACTCCTATGTTCACCAACTCAAATATTTGACCTTCAAAACAACAGGAATGAAATTGCATCCTAATAAGCCCCCCTAGCTATAATAAGTCAGTTCCAACCAAAGTGGGCCCCTTTGTCATTCATATCACAGAAGTGAACATCCAATTACATCATCACATCACGTTCCCAAGAAAGGAATATCTCAAAAATCCATCAATCGTGACATCACATAAACATCCAATTCCTCCAAAAAATCATCTCACCATGCTCAAGGTCTTGGCATTAGTGATCTTATATTCCTTAGGGTTACTAGCCACTGTGACTAGGAAGAAAATAGATCCAATTATCACCACTAAAAACTACCCTATACAATATATAGTTTTTCCTCTTGATCACTTTATCATGACTCCGCAAACCACTTCCCCATGGATTTTAGGCCATCCATAGTCTTCATAAGATACATGAATTCCTCCCTACCCATAAAGGTTAAGTCTAATATCCCTCCCCACTCAGACTAAGTTTGAATCCATAATAAATCCAAGGAATATGTGTGTCAATATTACATTATTATGGGTTATCTAAGATGTACGAATACATGAAAAACTTGTTAGAGAACATTTTATTAGTAATCTTGGCATGCAGAAGAAGGATCAATGGCTAATTAGTTGCTTCTTACTAATTTGAAGCTCTTACTAAGCTTAAATCAAGATACATGTTGGCCAAATTATCATTCTGGACTACTTCTATAGAGTTTACCCTTCTAGCATTGTGTGGAGATAAATATAGATATCATATTCATGTAGATATCACTATGAACCAACTCCATAGAAGTGGATTCTAACTAAGATTATCATTGGTATTGTTGAGTAAAGGAATGATGAAATTTGAGGGGAAACCTTTTTGTCCATCTGATCTTATTTAGGACATTATAAAGATGAAACTTATTGTTGAAACACTTTAGTCAACATGGGTTCACAAAATGTTGACACCTTTGGACGCAATCTCCCTAACCACCAACCTAAACAGGTTTTACCCAATCCAACAACGAGTGCGAAGCATATGAGGTCTCACCCGAGATGTTTGAGGGAGGGATGTAGGAACCACTGTTATATAGAAGGGAAGAGGACTTGCGCACTTAATATTTCTATGTCGCAATAACTCACTGAGATCCAGAATAGGGTTTTATATTATCATTCAAGTATTTATCATCAGATCCACCATCGCATCATTTCATAATTCCAGAAATAGATCAACATGCAAGAATTCATTCACCATGCGAAGGATTTTCATCATTCATATAAGCAAAACATTAATAATTTAGATTGCAACATATTCACCATTCATATTGCATCATTCAATTCACATAGAAAACAATCATAATACCATAAATCACATCGTAGACAAAGATAATATAGAATTTCCCAACAACATTATTCTTATATTACTTTAGTAGGTCAAAATACATCTTCAGGACAGATCCTTTGGTCGACAGCTTTAGACCATTTAACCTAGAAAATATATCGTAATACACACAAGGTATGTTCTACTGCAAGATAATATTTATCAATTTGATTGCAAGGTGATGAGATAATTTACTACTACATTTCTAACTCTATTTATAGGCTTGCGCCTTTACAAAATGGTCCACATATAACTAACTTCCTAACTAACTCGGACCAAAATTACAATAATGTGACCAAGTCGAACACTTGTCAACATCTTTTTCTTGTGCAGTTTACTTGTCACTTCCTTCTATATCACACCATGCACACCCAATCTACCTATCAACAGGCCTCCAACACAATCTTGTGGCTCTCCCTCAAGCCACGTCAACTGGATATTGTGTGTGTGTTGATCTTAACCTTGAAGTTTTCATATTCCTACTTGAGTTTCTCAAGTGCTTCCCTCATCCGTGTGCTCATTACTGTGCAATATTCAATGTCCTACTTAGTCGAGTGTCCTATAATCTTCTCTGTCAACTGTGTTCAAGCCTCTTGAGTATTTGCAAGTGAGTTCATAGCCTTAAGCACCAACTATTCATTGATTTTTGGGAACTTGTCTAACTACGTTGTTCAATGATGATGCCTCTCCCACGCTTTGTCGGTTCTCTGTTGGAGCACCTTCAAATCCATTGCCTTTCTAACCTATAGAAGTGGGCACATCATTTACAAATATTCCTGCATCAATGCTAGTTGTGTGTCTGCCTCATGAATATGTGCTCCCAGTCATTGTAATTGTTCATCCTAGACCACGCTCATCCAAAACAACATGTTTTCTTCTACGATCACCTTGGCCATATTTTCAAAGTCCTCAATCTAAGTAGCCATGTCCTCTATATTTCCTTTGCACTCTGCAACCTGGTCAGGTGGTGTACTCGGGACTTCTCGCACTTGCAATTACTCATCCTCCTTCTTCAAGTATGTGATTATATGACCAAATCGCAGCATCTTCGCTTCTGCAAACACCATTGTCATGATTTCTAGAATTTCTTGACATGTGAGTGTGATGGAATTTTCCAGTCGCTCTTTCTCATCTAATGTGTTTTCCTTTGAATTTAACTCTACTTCTTGCACCTTCTTAATGCGCTTGATTTCATCTTTTTCCTGAGCAACTTTCTCCCATGAATTAACAAGTTGATCACACACAATCGCTTCTCAGTATGCAATCTCCTGGCTCGTTGACTTCTGTAGCCATGCAAGCACATGTGTGGGAATTTTGTTGACATCAAGACTGATTAGGTCAAAATAATACATGGTTGCATTGACATCCTTGCTTCGAGATTCTAGCGCACATGGTGGAACCTTCATAATTTCTACTCTTTTCCCATGTTGATCATTGTTGCTATTTTCAACACATAAACTTGTGGTACTTTCTCTAATACCGCATTGGTCAAGGATTGCTACAATCCCTTAATTTGGTGGAAAACCCTGATCAAGTTTTGTTTCAACTACACCTTGCTCTCAGTAGTCGCAGTGGTGATCATGACTAGTATGTGACTCACCTGGTCATCTTCCATATTTTGGGAACTGTTTCCTTCACCTTGCTCAAACCTGTGCTTGGTCCTTCTTCAAATTTCATTTCTACCTTGGAATCCATAAGAGTCTTGGATGACTCTTCTTTTGATTTCTTTTTGCACTCCTTCACCTACTCCTATTCTACGGGCATGTGAGGTGGGGGACCTACTTCTGTCTCTAACAATTCCTCTATACTGACTGGAACTTTCCCTTTGACAAGCCAGTCATCAATAATGGCCTCTACCTATTCATTCTTCAGTTTGTACAATGTTGTAAGCCATTTATTTTCACCATCGCATTGTGCTTGAATATGGATGGCATGTTGTCCCATCATAAATCAAATGATCTTCTTGTATTGTTTCATCGCCTCCCCAGTGAGGAGTGAAACCTTCCCTGATGCATCGCGAAGCACATCCCAATACAACTAAAACTACACTACACAATCGATCTGGTGATCCTTCACATCCAGCCACCATAGATTATGATGGTGTGTGCCCCTACATGTTTAGGAGACTTCTACATCCATTCCTTGGTAATATGTGGGTTCCATCCAACCCATAAGTGCGATCAAAATTAAAATCCATGACTATGTAAATAGTCACTTACCTTCTTGTGCCATCATGGCATCGTCCATCACCTGATTCAATAGAAATAATGACTAGTTAACCCTTCAGTTTACTGCTTTGCATAGGCAATCATGTTAGAAGTGCACTGGTTGGGTATATTCTTCCTTACCATATTCACAACCAACATCTTCACTGTGACTCGGACCAATTTGTCATTTATGGAGTTGATCACATATGCACGTTTTTCCTTGACAACATTGTACTTTTTCTTCATGTTCACAACTAGTCTCTTGTCATTGTCCTTGCCTCTAAAATACTGCGATGGGTCGACACTATTCATCAGTAATATGATGATCTACAATATGAGTTCAACTGTGACCAATATCTTTGTGTCGAGCCAAAGATACCCTCCATGGAAACAGGATAGCAATTTCTTCATGAATGCATTTGATTCAACCGAGCGGCCGAAATGTTGTTGCACCTGAAAATCTCACATTGCTTAGTAGCCTCTATGAGAATTTTACTTTTCCCTTTAACCTCCCTAAAATCCTAGCATGAGTCACCTTGGTCACTTTTTTCCTTGACCTAGAAGGAATGGCGCTTTTTGGCGTTTTGCACAGAGCGTCACTGACACCTGACCCAGTTGAGTAAAAGGTGCCATTTTCCCTCTCCTTTGATAAAACCCTAGGTCGACGCTCTTGATAGTTTTGCTAAAAGTGTCGATGGTCAGTTAAAAGGAAAAAAAAGATGTTTCTAGAAGCTTTCGTATGAGATCTTGTTACCACCTAAGTTTCACTTAGTGGTTTTTTATCAAGTGAGCCTAGTGAACCGGACAAGGATAACTTGTTCGGACTTTAGAAGACCTTCAGTCTTACTTCTGGGAAGCTTTGTTGTACTATATCACATGTTCATATCCCATGGGGGAATTGTAATAAATGTTCTATCATGATAGTGTCTGTAAAAGACTCGGTCTCTAAGAATTTATTTGTCAATCCGATCAACCCAGGGTGTTTTTTCCCTTGGTTATTATTGGTTGTTGAATAAACAATTGATAATTTCTAAGTTTTTCACGCCATACCTCCAAAGTTGAGCTGGTTGGCTTGACATTTAGGCCTATTAAGGTTATTAGAGTCTATGTGTCAATGTATAAACATGCTAGGCGTCATGGTCGAGTCATATCAACATGTCTAAGTCCCCCTAGGTTTTTTCAACTTTTTTATTTTTTTAATTTTTTCAGTGTTTTTTATTAAAATTTAATTTTTCTAAAACTTTGGCTATTTTTTAATAGTTTAATTGGAAAAATTGATTTTGTAATAAAAGTGGGTCAAATAATCAGTTTTATTCATGTAGGTGCTCATTTTCAAGTTAAGAGCACCATGTAAACCCATGGACCCACTATTTCTTAGTTTTGAGTGATTTTCCATCACTCAGGTCAGAAAGCCCCAAAAAATCAATTATTGATTATTTTAATTAATAAATTGATGAATAATGGAGCAAATCCAAAATCCTAGACCAGTGGATTCTTAACCAATTTGATTGAAATCAGTCATATCTAAACCAGATTGACTGGATATGACAAATCCTTAACTGAAGGAGGTGATCTGGACAGATCTAGAGTTGAAATTCAACATCCTTTATGGCGAATTTATCCCTCCCTCTCTCCTCCACACATTTCGGCTCATCTGGATGAGTTTTGGTGGATGCTTCAGTCAACAGGTTGAGGTGTTAGTCCGATCAACCCCCCGATTGATAGTTTCACTGAATGAGACTCAGATTTGGCTCAGCTAGACACAGATCAGGCATTGATGGAATCTCCTTCAGCTACAGCGGTCTATCACCTTGGGATTTGTGCCCCCCTTGGCTGGATCTCCTTTTTTGTATAAATAAAGCTCAGGATGCCTCTTCTAAGCTAGTTAGAGATGGATTGAGGAGCTATTTCCATTGTAATACTACTATACTTTGTGAATAAAGAAGATTTGGAGGCTATACCGTGTAGTGCATGTGTTTGTGTGGATTCTCAGTGTTATGTTACTAATGTGGTAACTACAATTTCTTTGCAATTTCTGTGTTGCTTTCATTTTCTGGCTTCAAGGATTTAGTTGAATCAAATAAGGGTGTAAAATAGGCAAGTTAGATTGCTTGCTCTTATTTATCCATATGATGTATGCTCAAGAATTTCAGTTATATGCTTAAATAAGATTATTTTTGCATGATCTTTCATTTTTGTTGCTTTATACATGTGCAGGCTTGTGCTATCTAGTTCTAGGTTCCCGATTGGATGAAGGCGTGGATCAATATTGATGCCATTCCTTACCTAATAAGCTCAAGAATCTGTCCCTTAGCGCTCCACAAAAGGGCCTCCTTTCAGCTTGTTCTATTCAAGCAACGAGTCGACCTTCTCTCCTCTTTTTCTCCTTTCTCTAAAAAATCAATCTTCTAGTTACCTGTCTCTTCCTCTTACGATTAGATATAGTTCTAAGAATTGAATATATATTATTATATCTAGTTTATAAGAGTCTTTCTGCTTATATCTATAATTTCATAAAGAATATCATTTCATAAAGATAGATCTAGGTGTAGGGATTTCCTTGTTTGCAAGTAGCTAAAGCATAGATCTAAAGCTTGCTCATAAGTTAGTTTCTTTTTTCGTTCTTCAAAGATTTAAATTCTGCAAGAAAAGTGCATATCTCATTGGCTTCCCAAAAACAATCCAATATCCCAAGGAAATATTGCTTTCCTTGGTTCCTTTTTGCAAAACTAGATTAGCCGCTTTCAACAATTTTTTACTTAGTTTTTTTTTGATAACTAGCATGGTGACCCAAAACAATTTTAAAGTGTGTTTGGGCACATTTGATTCTAATTGATCACTGTTTTTATCAGGTCTATCAAAAAAAAGAAGGAGACTCTGCCCATTTTCCAACTCTTGGACGAACCAGAGCTTCCCGGAAGCTTCCCCCACCACCGTGTTTTGATTTTAGCTTGATACAAGCTTGTTGTAAGAATTTGGATCCCATATAACAAGGACCAAAGTGCATCAATTTCAATTTTCTGATATTGTAAATCGTTGCTAATAAAAACAAAATATCTTTTCGAATAGGCTCATTAGAGGATATTTGGGGTCTAAAATGGGCCTTATAAGAAAACGTGCCAAAATAAGTTTTTGTGAGTTGGAATTCAAGAACCAATAGAATTTCAATAAAATAATTCAACCATAATGGTTGAATTGACATATTTGTCATTAAAAAAAACTACTTTTTTTGTTTGTATTTTCGACATATCTCATTGCGTTTTTACTCAAATTTCGATTGGGAGAGCTCGTTGGATGCGGAATTTGATTCCGCATTCAACAAGTACCCACACTTCATACTTTTGACAGACCCCGCTACCCCAAAAATAAGAAATACCTGAAAAAATGTGATGATGACATCATCATCACATTTTTTCAGGTATTTCTTGTTTTTGGGGTAGCAGGGTCCGTCAAAAGTATGCAGTTTGGGTACTCGTTGGATGTAGAATCAAATTCCACATCCAACGAGCTCTCCTGATCGAAATTTGTGTAAAAAAACAAGGAGATATGTCGAAAATACGAACACAAAAAGTAGTTTTTTTCTTTCTTCCTCCAAAATTAATCAATATTATTTTATTATTTTAACTATTATTTTATTATTTTCCTTAGGAGGCCCATTTTATACCCCAAAATTCCTCTAATGTCTTTCGAGCCTATTCACCATCCCCCCTGGGGGGATTTGCGTCTGTGTCATTTTTTACTTTTTGTTCATCTTTTTTTAATCTAGAGTAGTTCTAATATGTAGGATAGTATACTTTGATTTATAATCATTTCCATATTCCATATCTGAGGTTTCAAAGTAATTTTAATATTTACCCCATGACTTCCCGATTGACCCGAAAGGGGAAAGAGATGCGTGGTAGGACTAATTAGGAAATCGGCATTGTGCATCTTTGCTTTATTTTTCATCAACTATTTCATTAGCTATAATAAAATTAACCCCTCTTTGATTCCCCGATTGATATCCACTTGGATCGAAAGAGGTTCCTAGAGGGTTTCTTTTTAACAACACCTATCTTAAAATTTACTAAAATTGACAAGACTCCAGTGTGTATGCTCTGCACTTGGCTGCAGTTCATCCGATCATTCAAGGTGCATCAAAATCACTTGAGTGACTAGAATAATTAGGATTCACTCTCCCAAATTGACAAACCATCAGGTGAAAATCCAACACCTCAATCAAACCATTACGGTGGCAAAATACCCAAAGGAAGTGGGAACTCCTGAAAAGTGACCTCAGGGCGCCGATCTCTATTACACCTTTGGGTGCATTATGAACAACAGCATCAAAGACTCCATTCATCCCACATATTCCTTGCGGGTAGCCGTGAAGGTTTAGTTTTGGACATACTCGAAGTACTCTCGAGTATATCTGGAGTCCACCCCTTCACCTAATTTTAATCAACTCATATTTCACATTAACTTGAAACGTACCAAGAGGCAATCGCAAAACATTCACTCCAAGCACATGCAAGTACATTGATTATATTTTGACTCCATTTTAAGGCAATGGCTATTTTCTTTCTATAT
Organism: Pseudotsuga menziesii; assembly: GCA_001517045.1. Lineage (NCBI taxonomy): Eukaryota > Viridiplantae > Streptophyta > Pinopsida > Pinales > Pinaceae > Pseudotsuga > Pseudotsuga menziesii. Next base: position 255,533 of record LPNX010412177.1, on the reverse strand, counting down.
ATATATATATATATATATATATATTGTGTCTCAGCATTGTGCTTTCGTGCGCTCATTTTGTATCTTGTCATCTATGGTTAAATTTCAAACTCCTAAGTAACTCATTCAATTTAACATCACCATACTAAATAATTTTTCCTTAGTAACTTAATAGGGTCTACCCCCCTTGGCTTCGTTAGGAGTTGAGCCTAAACAAAGGAGTCAAGAACAAGGTGACAGCCTTGACTTGAGAATTGCCCCCAAGGACACACCGAGTGGCTTGAAGATTTCTACCATGTGACCCAGGTGTGTGAAAGGCAACAACACCTTTTTTCGCTACTGCCGGGGATAAATCTTTTTATTCTTGGGTATGACTTAGCTTAAGTTTTTTCCAAACAACTAAAAATATAAAAAAATAATTTGATTGATCTTGTCTTTAAAAAACATAAAAATTAAAACTCGATCCATCTGACAACTCCACTGTCTAACATCCCTCCAAGAATTTCTACTCTAAGAAACCACCATCAATTATTCAATCTCTCTCTGATACTGAAATGTTTATTATGGAAAGATTGAATAGGTAGACTTCTCGTAGAAACCTTGAAGATTTAGGAGACCAATCCCTCTCAGATATCCATCACATAGTTGTAGAGAGTCATGTTCACCATCTCAAGAAATGACAGAATTATTCAAACCCCTTGAATTTTCTTAGATAGCAGGTGCTCCCCATGCCATTCCAAAAGATGCTATCAAGAAGCTCCCCATATTTCAGGGAACTAATGCCATCACTGTTAACACCCAAAAATGGTTAACTACCTCATCTACCCCATTACATGGCTCATTTGTCCACTTTCCTACCATATCTCCATCAAAAACCCATAAAACCATCTAAAAGGTCACCGAAAAGCTTAAAATGCCTCCAAAAGGCTATAAAATCCTTTTTTCCTCCAAAAATATCCAAAAAGGAATAAAAAATATAAAATAATGAGGAAAAAAGAAGAAACCCTAAATAGCTGAAACCCTAAACAGCTAAAACCCTAAAAAGTTGACCTAAACCACATGGTTTTATAAATAAGTGATGGAGACCCATTATTCCACATCCATTATCATAAGCATCCTCCCTCTGCCGAAATTATTCCTGAAACCCTAGCTTACCATCAAGCTATTTTCACCATTGAGGACTCTTTTTGGCCCATTTCCACCACCGGAGAAAAGGAAGAGGCAGCTTGGAGCTTGAAGCCACCGACATAGGACCAGCGCAACGGACTTCACCAACCTCCACACCAGAGGTAACATCAATAAAAATCATTATTTATTATTTAGTGTTTTTGCTTCATGTTATTCACTTTTCACCGTATTGTTTCATGTTATTTGCTTTTTACTGTTCTAGCTTCAAGAACGTATTTAGATTAGCTTTCATTTCAGTTTATCATTATTTAATTCATACTTCATTGAACTGCTACTAAGGAATCTATATTCCTTAGTAGGTGCTCATTCGCACAAGCTAGGGTGAAAACCCTAGCTACAGTTTTGGCGGCTCCGCTGGGGACAGAAAAGCCGAAACAAGTAAAGGTCAACGGACTATAAATAGTAAGTGGGCCCAACATGACACGTCATTTGTACTATTCTAGATTGATTTGCGATCGGAGTGAACTAGAGCTTACGGGTGATTTCTGGACGATCTGACCAGCGGATTCGAGATTCGGGAGAGCCAGGTATTCCGTTAAACCGACACTTGTTTTGATTTTTGGGTTGGGGGGTTGGTGGGGCCCATGGGGGGCTGTTGTACGGCCTATAGGTGTGGACCGCGGGTTCAGCGGTCGAAATCGCGGGCTCCGACCGCGGGTTTGACTTGGACAGCCGCGGTCGGGACCGCGACTGCTGGGCTTGACAGCCGCGGTCTGGACCGCGACTGTTGGGCTTGACAGCCGCGGTTGGGACCGCGACTGTTGGGCTTGACAGCCGCGGTCTGGACCGCGACTGTTGGGCTTGACAGCCGCGGTCTGGGCCGCGATTGTTGGGCTTGACAGCCGCGGTCTGGGCCACGACTGTTGGGCTTGACAGCACCTGGTCTCCTTTGAAAGTGTGAAAAGCACCTGGTCAGTTATTGCAATGATGCGGCCCATGACCATGATGATGTCAAAAAGAAGCTCTTTGCTTTATCCTTAGAATATGATGCTGAAGAATGGTACTTCAACCTAGATGATGATTCATATAAAACTCTTAGTGAATTCCTAGAGGGTTTTAAGACGAAATGGGGAGAAAATAAAGAACCAAGACATCTGCTTGCTTCCATTCATAACATTAAGAAGATGGAGAATGAAACCATGGATGAATTTAATACTAAGTTCAGGCATGTGGTTGCGGACCTCCCCAACGAAATCAAGCCAAAGGATTCCTCCATCCTCATATCTTACATTGAATCTTTCACTGGTGATTTGAGGTACCGGTTAAGAGACAAAGAGCCGGCCAATCTAAAAACTGCTCAGGAATTGGCCGAGAAAATAGAAAAGAATATGCAGTCTTTGGGCAAGTCCAACATTCCATGTCACAATAGGGGAAACAATTCCTGCAACAAAGAGACCAAGGGTAAAGCCGTTGAATCAGAAGAAAAGGGAACTTCTAAAGATCCCATGGAAAAGGTGACAGACATGATAAAAAACTTGGTTACTATTCAAAACCAACTAATGGCCAATCATTCTGCACACTTGAATCACATTCATAATAGATTGATCACAATGGAAAAGAATAATGGACCTAGGAACTTTTATCCTAAGCAAAATCAGATGTATCAAGATGAATTTCCTCAGTAGGAGCCTAGGATTCCAAACCATTTAGACTCAGCTAACATAGTAGAAAAAGTAATTCCATGGTGTAGACCCTATGAACAATTCCACCAAGAAAGCACTTGTTATGTTACAAATCAAGTCATGGAACATGGACTTCCCGAGTTCAGTAGTCAGGAAACAACTTCATGCGAGCCTGATCATGTATACATGGTAGTCTAGACCTACCCTTTGTCACTAGCTAAACAGTGCAAGCTAAGGATGAAACCATTGCAGAATCTTATAGTGAAACTTATGATGAAAACTGTAATGTACAAGATGGGACTCCTACGTGTTCTCCATATAATGATGACAGTATGGAAGCTTTACTACCTTGTGACCTTTTCTCTAAAGAAGATGAGTATGAAAATGAGGACAAGTGTAACTTGGAGCATGATACAAGTGACGAAGACTCCCTTATCTCCGACAAAGATGTTGATGAGGAGTCTTGGACATTCATGGAAAATCCAGTCCATGACATGAATAAAGAGGAAAATAATGAACCAGAAACTTTTGATGGTTTTGTTGATTTTTCTATCTATGGCATATCTGATGGAGAGAGCATGGATCTGGAGACCTGGGAAAATCCTAGAATGGAAGAGGAGCATTCAAAACTCTTATATGATCATTCAGATTCATATCATGTAGAGCTGCGCAAAGGTATCAATAATGAAGACATGGAGAACCAGTGTTGTGAAAAGACAGATGTGATGCAGTTAGCATAATATCAATCTCAACTATCATCTTCACATATAGAGTCTCCTCATGATTTGGAGCCACTTGGGGCTTATACAGGGAATTATTATCTGGTAAGCCTCAATGATCAGTATGATGGTAAGCATCACTTTGATTTGTATATCAACCCTGTCCGGTCATGGATAGAAGCATCCTGCGCAAGCAATTACCAGTTTGGGAGGAAGTTTGATGACATTATGCATGCCTATGATTTCCCATCCATCCCACCCCTTTCGAATCATCACACAGGTTTGCATTTTCTAAATAAAGTATCCTTACTTTGGCTGGTAACCAAAGACAAGGAAATTTTTTTTATGTTAATAAAATGCATAGGTGGTTACATTGGATTTTTTATCACACTTAACCCTATTTATATCATGCTTAGAGTAGGAAAATAAGCTCCTTGAAAAAGAGCATTTACTTTTCGCATTTTTGTTTTAGCTATAATAAAACATTTTTTTTAATTAGTTAGTTACATTTATTTTGTTTAAATAAATCATCTTAATGGTTCTTTTGGTTTTTATGTAAAGCTTGTGCTACTTAGGTTTTCTTGTCAAGTTGAGATGTTTTTATAGGGTGTATAAACCAGAGATTCTAGTGTTCTCATATCCTCTCCTTGACCTATGACCAGATTGAGCACACATCCCACAGTTGGAGCCAGAATGTTACCACCTAAGTTGTACTTAGTGGTTTTTTATCAAGTGATCCTGGTGAACCGGACAAGGATAACTTGTTCGGACTTTAGAAGACCTTCAGTCTTACTTCTAGGAAGCTTTGTTGTACTATATCACATGTTCATACCCCATCGGGGAATTTCAATAAATTTTCTAGCATGATAGTGTCTGTAAAAGACTCGGTCTCTTAGACTTTATTTGTCAATCCGATCAGCCCAGGGTGTTTTTTCCCTTGGTTATTATTGGTTGTTGAATAAACAACTGATAATTTCTGAGTTTTTCACTCCATACCTCCAAAGTTGGGCTGGTTGG
>LPNX010412177.1:193469-250965 GCA_001517045.1 Pseudotsuga menziesii | reverse complement strand
TATTGAGGTTATTAGAGTCTATGTGTCAATGTATAAACATGTTAGGCATCATGGTTGAGTCATATGAACATGTCTAAGTCCCCCTAGGTTTTTTCAACTTTTTTATTTTTTAATTTTTTTAGTGTTTTTTATTAAAATTTAATTTTTCCAAAACTTAGGCTATTTTTTAATAGTTTAATTGGAAAAAATAATTTTGTAATAAAAGTGGGCCAAATAATCAGTTTAATAGTTTAATTGGAATTTCTCCCTCGCTCTCTCCCCCGCACGTTTGGGATCATCTGGATGAGTTTTGGTGGATGCTTTAGTCAACAGGTTGAGGTGTCAGTCAGATCAACCCCCTGATTAATAGCTGCACTCAGTGAGACTCAGATCTGGATCAGCTAGACATAGATCAGACATTGATGGACTCTCCTTTAGCTACAGTGGTCTATCTTCTTGGGATTTGTGCCCCCCTAGGCTAGATGTCCTTTTTTGTATAAATAAAGCTCAAGTTGCCTCTTCCAGGCTAGTTAGAGTTGGATTGAGGAGTTGTTGCCATTGTAATACTACTATACTTTGTGAATAAAGAAGCTTTGGAGGCTATACCGTGTAGTGCATGTGTTTGTGTGTATTCTCAGTGTTATGCTGCTAATGTGGTAACTGCAATTTCTTTCCAATTTTTGTGCTGCTTTTGTTTTCTGGCTTCAAGGATTCAGTTGAATCAAGTAAGGGTGTAAAATAGGAAAGTTAGATTGCTTGCTCTTGTTTTTCCATATGATGTATGCTCAAGAATTGTAGTTATATGCTTAAATAAGATTATTTTTGCATGATCTTTCATTTTTGTTGCTTTATACATCTATATCTAGATATCACGAGGTGTTTTGTAGGCTTGTGTTATCTAGTTGCAAGTTCCCGATTGGATGAAGGTGTGGATCAAGATTGATGCCATTAATTATCCAATAAGCTCAATACTCTGTCCCTCAGCACTCCATAAAAGGGCCTCCTTTCAGCTTCTTCTATTCAAGCAATGAGTCAACCTTCTCTCCTCTTTTTCTCCTTTCTTTCTTTTGGTTACATGTATCTTCCTCTTATGATCAGATCTAGTTCTAAGAATTGAATATATATTGTTAGATCTAGTTTATAAGAGTCTTGCTTCTTAGATCTATAATTTCATAAAGAGTATCATTTTATAAAGATAGATCTAGGTATAGGAATTTCCTTTTTTGCAAGTAGCGAAAGCATAGATCTAAAGCTTGCTCATAAGGTAGTTTATTTTTTTGTTCTTCAAAGATTTAAATTCTGCAAGAAAAGTGCATATATCATTAGCTGCCCAAACAGAAAGCCAATATCCCAAGGAAACCTTTCTTTCCTTGGTTCCTTTTTGAAAAACTAGATTAGCCCCTTTTAACAATTTTTTACTTAGTTTTTTTTCAGTAACTAGCATGGTGACCCAAAACACTTTTAAAGTGTGTTTGGACACATTTGATTCTAATTGCTCGTTTTTTTTTAGCATGTCTAAGAAAAAATAGAAGGAGACTCTACCCATTTTCCAACTCTTGGACAAACTAGAGCTTCTCGGAATCTTCCCCACCGCCGTGTTTTGATTTTAGCTTGTTACAAGCTTGTTGTAAGCCTTTGGATCCCAGATAACAAGGAACAAAGTGCATCAATTTCAATTTTATGATATTGTAAATCGATGCTAATAAAAACAAAATACCTTTTAGAATAGGCTCTTTCGAGCCTATTCACCACCCCCCTTGGGGGGATTTGCGTCTATGACATTTTTTACTTTTTGTTCATCTTTTCTTAATCTAGTGTAGTTGTAATCTGAAGGGTATTATATTTTGATTTATAATCATTTTCATATTCCATATATGAGTTTTCAAAGTAATTTTAATACTTACCCCACGACTTCCCGATTGACCCGAAAGGGGAAAGAGATGCGTGGCAGGACTAATTAGAAAATTGGCATTGTGTATCTTTGTTTTAATTTTCATCAACTGTTTCATAGGCTATAATAAAATTAACCCCTCTTTGATTCCCCGATTGAGATCCACTTGGATTGAAAGAGGTTCCTAGAGGGTTTTCTTTTTAACAAAAACACCTATCTTAAAATTTACTAAAATTGACAAGACTCCGGTGTGTATGCTCTACACTTGGATGCGGTTCATCTGATAAGTCAAGCTGCATCAAAATCACTTGAGTGAATAGAATAGTTAGGATTCACTCTCCCAAATTGACAAACCATCAGGTGAAAATCCAACATCTCGATCAAACCATTACGGTGGCAAAATACACAAAGGAAGCGAAAACTCCTGAAAAATGACCTTGGGATCCTGATCTATGTTACACCTTTGGGTGCATTATGAACAACAGCCTCAGAGACTCCATTCAGCCCACATATTCCTGGTAGGTAGCCACTAAGGTTTATTTTTGGACACACTCCAAGTACTCTCGGGTATATCTGGAGTCTACCCCTTCGCCTAATTTTAATCAACTCATATTTCACATTAACTTAAAACTTACCAAGAGGAAATCGCAAAACATTCACTCCAAGCACATGCAAGTACATTGATTATCTTTTGACTCCATTTTAAGGCACTGGTTATTTTCTTGCTATATATATATATATATATATATATATATATATATATATATTGTGTCTCAGCATTGTGCTTTCATGTGCTCAATTTGTATCTTGTCATCTATGGTTGTTTATGGTTAAATTTTAAACTCCTAAGTAACTCATTCAATTTAACATCACCATACTAAATAATTTTTCCTTAGTAACTTAATAGGTTCTACCCCCCTTGGCTTCATTAGGAGTTGAGCCTAAACAGAAAAGTCAAGAACAAGGTGACAACCTTCACTCAAGAGTTGCACCCAAGGACACATCAAGTGGCTTGAATATTTCTGCCACATGACCCAGGTGTGTGAAAGGCAGCAACAGAGCCTTCATTGAATTGGTTCCTATATGCCTAGGATAGGTGGCATTTTCCTCCCTCACCTATAGGGATCTTATTCTATCCTTTTTCCAAGTCATCTCTTGAGTTCTAGGCCTATAAATGGAACCTTCATGAATAGAGTGGGGGAGGCCAGAAAAAACATCCTTATGTTGCTAGTTTGAAGTCTGAGTTAGAGGAAATGTAGAGGTAGCTTGTGATTGGAGAGGTCTTCATAGTCATAGGAGATTGTAGACATTCTTGATTGAGAAAAAACCCATTAACATCAAGGATTTTGGTTGTACTTCTCTCTCATTCATATATTAATACAAAGACATTCCCCTTTCCTGCATTTGATTGTAGTGGTTGTAATTAAATATTATTGGATTCCTTGATCACCAATATGGATAGTCAGTTATCATGATGCTCTCATCCCTTTTGTTTGTCTTTTGATCTCTTTTACAGATACTGAATCATCCCACAGACTTTCTGGAGAGAAGATAAGCAGATCCAAGGTTGAGGTATAATGTGCTTTATGTTAATTCATTTAATTATTCAAGGAAAGGATATGTTGTTGTGTCTTTTTATTCTGTAGAACTTTGTGTCTTACATTGCAGAGGAACAAGCAGTGTCCACACTGGTTGAGAATTTCTATTAACAAAATTTGTGACTCCGCTGGGGATCTAGCCTAATCTAGTCATACCTGGGGAAGATCTAGTCAGATCTACAAACTTTGGTAACCATTCCATATATGAAGGTTATTTCTATCTCCTTTTAGCTGTCTCAGTTAACAAGGTTAGTTATCCATATTATGCTTCTAACCTTTTTCCTCTATTCTAACTGATTTTTTGCACTCTTTCAGTCAGCTCAATATTTCTAGTTTCTCCTATAGGTTTTTATCCTTTTCATCCCACTATTCCACAATGCTTTTTCCTTTGGCTGATAGAGCGTTGGTCCATTCTAGGATGCCTTTTTCTCTTCTTGACCGAAGCGTCGACACCATTTTCTCCTTTGCTTGACAGAGCGTCGACGAATCCTTTGTGCAGAAACATAGGAGTGCCATAGAAGACTGGAATTCTCTGGTGCAGTGCCCTCCAGCATGCCGAGGTAGGTATTCAAAAATTGCTTGTTTGAAAAAAATTTTGTTCAAAAATTGGAATTCGTCCCATCCTTTTAAATTTTTCACTTTGGTCTGCTTGCTTGCTTGCTGTCTATTTCACTGATTTTTGGTAGTCTGAATCTTTATTTGAGCTCAAATCCAGAAATATTTTGCATTGTCATAGACAAAAGAGAAAACGTAGTTCGTTTTTGGTTTTTTAATAAAGACTCTGAAAATTTCCTTTTGAAAAGGAAGCCTATAGTCTCTTCCTAGAAGATTAGTTTCTTTTGTAGGAAATACTGCTTTTTGTGGCTTATATTTTCTAGAAAAATACAAAAAGAATCCTTTTATTTCTCTCTTTCTTATGCTTCCAAAAATTTCCATTTCCATGTTGCATGTGTGATTCAGAAAATAGGTCTTTTTGACATTGTAGCAGAAGTTAGTTTTGCATGAACGTTAGAGGCTTCTCTCTTACATTTTCAGAAACTTTAGAGTGCTTGTTTGAAAGAGTTTTTATGTTTGAAAGGACTTCCTTTGCATTTCTTTATTGGATCTTGTTTTGTTGTTGAAAACAAATTTCTTTTGGTATACTGTTGAAAAGGAAAGAAAAAGGTTTCTTCCTTACCCTTGTTAGTTCTCATCGAAGTCAAAAAGAGCATCTACATCTATATTAATTTGCATTATTGGATATAACATTCCACAAAAATTCACCTAATTGTCTAGATACAATTAAAGGTAGCTTTAGCTCTAAAATTGTATAGAAAATTGAGTGATAGGTTAGTGACATGTTCGGGCATCATTAAGCATAGGAGCTGTTGTTTTTTGTCTGCACTACAATGGAGGACTTGCGTGGTTCTTCCATGTATCATCGGTATATTGAAAGACCTTTCATGTACCCTTGAGGTATATAGAAAGGTACTTCATGTACTCAATTGTATATAAAAAGGCCCCTTGTGAATGCTTGTGCATTAGACAACACTACTGCCAATTTGAGCTCCCACATACCTTGCATATATCAAGAGACCCCACTAGGATACTGTGACCATCTGATAAAATTTTGTTGGTCATCTTGTGTGGAGAAATACACTGAAAACAACATTCAGGGAGACTACTACGCATATACCCTAGAGGTATATCGTGAGTTGCACCTACTTGACAATCCTAGTGAGAGACCAACTATTCTGAACCCGTCCTATCACTTAATTCTGCTTGCGACCTTTACCTCTGTGTAGGTTTTGTTTGTGTGTTTCTCTCCTTTTTTGACCTAGATTAGGAAACTTCATCCACCACCGTGGCTGAGTAACTTGTGCGATGTCAATCTCGTAGATTGCAGGGTTTATCTCCTGACTCTCCTCCTACCGTGGAAGGACATGAATGGGTAACCATGGAACAACCAACTCCTGCTAATGTTCCTATAGGAACTACCCTAGCTAGTGAAACCAGAGAAGGATTCACTAGTTTTACAAATCCTTTGGTTCTACTCCCTCCTGCAGCTGATGTGTCTATGCATCCACCGTTGGAAGGCCATGTCGATAGTCCTACTCCACCAGATTATGGACCGGATGCTCCTTTTTGGAGGACTTCTATGGGCCAAGCTATTGCTGAATTCAGGGTTATTATACCTTCACTAGGGAATCCTCCTTTGGGAGAGGAGGAACATAGATGAATTAATGCATCTCTCGATTGAGCTTGTAACTTTTTAGAGAGAGTAGAAAGAATCGTTTCTCCTCCTGTGTCTCATTATGAAACTATGTCGGCTCGTTTACCCCGTAATACAGATCCTTCCCCTAAAAATTAAACCTTCCCCTAAAAATTATCCAACCTATGGTGAGACTTCCTACAACCCATGGCCCAAAGGATATCATTCACTAGCTCAAGTGTTAGGTCTTGTTGAAGAAGTTCCATTTCAAGGTAATCCAGGTCCAAATGAAAATCCTACAGTCTCACATACTGGCCCCATTACTAGGCCTTCCATACCAGTCATGGTTGGTGGGAAATCCACAAATCAAGTTATGTTAGTACATTCTAATGCTAAGGGGCAACCCCCGGCGTGAGATACGTCATCTGTTAGTGGAATTATTGCTAGTTCAGGACAAGTTGCATGTAACACCATGATTTTGATGCCGTTGCATTAAATGTACATGATGTATATATTGTAATTAATGATGGTGTGGAGCTAAAGGAAAAAGTCCCACCAGCGATTTGGTTGTTTATGTTTCGACGATTGGACTCGTTTCTGATGGTATATCATGATATACGACACATATTAGTTTTGGCATCATGTAAATATGCATTTTAATTAAATGAACCCCAACTAGATATGTCACTACAACCATAATGAAAAGGTCATGATTTTCCTAACTATAAGGGGGGGTGTTACGGAGAGAAATTCCTATGGCTTGGGGTACCACAACAGATAGCTTGACTCCAGAAATCAATCCTTTCCAATATGCAATAGAAATTAAATGTCTAACACTAAAGGATCAGACCTCGTACCTTATTCCGAACGGTTGAAGTAGATCCCCATTGAGCTTTCCAATCTTCAGCTTGAATTGATCTGTTACTTCCTCAACAACAAGTAAACAATACAAGCATTCTATATATCATGGTGTTAGATCTATTCTAGCATATATAATCAATAATGTACAAGCATTTGACATAATCCCATGGATAAAATATTCATTCAAACACACATTATTGGACAGGAAAATATATTTCTGATAATATAAATCAGAGATTACAAGATACAACCTTTGATGGCACTTCTGCGAACCGGAGAAACTGAATCCCCCACTTGGGCCTCCACCACTTCAATCCTCCATCTCTCGATAGAAAGATCAAAAGAAAAATGTAAGCTTGGGAAGAACACAAAAGTGCTCCAAGGGACAAAGGGATGCAGACTCAAGCATAAGTTCCAGCAACCATGGACTATAGTTTCTTTGCTCTCAATTCTCTCTTATGCCTTCAATGTACCAAGGGGTTCCTTATATAGCTTTTCAAAGGGGTAATGAAAGGTCGAATCTGATCGATATCAAGGAATAGGGAAGGCCAGGAGTCAAATGAGTTGGATCCAAGTCAAGGAAAACTCCAAAAGGATTTGGATTATGCACACATCCCGATGTACACGGTTTTAGTGGTCAAACCCACGTATATACGCGCTTATAGGTTTAAAAGTCGCGTATATCATTTTTCATATGTTTTTAGGGATGATCAAGGAAACATCAAAGGACAAAAATTGGTCCATAAGGTCTAAGGAGTCTACAGCGGGACAGGGGAAGGCCATACAAAGTGTGATTCACCTAGAGTGGTGAAATCCGCTATAACAGATGCCCCCTAATGTGTGAGGTTAGAGGGGTCATACGATGGCCGAAATACATTATAAGTCAATCCTAGAAGTGAAGTGATGAAGGATCTTAAATGGAATACCAGCCACCCAATCATCGTAGTACAATAATACAACTCTGCATACAACTGCAAATACATATAGCAGTCCCAGATACATAAGAGTACAATGGCCATGAATAGGCATGATACATGATATCACATATGTGTTCATCACCACGTACAATATACATAGATCAGAATCTCCATGATGAAGATATACAAAGGACCATGATATCCAAAATGGCTGAAGATATATAATAGATCAAGATCTCCATAGTGGCTAGAAATGTCTGACATATACTGGAATCAAGTCACGAGAGCTGAAATATCATGAACACTGGCACGATCAAGGAGGTAGCATATAAGAGATGCCACCAATCTGGAAAGTCTTCTACACAAACCGCTACGAGTACATGTCCTACTATGCGAATAGAGGTATCGAGGTCAAACATAGTAGTCCATCGTTTGATTACCGGTCATTAATGTATACCGTTAATAGACGCGAGATCACCCACCGATAATGAAAATGGAAATCAAGGTACTAGAGTGCAAACTAACAAGTGTGAATAAATGTGTTGAGGTCAAACACTTGAAAGGGTCCATCGATCAGGGGACATTGATGTATTCCCAAGAAACTGTCGATGGTGAGAGAACCTGCCACTAATGACTGCAAGTCTCAAGGCACTCAAAATGACTCTAGACTCCAATCCTAGAATAAATGATCTGAAGTTGATGGGATGAAATCCACTGGAAGGATGGCATTAAGGCATCCCCCATCATCCAAAATGAGGTACTCAGCAAAGCTGTATAATGTGGAAGGACTCAATCATAAAGTGCACGAATCAATAACTGTACCGGGAATGGCCGACATGCAAAGTTAAGATAACTGAGGAATGGCCGACTCAGGTTTCAATTTCCTTTGAACAAGAGCATAACGGCATATGGTGACTGAATGAAGGCAGCATAGACTCGATATACAAATTGGTACATCTCTGTGACACAGGAGGCATCAACAAAGGCTCCATAGGGACTGGAAGCTTAACCAATCGGTGGAGATAAACTTAGATAAACGACTACAGTTCCTAAAGTCAAACTATAACCCAACCAATGGATGTGATATATAGTGCTTTGTTCAAAGGCGACACGACTCGACAGCTACCAAAGATAACATCTTTCCTTGTCCAGCTTTTTGGTTTTTTGATTTTTTTTTTGTGTACTTTTTCAGTTATTTGAAAAGCTTGAAAAAAGAATAAACTAGCATTATAGTTACAAACTAGGAGGAGACGAGTGTCGTAAGGGAAAACAAACTAGTTCCAAGTAGTGGAACATACCTATGCTCAATGCAAGGATACATGTGTAGGATATCGACACTTGGGGGAAAATCCCCTCCCGGTAAAAACGGAATCAAGCTGTGAAGGATATAAAAAATGGCTCTGCATGGCTAGATATGAGACAAGCTCGGGCTATATGGCTGAGACGCAATGTCAGGGAAGCTGACATAAAGCTCAATAAGGCAGGAAAAGCTCATGATAATGCATTCACAACTTGACATGAGGGAGTCCTGAGGGAAACATGCCAGCATAAGATCAAGAGGAGTATGAGGCTCTTGCGAAATGTCATGGCAGTACTATACAACGAACTCCCACACCCTAAAGGAGAAACCATTGGCATGGGCACCAAATGAAAATAAGGCGCTAACTAGGGTACCCATGTAAGGTGAAGCTCTACCACTCGTATCATGCCACTTCTAAAGCAACAAGAAGGTTTCATGACATCATAGAGTGGTTTTGTACCTAAGGTCATGGTGATATGGTCACAAGGTCATGCAAAATGAAAACGGTGGTGAAACCTAGCCTATATGCCATTTTAGACATGATACCTGAGATCGATATGAACGGGTCAATCCAAGGGCTGAAACAACACTGAAAAAGGTCTTCTACAACACCGATTATGTCAAAAACGGTCCAAAATGGTTAGAAAATGTCGAAACTATAGGAAACGGGGTAAAAATTTTCAAATATTTGAAAATTCTCTATAAATAGTAAAAAATATAAATCATTTGAAACTTTTACCCATTTGAGCTCGCATTTTAAACTACAAATTCCAGGAGATCCAGTCGACGAAATTCACAACCGTTTCTTCCAGGTATTGACTCATGCTCTCCTCTTGCATCTTGACATAATTTTTATATATTTTCATGGTCAAATGAATTTTTTAGGCCATCCCAAAATGAGCGATGTAGCCCACACGAAAATCGAGGCTCTTTCTGCGTATAAGGATGGATATACATGGAAAAGGGCCTCAAACCCGCGTACATACACGACTATTTTCAAAACAGTCACATATGAGGCCGCTCATATGATTTTTCACTAAATTAATGGGAAAATTTCCAATTTATTTTGCAGGATGGTGCTAGAGTGGAGAGAGCGTGAGCATGGTCAAGTAGAGGAAGCAGTAAGGGCTGACTTAATGGCTCAACAAGCTCTTCATGCATGTGGACTCTACAATTTTTGGTGTTTTGGTGGTTTGAGGGCCAAACCAAGACTGCTATAGATGCTGGTAGACTATTGGGATCCAGACTCAGAGTCCTTTCATATTGATGGGATTTCCATCACCATAGAGGTGGAGGACATATACTTTATCACAGGGATTTCTAGATGAGGGGAGGTGGTGAACCTTCATTCCCGTGGTGGGCCAGGGGGTGGCCTGACTATCGACGAGTACATTGCAGTGTATTTTTATCCAGACACCGAGAAGGTGGGGATTTAGGTACCTACCAATGCTATACAGGTGTTGGGCCTAAATGCCATATTATTGACACTGGGAAGGATAGTCGGCTTAGCATCACTCCACCAGGCCTCACGGCCTCTGATGTTCTATGCAGTGGAGTGCATGAGACCCACAATCTATGACTAGATTACTACACTACTGAGAAACATGAAACACCAGCTCAATGAGTGTAAGGCAGGCAGGGTGCAGAACTTTAGGTTCAGTAGTATCTTGAGCATGTTTTTCTTCGAGCGTGTTCCAGGATTGAGCCCTAGAGTGGACGTTCCTCTCCATAGGGTTCAAGATCCAGCCCAACGGCATTGGGAAGATGCTATGCGTAGACTGGGGGGTTGTATGGTGGCCAACCTATATCCAACTGACTTCTTTCCATGGTGGCAACGACAGATAGTTGCCATCGATGACTACCCCTATGCAGGGATATATTTCTAGGGGGATCCATACATGCCATTGCCACCAGGATCAGCATATGGCGATATAGGTAATGAATCTCGACCCTCACTCTTTTTTAAATTTTTTGAGTTATTGAATTTTTTTTGTATTTTCTTGATTTTATGGAAGCAAAAAACATGTTTTTGCGCAACAACACAAAGTGACATCTACCATTTGTGTGTAGATGTGGGACCATGGTAGCTAGAGGGATTCCCTCGTCATAGACAGAGGGGAAGAGGAGATGACATCATGGGTGTGGATGCAGAGCGAACGCTCCAGAGCATTCATACAAACTTTGTGAGACTGACTCATAGAGTTCCCATGGTGCAAGTCGAGGACTTGCTTGAGGCCATGCAGCGGTAGGTGGTGGGTGTACCATGCGCATGGGTGCATTTATTTCGACGACTAGCTAGAGCCGTAGTGATGTTCCATGATCACAACCCTCCTCCTCCTCCACAGGATTAGACACCTGGGAGTGTATACATTTTGTACGACCGTGTATTATATGATGGTGGCTTAAAAGCCCCAATTTTGTATCAAGACATTATGTATTATCACATTTTTTATGTATAAAAAGTTTTATGGTGATCGATTTATTTATTTACATGTGTAAAAATTGTGTTTGTGATTAATTTATTATGAACGAAACAAATTCTAATCTAACACATAGTTAGCATATGAGTCAACAACTTGATTATTATTTCTTGGAATGTGTATATATGTTATCTTCTCAATAATGTTGGATCTCTAACATGGTACACACCATTGAGCTGTGACACCACTAACTTCGAATCAAGACGTACCTCAACAGATAGAACGCCATGTAGAATGGCATCCTGTAGAAGCTCAATAACGGTGCTATATTCAGCAACATTGTTGGAAGATGGCTGTAGACATACACCTCCTGAAGACAGTACCTAACCCATAGGAGTATAAATCACCCAAGTAGCAGAGGCTAAGTGTTGAGTGTGACGGCTTGCACCATCTGTGAATCCTATGTAGGTGGAATATTCCATTGACTTCTGCCAAAAGAAATGGAAACTAAGCACAAACCCAATCATGATAAGAAAAAGACCTAACTATGCAAAGTTGTACAATAATATACAACAAGCAACCTTGGCTAAAGATTATGCATAGTATGTTTTGAGATAGAGCCCATTTCTAGGCTCTGCCAAAGTTTTTCCTTCATAATCCACTAACTCATAAGCACGCTTCTCTAACACACACTTGACCACGTAAGGACCACACCACATATGATTAAATTTCCCTGCCCCCAAGGGTTCTTTCGGTTGATCCCACAAAAGGACCAAGTCTCCTTCACTAAACACTCTTGGATGGACAGACTTATCATACTCGACCTTAACGTGATCCTTATTAACCTCTAGAGCCACCAAGGCATCCCGACGCTGCTCATCGAGTTGCTCGAGGTGAACCAAATGCTCCTCCAAAGGTGAAGTGTCTGGTAAGAGTTCCACAGCTAACTTCAATGAAGGAATTTTTCATTCAACCGGCAATATCGACTCCACTCCATGTACAAGCTGATATGGAGAAAAACCAGTGGCAGTCTTAACCGCGGTTCGATATGCCCACAAAGTAGGATATAACATAATGTGCCAATTATTCTTGATTTATGCGATGGTTCGTTGGAGAATGGATTTGAGTGATTTATTCACTAGCTCTACCTATCCATTCGCTTGGGGGTAGTAAGAAGAGGAGTGCTCTTGCTTATACCCTAACTTCAATGCCAACTCTTCCATCATACGGTTCTAAAAGTGCGAGCCATGGTCAGTGACAAGCTCTTTCAGAATCCCGAACCGAGTAATAATTTGGTTGAATACAAAGTGAGTGGCTACCTCACCGTCATATTTTATTGTAGGCATAGCCTCAGCCCATTTCATGAAATAATCAATAGCCACTATAATGTGATGGTGCCCCCCAGCTGAAGCTAGGTTTCAATCCATAAAATCGATCCCCCACTTAGTGAAGGGACCGGTGGTGATAATGGGATGTAACGGGGCAGGTTTTGAGCAGATATTACATGTGAACACCTAGCAAGGGTGGCACCTCTTGACCGCATCAACACAATCCTTAAAGATCGACGGCCAGAAATAACCCGCTCTCAAAATATTTTGAGCTGTAGAAATCCCAGATAAATGACCACCACACGCCCCTCCATGGAAATCATTCAGCACAACCTCAGCCTCATCATGATTTAAACAACGTCGTAAAATGGAATCTACCCCACGACGGTACAAAGTATTGTCCACTATGAGGTAGTTCTTAGAGACGTGACGTAATCATCATCGTTCATCTCACGAGAGGTGAGTAGGGGTATTCAGTGTTTGTAAATATATTATAATATCCCCATACCATAGGTCTAACATTGAGATTAAGAAGATGTGTTCATCGACAAATGTATCTTCACAAACCAACTCCTCGATCTCGCTCGAAAAATCTGATATAAGCTCTGCAAAGACTAAAGACTTCTTCGATTTTTCTGAAACAAATTCGAGATAAAATTCTTGCAGAATGATAATCCATTTATTATACTTTCCCCCAATCATCCTTCAGGTGAAAACAAATTGAAATGGATTGACATGGGCCACAACCAAGGTCTGGCGAAGGAGAATATAATGTCTCAAATGATGAACCGCATGTACGGTAGCTAAAGCAAGCTTCTCAACATGAGAATAACGAATCTCTGCATCAATAAGGTTTTGGCTCAGGTAATATATGACATGCTCTTCAAGCTCCTCATCCTCTTGAACCAAGACCATACCAATCGTCTCTAAATATGCGGCCACATATAATAAGAAATCATGGCTATAGTCCGGGGGACTAATCACTGGGGACAATGCTAGGGCTCACTTGAGTGCATCGAAGGACTCCTGGGCTCGATCATCCCAATAAAAGGGAGTATCCTTCTTCAAGAGACGCATAAAGCCTCTAGTCAAATTGGAAAAATTGACAAAAAATATTCGTAAGAATTTTTCCATGCCTTGCAAACACTGAAGATAATGAATATTCTTCGGGGGAGACAACTGAAGTATTGCCTCAACCTTCAAAGGGTCGACTCTTATACCCTCTTTCGAAACGATGAATCCTAACAAATTACCTGACTTCATGCAAAATATGCACTCATGAGGATTTAATCTAACTGAATAGTGCTGGCATATTTTGAATACCAATCTCAAGTGATAGGGATGATGCATTCTCATACGAGAATGAGCAACGAGATCATCCAAAAATACCTCGATAATTGACTTGAGATCGTGGAAAATCAAGGTCATTGCCTGCTGAAATCTAGCTCCGACGTTTTTAAGGCCGAAAGGTATTTTCTGATATGTGAATGTTCCCCAAGGACAAATAAATGTAGTCTTATGTTGGTCCTCATGTTTAATCTGTATCTGATTAAACCCGGAAAATCCGTCCATAAAGGAGAACACCTCGCTACCCGCACACTCATCCAAAATATGATCTATAAATGGTGTGGGGAAGTTATCCTTAGGACATGCACGATTCAAATCACGGAAATCAGTGCATATGCAGATCGCTCCCTGCTTCTTATCCACCGGAACGAGGTTTGAAACCCACTCCATCAAGAGAATGGGATAGATGAAACCGGCTTTCAACAGTTTCTCTATCTTTGCCTTAATGGTGGGTGCTTTCCTAGGATTCACCACATGTGAACGTTGTTGAACAGGATTAGCATTGGGGTAAGTATTAATCTCGTGCTCGATAATACGAGGGTCAATACCTGGCATCTCATCGTAAGACCAAGCAAAAATATCACAAAATTCTTTGAATAGCTCGGTATATTCTAGAATCTCAGCATGGGAACATTCCGCCCCAATATAGACATTCTCTATCGTGCCAAGATTGCAAGAGATGTTGATAGGAATCATTGAAGATATGTTTGCCATGTTTCCATCAGCCATCGGACTAGGAGAGCTTAATGGAACCACAAGACTACCAACTCTCTGACTAAGAACTACCCTAAAATCCTCATGCTCCAAATGGTCAAGCTCTGGAAGAAAGTACGATCTATGATAAAGTTCCTCCCATGGTGGCTCAACTCCCGACATAGCCTCAATAATCGCTTCATCCGAAGGGAAAACCATATCAAGGTAGTTGTGGGCATGAGAAGACTGTACTGCCCATGCCGATAGCACATACGGGTCCTCCTCCTCCATCCGTGAAGAGGAAGGACTAGGCTCTACAACACTCTTGAGATTAGCTTGATAAGCTATCATGGCTGCAGGCAATGGCACACTCATCTTGATAGGCTCACTCGAAGTACTCGGTGTAGGAAGAATCCAAGGGTCTTCCATATGACTCATGTGAAAAGACACCGATGTTGTAGAAGTCGAAGCCTCATCAGAACTAGATCCTATCATGAGGATCAGTGCAAGACAACTAAAGCTTCCCATGAGGGATGGATACATGCCTACACCCACACTCCCAATTTCCGGCTGAGAGTGCTCAACGATCAGGATCGAAGCTCTGGAAGATGCGGTAACAGATGGATTCTTGAATGTCATTTGATCAATCGTTATGATCTTCTCGTTATGTGGAAATCATACAACATAGAACAAGGAAGAGGAAACGGCTTGCATACTATACATCCAGTTCCTACCCAGAAATATATTATAGTCAAGGTGTGAATCAACCACCTCAACCTCTATCACAACGGTCTTCCCCCCCAAACGGACTTTAAGGGAAGGAAGGATGCCGTGCGGCCTAAAAGATCTCCCATCAAATGTAGTTAACATAGTCACTGATTTAGATAGCTCAGGAGAACCGAGACCCTTCCAACAGGCCAAAGACATCATAGAAGCAGCAGCGCCCTCGTCAATCACAGTACATTTGACGGTCATACCAACACATTCGACATGCACCAAAAGAGGCACATAGTAGGGAAAGTGAGGCTAAAGTCCTGCGGTTTCAAATTTGATCACAGAGGAAGAATCATCATCGTTCACACCAAGGGTAGAAAGCAATGCCTTCCTTTGCGAAGGACAACTCTGAAGCACTTCCAATGCAAACATTACACAAGGAGTATGGCCCAAATCCTCGACAACCGAATAATTCTGGGCGGCTCGGGCATTTGGATTATGCCCTGAACGCTTAAGGGCTCCCTTAGGAATGCGAGGTGCAGCCTCAAGTTTATCCGTAGGTTTCTCAATGCAAAAAGGGGACCCTGGTGGATCAGGCTCTTTTCCTGGGCTAGGTTGTGATGAACTATAATATTTCGCACAAGTCACAACTTTCACAGCATGGACAATGTTAATGCACCCATGACCACTACCCTCCGGTGGATCATCATCACTAGACTAGTCATGGGACTTCGAGTTCATATTTTGATTATGCAGTAAAGGGTTAGTTAGGACAGCTGGGCCTTGTGCTAAGAATATCGAAGCTTCTTCAATCCGAGGGCACAAGTAAGTGAGGTGATCGTCCTTACATAGCTTGCAAGGGTACTTAACCTTACGTTTTGCTTGTTTGTCCCCCTCAACATTTCTACCATTCTTGTCACTATTGTTAGCATTCTCATTCTTATTCCCACCGTTTCAATTATTTTTTTTACCCTTTTTTCTATTCCATCTGGGCTGCTGGTTACCCTTCTGGTCCGACGATTGCACAGAAAGTACATTCGCCATTTGGGCGGGTTGAGATGAAGCCGTAGCTTGTCCCGAAGCAGATTAGTTGAGTGACAATTGACTAACTTTTTTTTCAACCGAATCTACAGGTTTCACACTTGCACAACCCACAATGCCATCGGCATGTGGTCCAGGTTGGAATTTGGGATCAAAACTGGAACGAGGAGCATTGGGAATAATCTCATACAACAAACCAGACTGATCATAGATCAAGTCTAGTTCCTGTGCCCTAAAAATTGCTTGTTCCTCATTCTAGACTCTGGATGTAGAAACATCCTTCTCTATATATGGAAATAACGACTTGAGGAACCACTCGAGGAGGAATTCCAACGGTATAAAAGATTTAATTAATCTCTTCCGTCTACGCCACTCTTGAATATGATCAAAAATATGTGTAGCTTTATCTTGCCGAAATGTCGACAAGATTTTAGTACCAACGTCATAGTGCACTGGTAGCTGGAAGTGATTAAGAAAATTCATTGCAAGCTCGTCGAACAAAGCGAAAGCTCCCTTTGGTAACTCTATATACCATTTCGCAGCAGGCCTTGTGAGGGTGCGTTGAAATAGTCTCAAACAAACTGAGTCCTGATGTAATGAATTCGAAGAGCACCATAGGTGAAATGTAGTAACGTGTTTGCTTGGATCCTCTCCCGGTTTTCCTTCGAACTTAGGTATGTCCAAAGAAAGCTTGGTAGGGACAGCCGACCAAGCCAGGTCATGAGCCACAGGATCATTCATCAGTCTTGATAAGTCAAAAAGATTAAGCATCGCAAGGAAAGGGAGCCTAGGATGATGAGGTCGATGGACCGCTCCCTGGTTCATATAGGGTTGATTACCACCATGGCCTTGGCCATAGTGTCCTCCTCCTATCTAACCCGTATAGGGTGGCATGGAAGTACCATAGTATGGTGGACCTTGACGAGTAGGAGATACAAAGCCATAATTAGGAGAGTAAGCAAGTTGTTGATACCCGCCTCCATAAGGTGAAGAAACCTGTCCATACTGCGTCCCATAATAAGGTCCATAGGTCATCGCATGCGATGCCCCATGAGACACTTCGTAGGTATGAAGATACATTTCATAAGTAGGGATATATGCCCCAGAAGTAGCAATATGACCTCTAGAAGCATGACATAGCCTCCCGAAGCAGCGGGCGGTATGTGAACTTGAGACACAATTGGTCTAGTAACCGCAGTACGGACCTGACTCATAGCCATATACCGGCTTGAAGGAACACATGAATAAGGTGGAGGGTGTACATTTGAAGAACTAGGGACCGAGGACAAAGGAATTTGAGTAATAATATATGTACTACCACCTATCGTCACTCGTCTCGAATGTGGTATCCTAATCGGATCGCTAACCCTAGACCTAGGAGGGAGATACAATGTAGCTTCCACCACTGGGATCGAAGGTGCAATGTGACTAGTGCTCCCAAACCTCTCCGCATGGTAAGGAATGAGAGTGCCCCCAGGCATAGTGTTAGGCTCGAAATCGGATTCGACATGAAATGTCAAATCATGTGTAGGGAAACCAAACGTAGCATAACTACCATAGCTAGTGCTGGTAGGTTGAAAATGAGTCTCGGCGTCCTTCGACATTCCATACCGGCAATGCGTTAATGGGGAATCAGACCTAGAGTGAGTAGGCCTATCATGCAAGGGTCCTATCTCAGAAATCACAGGACCTAACTCAACTAAGTCGGGTGAAGGATCATAAGTAGGAGTAAATTCCCCATTGTCTACAGGAATGGGAGGAGGTGGTTCAAGAATATCCTCTAAACGGTCTCCCATGGTGTGTGAATCAATGTGTGAAATAGTCCACCTGGACTGTCTAGGTCTCTCTCCCAAAGGAGGAGGAGAAGTAGAATGCGGAAGTCCTGCTAAACGATGAGAACGACGAGGAACTGCACCCGAATCCACAATGACTCAAAAAATAGCAAAGACACTCTATTTACATAAACCCTATGCCAACTATTGTGCACAGAGCAATCACTAATAAAATCTAAAGCCAAATGCAAGCAAACAAGGGATAGATAAGTGAGCTCCTAAATGAAGCAGGTATGTCTCACCTAGGAGAGGCTTGAGACTCCCATACACAACAAGCGGAGGTACGTAACCAATTATTGTGGCCCTCAACTTCAATGCATAAAGCGATTGTGCTGTCCGACCCCAAACTGGCCGGGACACTTGCAAAATAACCCCTGCAAAGTACCCCCTCGATATCCTAGGTAAGGCCACTAAGGTCACCTCAATATAATCAATGCTTAGGCAGACAGTCGTAGGTGGAATTGACCGTATGGGTAGGGTAGCAAATCCCAAAACTCTCTAAAGAGCCCCCAGATACAAATACAATCCTGGAAATATCTCCGGTGCTACTTAGTTATGACTACGGATCATCCTAATCAATAACCGCTCACACTGCCTCGTGCTTAACTCCCTTTTGAGAGGAGGATCCTAAAAAACACTAGTTATACCAAGGATTTCACACAGTCACCTGGACAGACACCTAGATGTTGTTGTTTAGTGATCTTGGAGAATTGACTTACAATGAACTATTCCAAGATCCTAAAACCTAAGCTTGTTGGTGCACCCTAGAAAAGAAAAGAGTGTAATTCATTTTATTTAGCATTGATTTTAGTTGGCTTTATTACTCAAAAAAGGGATATGATCGTGCAACTAATGGTGTTATGATGCAACATGAAGTAAAATGCACACCTAACAATCAATGCAAATGCATTGTGTCCATGAAAATAAGGTATGCTACTACGTGAAATGCACAATTCTTATTCAAATGATAAATGCAAATTTTCCTATATGAAGTCCTAACTAGTACTCCAAAGCAAATCTAGTGCAAGTACAATGCAAAGTGCAAAATGTAATGCATGATGATAAGCAAATGTTTTTGGATTTTTTGAAAATAAAAGAGATGCAAAAAGCAAAAGAATGATTCTATGACCCCTAGACTCTGTAAGCACACCCAAATAGCACTCAAGCAAATCACTAAGGTAAAAGAACTCTAATGCACTAATCTCAAACAAAAAATTAAAAATGCCATGACAAGAACCTTCTTAAAACAAAAAAATTTAGCCTAAAAAAACATTTCTGGTCAGAAACAGAGGTCTAAGCAAACCCAGGCAGTGCCAAAGGAGACTCAGCAAATATTAGAATTCACCCAGCAACCAATTATCTTCCCCAAAAAGGAAAAATCAAGGGCATACATGACTGTTTGCAGTAAATCCGTGTGTATACGTGGAAATCGAAGATCAAACCGTGTGTATACACGACTGTAAGTCAAAAACTAGCATACAGGAAGAAAGGTGCATAAAATCAAGGCAAACAGACAGGCTGAGATAAAATTCACACCAATCAGACTCTACCAGGAATACACGCCCCCATACCTGACACAGAAATAAGAGAGAAAGAGCAATTCAAATTCATTGAATGCCAAGAAAACAACCCCCAAAGGACAACTACTAGAAACTCCCCACCAGAGTCGCCAATTCTATTACGGAGAGAAATTCCTATGGCTTGGGGTACCACAATAGATAGCTTGACTCCAGAGATCAATCCTTTCCAATATGCAATAGAAATTAAATGTCTAACACTAAAGGATCAAACCTCGTACCTTATTCCGGACGGTTGAAGTAGATCCCCGTTGAGCTTTCCAATCTTCAGCTTGAATTGATCTGTTACTTCCTCAACAACAAGTAAACAATACAAGCATTCTATATATCATGGTGTTAGATCTATTCTAGCATATATAATCAATAATGTACAAGCATTTGACATAATCCCATGGATAAAATATTCATTCAAACACACATTATTGGACAAGAAAAGATATTTCTACTAATATAAATCAAAGATTACAAGATACAACCTCTGACGGCATGTCTGCGAACCAAAGAAACTGAATCCCCCACTTGGGCCTCCACCACTTCAATTCTCCATCTCTTGATAGCAAGCTCATAAGCAAAAGGCAAGCTTGGGAAGAACAAAAAAGTTCTCCAAGGGACAAAGGGATGTAGACTGAAGCATAAGTTCGAGCAACAATGGACTATAGTTTCTTTGCTCTCAATTCTCTCTTATGCCTTCAATGTACCAAGGGGTTCCTTATATATCTTTTCAAAGGTGTAATGAAAGGTTGAATCCGAGCGATCTCAAGGCATAGGGAAGGCCAGGAGTCAAATGAGTCAGATCCATGTCAAGGAAAACTCTAAAAGGATTTGGATTATGCACACATCCTGATGTACGCGGTTTTAGTGGTCAAACTCGTGTATATACGCGCTTATAGGTTTAAAAGTTGCATATATCATTTTTCATATGTTTTTAGGGATGATCAAGGAAACATCAAAGGACAAAAAGTGGTCCATAGGGTCTAAGGATTCTGCAGCGGGACAGGAGAAGGCCATACGAAGTGTGATTCACCTAGAGTGGTGAAATCCACTATAACAGGGGGAATGTTAAACCATGAGCCTAGTTGGGGCAGTTATGGGTGGGAGGTGGTGGGTGGCAGGACTGCAAGTCCTTTCCCACACACACACTCCACTAGCTAGCTCATTCCCTCATGCAGAGAGTAGGGGAAGAACCATGATTCCATTCCTCCATTTCTTGCATGACTCCACTCTCCGGATGGTTTTGGTTCACTCTCACACAAACGGTGATTCTCTCACCTTCTCATGCACATGATTCTACATCATTTTACCCAGGCAGTGAGCTAAGGAGTCGTTTTCTCTGTCACCCATGATTTCTTGTGGATAATGCATTCACATTCTGTGTGTGCAAGTTCTCCTTACCGATTTGTGGCCTGTGTATATGTTTTATTTTCCTCCTATCCATGCCGAGAGTCTGTTTTCTTTCCATTTCGAGCTGTATAATTTCCCATCACTTCATTGTTGAGCTTGGGGCTGTGGTTTTCCCCAACTTGTTTGTTTGTTATGGTCTCATTCACATTTTCCAGTTGTTGTAGGTTATTATTGAGTCGTTTTGGCTACGATAGGGTCAAGAATGACTCAGGAATTGATTTCCCCTGTCAAAGCTATGAATCACTTGTTTGGCTGCATGTATGCAGTGGTTTTTCTTTGGATTGTGTTGGAGTGGGGATGAGGGTTTGGTTTGCTTGATAAACTTGGTGTGTTTGGGAACCACACAGACAGAGCTAGAGGGCTGGCTTTCTTCTCCACAACCCTTGAATAGCACTGGAAGGGAGGTCAGGGCCTAAGGGACTCTATAGCAGAGAAGGGACTGATTTCCTTGTGTTGGGTATGTGTGGGTGTCCTATAAGTCAGGCTTGTTATGGTGTAGGTATCCTTAGCTATTCAATGAGATCACTAGCTTAGCATTTAGCCTTTCCCAACTCCTTGATGGCCTAATAAACCCAACTGTGTTGGCTTGGATGATTTGTTGATGGCCTGATAAACCCAACTGTGTTGGCTTGGCTGTTTTGTGTATCCTTGGCTATGTGTAAGTATGCTTGTTCCTTATTCCTTGGGGAATCATGCCCATCTCGGGAGTGGCAGTGTTGCTGAGAGATTAAGGAGCATGCTGGACTATGGTTGGGTGGAACGTTGCAGTGACGTAGCTGGTTGCAGAACGAGTTCTTTATAAGATAAGTATTCTTGTCCATTTTACATATGCAATCACATTTGATGTTTAATGAATGATGATGAACACGTTAAATGCTGGAATGTATGGTTTTGCTTCTGTTGTATGATAATCATGTATGCATGCTTTTACTTCCAAGCAATTTTTCTTCAGTTTATATGTATGTACATGTTCATGGGGGCTATTTTCCCGGATGGATAAGGTTCATTAGCATCCTCTTCACCGGTCGGAGGGTCGTGGACATTACAGAGTCGTATCAAAGCTATCGTTGCAGCATTGGGCCTCAAAGGGCCATGAGAAATCAACTACCAGAGGAAGGTTTCCCTCTGCCCAGCAGAAATCAGAAGAAATTTGTGCATAAGAGAATTTAAAAAAAAAATCCTCTAAGTGTTGATATCATCGGATCGTCGGAGGACTTAGTCTAAAGCTGCTTTGATGCATCGGACAGCTTAGATGGAAGACCACCCGATGGGAACCACAAAATAGAAATTTTGGAAATTTTTCTAAGTGTCCAGATTGTTGGCTTGTCGAAAGACTTAGTGGGAATCTCCTCCGATGCAGTGGAATTTTTAGTCGAAAGACCCTTCAATACAGGCCATCAGTGGATGACGAAAGAATTTTTTTTTCCTGAAATTTTGACTAAGTGTCGAAATCGTCGGAAGCCATCAGCTAACGATCGTCAAAACGTTGGAAAATTTAGATGAAAGGACTTCCAATGCCACTGACCAAAGAAAGAAGAGGGAAATGTCAATACGTCAGCTTCATTTAGTGGAAGACCACCAAAAACTCAATGGGAAATAGTTGATTGAGTAGCTGACACGACGACAGTAAGAAGAGACAAAAAGAAAATCTTTGAATTTTTTTTGAAGTGTTTGAGACCGTTGGAATTCTTCAGCTAAAGACCATTGAAATGTCGACGTATATCAACCAAAGACCACTGAAATGTCGGCTCATTCAGTTGGAAATTATTCTAGTTGATCGAGGAGCTGCAGTGTCGGCGGAGATCACTAGAAGACCACCAAAACGTCCGTGAAATTTAGTTGATCGGGTAGCCGACGCAGCGATGGATGAAGGAGGAAGTTTGGCTGAAGTGTTAAAGGCATCGAAGAATTTTATCTGATGGAGCAGCCGATGTGGCAACAGAGGAGAAAGGAAAATTTTCTGCAAATTTTTCCAAGTACAGAAAACATCGAAAACTTTTAGTTGTTTGGACCACTGACATGTCAAAAGCCAGAGGAAGATCGGCCCGAAACATCGAAAAAATTTAGCTGTTTGGACTGTCGAAACATCGGAAGCTAAGTCAAATAAGGATCCGATACATCGAAAAATTATTTGGGAAGAGACCTGATTTGATGAAGGAAATTTTGCAATTTTTCAGTGAGATTTTCGGTTGTTTTTTAGTGGATTATCCAGTAGTTGTTAGTGGATTACAGGGCTGAAAAGGGAGAAAATTTTGTGTTTGGGAAAAATTGTTATTTTATGATTTTTCCAGGAGAAGGTAAGTAATTCTGATTTATATCAATCTTATGCATCTAACAATTGTGTTACTAACACATTTGCAGAATCATAGACACCTTCAAGGGCAGTATTCCAGATAGTGAAGTTTGGTAAGTAAGTGGTGGTTCAGCCATGAGAACCCATGATAGATGTGATTGTTAACCCAAAAAATCCCTCACTCGGCTCTACATGGCCTACACCAGCCAAGGACACCCATTCACAAACCTCCATTAGACCCCCACACCCTAAAAAAGGCTTAAGGATGAAGAAAAGGGCTTAAAAACCCCAAAAAGGAGCATAAATAACTCTCCTAGGGGCTAAAGCCTCCAAAAAGGGGCTAAAACCCCTCAAAGGAGCCCAAAACCCTAAAAGGAGCTAAAGTGAGGGAAAAAGGAGCTAAAATCCCAAGAAAGGGGCTAAAGGCCGGACCAAGGGCTTAAAATCCTAAAACCCCAAAAAAGCTATAAAAGGAGGGTGGGGGGTCACTCTCAAACACACTTCTCCCTTGCATACTGTTATGCTTCCTATGGATGCCTTGAGACCCTTTGTCTCTCAGGCCACCCACACTCCTTCTCCTCCATCTCCATTGAGCCATAGCTCCCCCATCCAAGAGAGGTGCTTCTTCAAGCCAGGGCATGGTGCCCCAATTCCATCAAAGAGAAGGTATACCAATGTTGTTTCTTGCATTTTCTTTAGTATTTTGTAGTTTTTTTCTAACCCAATTTTGTTTTCAGGTTTGATTATAACATGTTTTTGTAGGTATTTTGTTTCTAATAGTTATTTGCAGGTAGTCAAGGTGAATCCATAACCGTGTTTGTAGAGGGGCTCATAACCATACCCTTTATTGTCCTTTACTTTCTTTCCATTCCATTTTATTTTTGTATTTTCCACACACAGGAACCTACCCTTCTGTCATATAGATAGAAGGGATCCATTCCTACCACTGTAGCAAGGAGAAATACCTGCTACAGAACTAGCGACCATACCAGGTCAATCCCACAGGATCCCTAGTTCATTTTTTTTTTCAAATTTCAAGTTTTTCAGGTTATGCCCTAGTTTTAGAAATTTCCTGTCAAATATAGCTTATTTCTAGTTTATTTCCAGTTTTTATTGTTGCTAAAGCCTCTGCAAGGAAAATCCGATTTAGTTTGGACACAGTACAAGTTACTGTCGGCCGTATTTGACTCAGGATCAGAAGAACCCCAAATCTTTGGTAGGTCGCACTTATTGGGCCTAAATAGGGGATCAGGTTGCTCTTTTAGGCCTCATAGGAATGACTAGGACACCCTTTTCCCCTTGAAAGGTGCGAATTCACTCAGACTGCTATACCGCTTCTGTTTGTGAAATCTGTGTGACCCCCTCACCTGTTTCTAGAAAAAATTTGTGACCCCCTCACCGAAATTGACCTGAAACATGTGATCTATCAATCAGTACTTAATTTTCAGTTTAATAGGGACTGTCAGTGCGGCTCAGCCACCTTTTTCTAGTACAACAGTTCAATTTTTGTTTTTGTTTCAGTTTATTATAATTGCATCAACAAACAAAGTGTAAATTCAAAATAAATTTTAATGGCTTAATCAATGAATATAGATTAACTAAAATTAACATAAAACTAACTGTCTTGCTAGCCCTTCCTCCTCTACCCAGTCATCACCCTTCGGGGTATTATGGGATATGACGAAGGGCATAGCTCGTGTAGTCCTAGGCCCTTCACTAAATATTGTTCTAAACCATTAAAAATGGATGACCTGGAAGTTAGAGGGGGTAGAGAAGGAGGGCTTCTCATGGTGCTAAGCATCCTCCCTGTTGGCCAACCTTGCATCCGAGAGGTGACCTATGGATCTACGAATGGGCCTAGTCCCATTGTGTTGAGATCCCAGCACCTTCTCTTAGTCTTAGAGGAATATAGGTGTAAGGTAGTCACCTAATTAGGATGTCACATTCAGGGTTAAGAATGTATCTGTTTATAAATTTCTGATTATTCACTGCTTGCACAACAATGATATGAAATCTACTACAATATGATGAATTCATAAACCATTTGCAACCACTTGATACCAGAAATACAAAAGAAAAAAAACAAACCATACCAAGTAATCAACCCAACTCAGTTCATGACGCTGAGAGAGCCTTAAAATTTATCAATTTACACTAAGTTCAAACAAATCCGTAGTCTTTGAGGACATAAGTCCCTGACTGCTTCAACTGTGGGAATTACTTGGGATCAACCCAGAAACTCATTGTGAGGAGTACCATGGGAACCCCAAAGTAGCTGGCCACTAAGAGGAATTGCCAAGAAAAATGGGCAACGACCCCCACCGATTGAGTAAAAATGCCCATGAGGAAAAAGATAAGCACTGTCTTCTGGTAGCCTTGGTGGTTGGTTGACCACCTACAGCCAATAGGAAGCCATTGAAACTGGGGTCCAAACATCATTCCCATCAGTTTGATAAACATCTAACACAATTGATCCCCATGATCTTCCTCATGCTTAAGAGGCGAACCACCACCATTCGGGACATTAAACCAACACCGTCGAAACCGTTCTCAGTGATCTCCCACACCATCAGAAGGCCACATAGCCTCTAATTCAAATTCAGACCCATACCAGTCTAAATCAAACCTCCATACTGCACCATCAAGCCCCATGGCTGGTGCAAATCTGGATTCATTTTCTGGCATAGCCATAGCAAGTGGACCCATGTCCACACCACAACCAGTCACCAACAACCCTACAAGTGGCCCAAGCATAGTCATGCAAACTATCATCGGTCAACTGCCACCACCCATAGTGACTAGCCAAGCTGGCCCACTTGCAACACATGGGGGAAGTGGCCCTTCGACACACACTGCCCCTCCTACCACATAGGGGGGCAGTGGACCATGCACTTACATTGCCCTTACTGTCATACATGGGGGAAATTTCCCCTCCATTCACTCTATCCCTCACGTCATACTCGGGGGCAGTGGCTTGTCAACTCACACTATCTGCCCCACCACACTCGTAGACATTGTCACATCTACAATGGTGCCACCACAAGTGCACCCAGCCATGTAGATGCATTATGCACCTGCAAACCACACCACTATACCTCCCCCATCCCATATCAACCTGGGGTCAAATATTCCTTTCATGGTGCATCTTAACTTGCCTGATTTGGCTCGATTGACAAATGACCCCATTCACCATCAAGTGTTTTGGCCTCCAATGCCAACTAAGCTGCCATCAAACATCCCCAAGTT
Organism: Pseudotsuga menziesii; assembly: GCA_001517045.1. NCBI lineage: Eukaryota > Viridiplantae > Streptophyta > Pinopsida > Pinales > Pinaceae > Pseudotsuga > Pseudotsuga menziesii. The sequence continues at coordinate 224,336 of LPNX010412177.1, read as the reverse complement.
TGAAGGCAAGGCAGGGGAATGCCCGCAAAACCATATTATGACATTCAATCTATGGTGCTTGTCCAACAGCATCGTAGACGATTCCATCAGGTTGAGGCTATTCCAATGCACCCTTACAGGTGCTTCAGCCAAATGGTACATTGAGCTACCATAGGCCAAGTACCTAGATTTCAACTCCTTAGCTTTCATGTTCCTACAGTATTTCCAATTCCCTGTCAGATATGACGAAGGGGTGGAGATCTTGTTATCTTGTCGCCAAAGCACTACGACACATATAACCGACCACATCCATGAGTTGCAGCGACATTGTAGCTTATGTAAAATCCAACTCGACGATAAGATCTTCTTGGATTGGTTCCCCAATACCTTGCTCCCGCCCATAGCAAAGGATGTCGCATCCAAATGTCCCCAATCTAAAGAGGAGGCCATACTGAAAGCCCAACAGTTTGACCTGATCTATGCTCAGTCTAGATATCTATACATAGTCATTCCAGATGCTCCCCACCTGGGTACCTCCTACTAGGATGCACCGGGGGCATCCCATGCTGCGGACAGCATCATAGGTTCAGTCTCCCAATAGCCACAACACCGTTCGACACCACCTGCTATTACACCACAACCAAGCAACATTGCTAGTGTTTCTTACCAAAACCAAACTCTAAACTACGCCAGAATGATGTCCCAGTCTAGAGAAACAACTTCCTATGCACAACATGCGCCACCACAATAGGATCAGGCCATGGATTGGCCAACACAGCAGTACGCAAGGAAAATTCCCACATTTGTGGCACCACCACCCACTCAAATATACTATGCACCACCAGTGCAAGCCATCCAAGCCCCTACCCCTACTCCACCCTCTCCGTTGGGACAAGTGTTTGCACAACAAAATCGTCCCAACCATCCTGCCCCCAAAAATCAACAAGGGAAAGCCCGGAATAATCAACCCTGAAACCAAGCCAATAACCAACCGTAGGGAGGCAGTTAATAACCAAACCCTCCCAACAATGTTACAGCAAACTAACCCGTCCAAAATCCCCCATGACAAAATGCACCAAGACACACTGCCATGTTCTGCACAAACCAACCCTGCAAACTTTGCAACGTCTATGGGCACTACACATTTGAGTGTCCCCTCATGGGTCGCGCTAAGCAGGCCATTCAAAATAAGGCCCAATAGGCCGCTAATGCTATGAACCAAATGCAACCCAACCCAGCACCACAAGGACCTCCCCCCATAGTGCTTCAAAACCCACTACCTTTCCAAGGGTTGGTGGCAACTGCACCCCCTCCCCAACCCAATCGCAACGCTCCAGGGGCACCTCCCAAAATAGAAACAAGTGTTCACCACCTGCTAGCCATGACGACTGAAGAGATCAACTTACAAACTAGACGAAATCAGTATGGTACCACCACTGAACCTGCCAACACATCAGTGGCATCTACGTCCAAATCAATCAACACACCTCTTTAGTTACCCCCTTTCCCTTGCCCCTCCCATACGTCGAGTGGTCAACAACACCATAGCTAGAGCTGTTGTCAGCTATAGCATTGTGGATGATTTGGCCCAAACACCAACGACCATGTCCACTCTGGAGGTACTCAAAACATGCCCAACACAGCGAAAAGCATTACTAGTCACCCTTGGGGCTGTAGACCCCTCCGACTCCAAGTTGATCATGTTCAACATGAAGAATGGAGAACCACACATGCCATCGACCATCACCTTCCAAATCCTAGTATCTATCCGAAATTTGGCTGTGCACCGGTGCATAGTAGATGTGGGGGCATCTACCTGCATTATGTCTACCCTGGTTTGGCAGAAATTGGAATCACCAATTCTGCAACCATCCTCCACAACTCTACAGGCTTATGATGGCCATCCCACTAAATCCCAATGAATCCTCCCCCATGTCCCCATCACATTAGCCAGGAAGACAGTGTTGATCGACATAGAGGTCACCAACACTCAACTGGACTATAACCTCCTCCTTGGAAGAATTTATATGTACGCCATGAGAGTGGTCACATCAACTATCTTCCGTCTCATGATGTTCCCTCATGAAGGGAATATTGTGATAGTTGATCAACTCACTTATCATGATTTGCAAGGGTTAACAACACCCGCCAACGTTATCCCTACCATCACCACTATTGATCCACAAGGGACGACTACACATGCTAATGTTGTCCCTGCAATCAACATTATGGTTGACAACACACCAACCTACCCATTGTTGAATGTGGGCCCTGGGTTTTTTTCCAATCCCACCATGATGGCTCCTTTCCCCTCAGTTTCATTGCCACCAACACAAAATGAGACTTCAGACTTTGCATGGTCTCATCCAACACTGTTGCACCCAAACAAAAATCACAGCTACAGCCCCAACCACAACCACAACATCGTCCGCAACCGCAACACCAACAACAGCTACAACATCACCCATTGCAGCAGCATTTCACACAGCCGCAGCCACAACCACATCCCTACATGCAACCATCAGGGAGTTATATGGGCTCATCTCCAATCCATACGATTCCCTTCCTCTTTCCCCCGCCTGGTGTCATGAGCAAGCCGGTAATGGCAACCTTAAGCCTACCCAACTTTACATTGGGAATTTTGGTATGGTATCTTGATCCACCAGCTCAACCAGCAATGCCCCAGGTTGTTTTAACCCTGGTGCAACCCATCGTGGTTGAGTCTCACCCTCCACCCAGTCCACAAAATCCAACCACTGCACCCGCACCCACACCACCCCATTCAAAAAGGGCCAGAGGCAAGAATTCCAAAGCCACAGCAGAACTGTGACAAGTCTCACCTTGCACCGTCTACGAGCAATAGGGCCATCCAACTCATCTTTTCCCTCAAATCCCAATGATTTGTGCACATTTAGATGCCATGGATACAAACAAAAACATCCCTGTGGTTGAACTCCCAACCGTGTCGATAGTCAGAAACAAGGCATTGAGAACAAACCATGCTTGCACCCTCTGCGGTTTGTATGGAAATTACTCTCACCATTGTCAAGACTTGCCTAAATTTTGAATGTCTCTAGCTAAACTCTATCAACATTCCCTTGAGTCTGTAATCACCTTGATCGAAGAAGTGCACCCCCCACTACCTTCTTCAGACACCCTATCCATTTACATGATGTCCAGTTCAACTGAACCAGTTATCTCCACCTCCAATGATAGTCAATAAGACCTGTCTCTTCGTTGCTTCAACAATGATGAGGAGATACTTGAAGCTCTGACCACCCTGAAATACCCATGGGACAACATGCACCATCGCTCGTTCTTCCTCCCCGAAGAACTTGTGTCACAATCTGATCAGTTTTCTGTGGAGACCAAATATTTCATCCATGGGAAAGTCAACTAGTTCAAGAACCCCATCCTAGCACCAGATGCTTTCAAAGAATGGAACATGGCCAACATTTCACCCACCATCAAAATCGACATCTCAACCAATTCTAAGATTGTTGAAGAAATCATGCTGGGGGAATCTTGCTCCCTAGAAGAGGTCGCTGCCTGCAAAGCTCTCTTCCAAGAATTCCATGACATCTTCGCCTGGTCATACATTGAAATGCCCAGCTTAGATCCATCCATCGTGGAACACCACATCGACACATGGCCTGATGTGGCACCCGTATGACAAAAACAATGGCCCATTCACCCTCCCAAAGTGGCCACGGTGAAATATGAGATAGAGAAGCTCCACACTACTGAATTCATCTACCCCATTGCATACACCACTTGGGTTTCTAATCCTGTTCCAGTGAACAAAAAACAGGCTACCATTCGCATTTGCACAAACTTTCGTGACCTCAATGGGGCATGTCCCAAAGACAACTTCCCCACACCCTTCATCGATCAAATCATCGATGCATGCATCGGACATGAAGCATTTTCCTTCATGGACGGTTTTTCTGGATATAACCAAATCCAAATTCAGAAAGAAGACCGTTACAAGACGGCATTCACAACCCCATGGGGCACATTCTCTTATCGAGTCATGCGCTTTGGCTTGAAAATTTTTGGATCCACCTTCTAGTGCACCATGACACACTGCTTCCACGACCTCGTTCACATCATGTTGGTTTTTCTCGACAACCTCATTGCGCGGTCACAGAAGCAAACACAACACATAGATGACCTACGACAAGTCTTCTTACGATGTCACAGGTACAGAATCCGCTTGAACCCTTTCAAGTGTGTTTTCTATGTCCCAACGGGCCGTCTACAAGGGTTCATCATGTCACACAAAGGAATGACCGATGATCCCTAGAAATTCCAAACAACTTTCCCTCTAATGTCACCCCTTTGAGTGACAACTTTACAACTTGTATTATAGTCTTTCTCCCTTTTTGTTTTACACATTTTTCAAAAGTTATTCTTATGTATCATTTCCTCTCATTGGTCTAGATGGAGCACACCTCAAACCGGTATATGGGATTTGTTGATGGAGCAAGAAGATGGTCTCCAAACCTTACCTCGGCTACATGGGTCATCTACTCCCCATTGCATGAGCTGATCCATATCGACAGCATATGCATGGGCATTGCGACCAATAACCAGGCTGAATACAATGGTGTCAATGGCCTCTTGGCTGCCTCTCTTCAGTTAGGTGTTCACCATCTCGATGTCTTCTTAGACTCCCAGTGGCTTGTTTCTTAGTTGAACAACTACTATCAGGTACATGATCCTTGCCTCTTTAGAAAGTTCCTTCGCACTAAACAAATGGTTAGAGCATTTGAGTCTATCACATTCACACATGTTCTCAGGATCCTCAATAGTGTCACAGATCAAATGGCTAATGATATTCTAAATTGGCACATTCACAATCGCATATAGGAAACACACAACCACAACATCATGCATAATCATATTAAAAAATACACACACAGTGTACAATACATCACATAGACATTCGCATTCCACAGTATCATAAAAAGACTCACATAATAAAACCATAAAAGTGCATCCACGTGTGTAAAAAATATATATAGATAGATAAGTTGCATTTCTACAACATGTCCAATACAAAAATGAGAAGCCACATATGCTTTCTCAGCAGGATATACATAGCGACACAAAAACCCCTAAGTGCACTGATGCACTAGGGACAACCCCACTAGGATACTAATCTGACTCAGACTCATCTTCTGACTCTATGTCATCGTCTTCCTCATAGGACTCATCCTCTGTAGAAATATCACCTCTCGCCGCCCGAAGAAAGTGTTCACAAGCCATATCCATCTTCCTCATCACACCAGTCCACTCTGGAGGAAGATTGTGAATAGCGACAATCATCTCACTACTTAGATGCTTCCAACCATCATCTGAGACCCCAGTAGCAAGCCACTCTAGATACGGAAGCACTCCATCCATATCCCACCATCGCTTGTAGGAGCTCCCAGCAGGAACCTCTGAAGGAGCTATGGTAACTACCCGCCTCCGATGCCCAGGTGGCAGGCGAGGACCAATATCTGCACACACAAATAAAGACATCATCAATCCCCACATACATCTATCAACCAGCTCAAACTACACTATGTATAAAGATGAACACAAAAAACATCACACATACATACCAGCTGGTCCCCACGCCTAGTCGGGAGGTCGAGGCATATCAGGGTCCCACTGATACTCCATACCCATGTACGAGTACTCCTCAATCACCACTAGAAGCTGTCGCCACTGCTCTAACAGCTCCTCAGTATAAAAATGGCCCACTCTGCTACCACCCTCTCAGATAATCTTCTGACACCACTTGTACATCCATGGCTCCCGTGGAACACTATCCTGCACAACTCGGTGTGAATGCAGTGTAGGTACTTTCTCAAATAAGAAAGCACACAAGAAGGAGCCAAAACAAAATCCTGCCCCAGATGTTTTCAACTTGTTCAGTTGATGCCATACAGCCTGAAGGTACATCTGGCCCCATACATAGTACGTGCCCCCTATAGCACGCTCTACTAGCTGAAGCTTCCCACCAGAGATCTTATGGCTCCTCGTGGAACCCAAGATATGCAATAATAGTGTCTCCACCACCTATGTCGACAAATCCTCGATGTCACACATCACGATATAGGAGCCACACACATACACTGTAGCGTAATAGTGCCTATCACACAGCTCCTCCTCGAGACAACAAAGGTGCCAAATCACCAACCACTCCCAACATAGGGAGCCCAGTAAGGAATTACACATCCGCCAGCGTAGTCTCAATACGCTAGCCCTAAAAGAGGAATGCCTCCTTGTCAACATCGCAGAAACTCACCAAGGTTTGCAGTAGTAAACCTAAGCTCTTCATGAGGGGTATCCTCATGAACTTCATCAATCCGCAATGGGCTAGTGTATCTCTCACATTTCAGTCTCATAATGATTCCTCCTGGAGGTCTTTGTAGTCTCTCTCTCACCACTTGATCTCAACCATCCTTCACAAGAAGAAACCCAGATGCCAGCCATAGCTATCATCAAAAAACACCCAATAGAGGCCAAGTCAGACCTGTTTGGGCCAAATGAGCGACCAAGTCACTCAAAAAGGCCCCACATATGCGACCAAGTTGCACCTTTTCCTTCGAAAGGTGTGACTTGGCTCCATGAAACCCCAAACTACTCATGGAGGGCCTTCGAGTGACCAAATCCAGAAAATAAACCACCAAAAATATAAGATTCAGTGAGAGCTCTTACCTGCAAGTCACGACACTCGAAACTGTTAGTTGGATCAAGATAAATCAACAAATGAAGATTTAGGGCCCACCTCTGCAACTCCACAATGAACAGCGACAATGACACCTCACCAAGTGGACCCCACCCTTATATAGGCCCCATTGACCTAATTTCTCCTGATCAACATAACAACACCATACGAACTCCATTTGAGACATCGTTTATGCCACTGGTTTCAAAATTCCTCTCTCTATCCCTTTATGAGACCATTGTCTCATGTTTAATAAATTAATTTTGGGACCATTTCCCACAGGTCACCTCGATTCATGATTCACGAGCCATGACATGATGATGCAAGTGTCTATGGACCTGTACTTGTATCACATTTCTCGATCGCTACTCATGCAGGTTATCGGGCCACCGCCTATTAAGGGTTACCATGTGTTTTAGTTTTGTTTTGTATTTTAACACATAGTTGTCTTTTCTATCCACCGCACCTTACGCGGACCTCTAGACCACTGTCCACAAAACAATTTATTTTTATTGTATGTATTTGGCATATAAGTGCCCCTGGACTTGCACTCACATCACATATAGTCAATTCCATCCACCACAACTCACACACAGCTCTCCTGACCTCTGTTTGAGAGCCACCTCATCTTTTGTGCCTCTACCACACCGACTTGCGAGCCTTTGCTACGATCTATCCCACGCATGTATTGGTATGTTTGAGAGCCTTCTACTCCATCCATACTATGTGCATGACCTTTGGACAACTTTCTGCCGTCCCGACATGGGGCATCACCTGTGCCACCATAAGTAGTTCACTGTATTGGAGTTTCGTTTAAGCTCTTTTCTGACTCCTTAAAACAATGAAAAGATAGCCGAGCATGGCTACTTCCTTTCCCACTCACTAAAATATAGGAAAGGGCATCTACATCGTCTTGTTTACCTCCTTTTGTGGACCATGTAGACCATCAATTGAAAAGTACCTCCTTGGCACACTCAAGCCAAGACCATTCCCCTCTGCATACTTTTTTACTTTCTTAAGTAGAGGGGCCACACTTTATGAAAAAGCTCACCATGGGTTGTCATTAAGCTATTTTCTAGCCTTCTCATCAAGAAAATATTTTCGAGCAAACTTGGTTTCGTTCATGCTCGTAAAAGTTTCTGAATGACCATCCAGTAAGTATAGGTTTAACCTTTTCCGACCTGATTGGACTACCAACGGTAAAGAAGTCTCTCATCCCCTACAGGATGGGTGCGCTCTCCAATGTATACTTTTCTCCTTTTTCGGGCACAGGAGACTACCAATGAAAAATATCCCCCACTAGAGTCTTCTTTGTGCTTTCAGACTCTCTAAAATTGAAAGCACCATCAAGCATTTACTTTCTCAGGCTCGCCAAAAATCCACGAGATCATATCATAACGGTGTCCCTAGACACCACCCCACAGAAAAAAAATTTGGTGGCATTCCCACTTTGGGTTGCCTTTGTTCAAATTACTCTACAATGTGTCTTCCTTAGATCCCATCAATATCAAAAGTGTCTACTTCCTCCAAGTATTTCCCATCCGCAGTGACATCCCTGGTATTACAGCTATGATCCCCTTCCCATGAGTTAGTTTCATTTGATGCCTGGTCCACCCTGGCGTCATACTCTGAACAAAGGAATTTTGATTCTAACACACTCCACCTACCCCTATTCAATTCTTTCCCTCCCTTCTCCCCCCCCCCATTCAGTGGCTCAGTCCGTAGATTGTCTCACACCTTTCGGTTATCTCCATCACACTTCTGGTCAAGGAAACACCATTGACTTGACTAGGGGCAGGTCTCCCTCTATCGACGACAACACACATATTCCAAAGGATAGACCCAGAGGTCCTTGTGTCCTAGTTTCATTAACTTTATTGATGATTTCCTTGGACCACTTGAGAGGAGTCCTTAATGCCTCTTGGGATGGTTGTTTTGCTCGACTCCAACTACATCATCGCAATGTTGAGATTTGTACAGGGTTTGGTCCGCACAGTACTTGGTCGAAGATCCCAGATGTCACCTTACTCTAGCACATTGATGAGTCTATTTGAGGGACCTAAATAGGTCATTTCCCTTGTGATTTATGGGTTGCATTGGAGATAGTGTTCAGGAACCCCAGCAGTGCTTCTATATATATTTATGATTGATGCAGCATACTTGTACCACAAAGACTCTGACTCTCAATCAGCGAGTCCATACAGCTATGTACCATTCCATATCCAGCACACCATGAGTCATGAAGATATAACATTCCATAAGAATGCCATGGGTCCAATGTACCAAATCAGCATTATCGTCAGCCTCACATTGAGGAAACCATTATTGTACCATTAGTTGTATATGATCAGCTCTTGTATTTTAGAGCATAGATCAAATTATTATTTTGACATTGTCACAAGCATGGGGATTCCCACCTCATCCATATGCATGTCACACATTATTTGTATCTCACCCATTGATGGGAACCATATTAATACAAAAACCAAAAGCCACCATGCCCCAGCCCCGGAAGCACGACCTCTACGTAGAAAATCCTATGATGTCCATCGGCCATACGATGAGCTCTTGCTTTCACACATCAGGGGGAAATATGTTAACCCAAAAAATCCCTCACTCATCTCTACATGGCCTACACCACCCAAGGACACCCATTCACGACCCTCCATTAGACCCCCACACCCTCAAAAAGGATTAAGGATGAAGAAAATGGCTTAAAAACCCCAAAAAGGAGCCTAAATAACTCTCCTAGGGGCTAAAGCCTCCAAAAAGGGGTTAAAACCCCTCAAAGGATCGTAGAACCCTAAAAGGAGATAAAGTTAGGACAAAAAGGGCTAAAATCCCAAAAAAGGGGCTAAATCCCGGACCAAGGGCTTAAAACCCTAAAACCCCAAAAAAAGCTATAAAAGGAGGGTGGGGGGTCACTCTCAAACAGACTTCCCCCTTGCATATTGTTATGCTTCCTATGGATGCCTTGAGACCCTTTGTCTCTCAAGCCACCAACACTCCCTCTCCTCCATCTCCATTGAGCCATAGCTCCCCCATCCAAGAGAGGTGCTTCTTCAAGCCAGGGAATGGTGCATAATTCCATCAAAGAGAAGGTATACCAATGTTGTTTCTTGCATTTGCTTTAGTATTTTTTAGTTTTTTCTAACCCATTTTTGTTTGCAATTTTGTTTATAACATGTTTTTGTAGGTATTTTGTTTCTAATAGTTTTTTGTAGGTATCCAAGGAAAATCCCTAACCCTATTTGCAGAGGGGCTCACGGCCATACCCTTTCTTGTCCTTTACTTTCTGTCCATTCCATTTTATTTCTATATTTTTCACATGCAGGAACCTACCCTTCTGTCCTATAGACAGAAGGGAGCCATTCCTACCCCTGTAGCGAGGAGAAATCCCTGCTACAATGATGTTCAGGATTCCTACGAGCGTGCGAGAGATGCTGTTGTAATCTCACAGATCACATAAGGTTACCAATAATACATACAAAAATATACAGAAATATATACAGAGACAAAAGACAAGAATAGATAGGGTGAATAGATTATATTATTCTCTTTAGATCGTACAAAGCCAAGAACTGAACTGCATTCTTGTGTGGCTCAACAGCCTAATATATACAGTTTTACAAACAGTTTCAAAAATAACTACCTGTCGGTTCGGTGAACCGACAGAACTATTAGTTAGCAGACTTAATGACTGTGTTTACTCGGCCGACCGACTCAGTCGGCTAATCGACTAAGTCGGTCCCTCGACTTAGTCGGCTGATCGACTAAGTCGGTCTTCATTCAAGTCGACTTATGTCGACTTGATCCTTCTACATCTCCCCCACAAACAAAACATTTCTTTGTCCCGAAGAAAGAGGGAAGTACAAAAAAGTGAAGTCCTGTCGAACCCTTCAGATTTGCTCCTACTGGGGACTATGTAGTCGGATGGTTGGTCGTCTCTGAACGCACACTTCGACTATGGCTGGAGCTGTGATGGCAAGCTGACGCTGAAAATCTATCCATGTCTGCAGGGCTTTCTGGATGTCTATTGTTAGGGTTGTTATACTTGATAGTACCAACATCTTTTCTGCCATGGGTATTTCTGCAATGTTTTCCATGCTAGGGCCCCACAATTGGGTTTGTTCTTCGGTTGCATTAAGGAGTCTTTTCAACTGCGGACAGATGTTGTCAACCTTCTCCAAGTTTGGGAGGGCTTGCTGGACCCACTGATTAGCTTTTCGTTCGAGTTTCTGCAGCTTGCTACTCTCCATTACAATCTGTTCTTCAATGGTCTGCCTCATTTCTGCCTCTGTTATTTTCCGACTTTCCAAGGCCTGAATGCCTTGACGTGTCTGCCTGCTCTGATAATAGACCTGTCCATAATGAGTTGGCCAATCTCTTAGCACTTCTTCAGTAACAATGGATTCCTCCATATGGTCCTGTAAGAGTTTGTAGGCCTCCGAAAAGGCAGTATGTTGGGTCAGGAGTAGTCGAGCAGTCTCTTCCTTTTGTGCTGCTCGAGTCGCTTGGAGATGTGTCTGAATGGTCGACATCATGCTTTCGAATAGCTGATATGCCCTTTCCAAAGGTCGATCCATAGCTACTTCGACAGGTCCGGGAACAATGGATTGGGCAAGAGACCTGCATTTGCTGAGAAACTCGACTTCTTCTGTCTCCTTATCCCTGAGTTGTTTCCTTACTGTATTTGTCCTCTTCTTTGCCTCTTTTGCTAGGGTGTTTAGTAGTTGGCCGACCTCTGTGTCAGTCAACGAACTTGCATCTTTTAAACTTATCCTCAGGCTAGATGATCTGTGATTCTCTTTTTCCTTGTGTTTGTCTCCTTCTTGTTCGTGGGTACCTACAGTAGTTGATGTGGGTTCTGTGGTCTCCTTTGGCTGCTCTGTTGGTTTGTCTTGAGGACCTGCAGAAGTGGAAGGTGGAACAGGGGTCGAAGGTTTTTCTGTGTGAGGAGGTGGTATGACCACTTCCAGTTGTGAAGATGCTGGAATTTGTGAAGGATGTGGCTGTAAATCAGGGGGTGGTGGTAGTGTTGATGTTGGTTGGGAAGGTGGGGATGGAGGTTTTGATATTGGTGGTGATGGGGGGGATGGAGGGTTTGAGAATGCTGGTGGTGATGGAGGGGTGTGTTGTGAACTTTGGTCGAAAGAGTTGTCCTCTTCCGGTGGTGTAGTTGGGAGTTGGTAGTCGGTGACAGTCTGTTCATGCTCTGATATGTCGCCACCGTCATGGATCCTTGTAAATATTGTTGTTTGGTGGGCATATATCTTTTTGCTTGATTTCAGTGGTGTCGTTGTCCGTATTGTTTGTGCCGACTGGAACAGTGTAGGTAGCGTTTGAAAGAAGGCTTTGAGTTCAGCATCCATGCTGGCCCTGGCTCTGAGTGCCTCCGGGATGACTCTTTCATATACTTCTGGGGAAACGCCGGCCTGCTGCATCGGTGCTTGCTCCTCGACTATGGTGGTCGGGGATGGAGGGGGAGGGGTCGACACAAGGTTGACTGTATTTTCAGGTGTCGACTGAGTTTTGGCCTTCTTTGGTCGACCCTCCAGAGCTCCTACTTCTAGATATCATTGAAACTGGGTCTCAACCGATACCTTATTTGCCTTGGCATCCTCAACAATGTCGACAGCTGAGGCTGCTAGTTCATCCTCATCATCGGTCGAGTCGGCAAGGAGAATCTTACGCTTACCCTTGCCTGGCTGTCATTTTTGTGCCTTGATTTTTCTTCTGGCGACAGCTATCTCGGTGGCCAACTTTTTGATGACACTCTTGGAGAGTGCATATTCAGGGTTGTCAGCCTCCTCGACTTCACCTGTCGGTACCTGCAGTGGGTCGGCAGTTGCTAGAGTCAGAGGAACTGATTGTTGTATTGTTGGTGGTGCTTGTGCTGTTGTTTGTTGTTGTTGTTCTGTCGATGGGAGGTAAACCACTGGTGCAGTTGGATGCTTTACTGTTAAATGCACTCGACTAGTGGTCACAGTCGAAATTTCCTCCGACACAAAAGTGCTTATGTATAGGTTAAGTTCATAATCTTCCTTCTTCTCCTGGTCTGTAAGAGGTTCGACTATGGAGAAATCAACCTGTTTGGCGGCCTCCAAAACTGGTATTTTTGTTTTTGCTTGGCGTGTCAGCTCTCTGAAGATCTGGTCGACTGTTGGATAATAGTCGAGGTCCTGTGCATTGGGATCCTGACCTCGCATGTACCATACTGATGTATGGTCGAGTTCCAGCTGGATGTGAGACTCTGCTGGGAGGTTTCGTCGGATGATTTGGGGCACCCTCCACCTCGTCGTGCAAACCTTGAGCTGTTGAAACCAGTTGTCGAGGAATAATTTGCCCTGTGACAACTCATGCAAGGTTCCTTTTTGGGAAAAAGGTTTAAACCTGTGCATTTGAAATCTATTCTGCTCCCGGAAGATGGGACTGCCTTCCGGACAGATATGATACATGACAATCCAAATGATTAAAGAGGGAAATTTTATAATACCTCCTGTCTCCTGGCAGCGTTCGCATATGGTTTTGACCAGGTCGGTGACATAGTCTCCCCATCGGTATACTTTTCCATTGGTGGCGATTGTGTCGACCACCTCCAGCATCTCTAATTTAAGGTCGCTGCTTCGACCGGCCAAGGTAAGAGTGATGGCGATGATTTTCGCCACAATTTGTGGTGTCCGGGTCGCAATCTGTCCTATCATTAGTCCTTTAGAGTTTTTCCCAGTCGGTGTGCCTGTGAGTTCTTGGATGAGTCCTTCCTTAATCCCAATTGGGACAGGGTCACCTCTATTCGACAGACCCGTAAGTGCTGAAATAACATCCCCGGTGATGTCAATCGGTTGGTCGAAATAGAATCGGCCGTGGTGGTAATGACTTATAATAAATTTTACAGCGGCTTCCTTTGTCCCGCCGAAACTGGCCATCAATGGTGCGTTAGGGTACTGGAGAATGCTGATGTTCCTGACTTTTTCTGCGGCCTGTGTCATTTTACTTCCTTCATATGCCCAGTCTTGAATTTCGGCCTAGAGTTTCTGAAAGGGACCCTCCTGGAATTTTGCATTCTTGATGTGCTTCATTCTTTGGACCAATGGTGTGTCCTCTGCCTAGAATTCCTTTGCTTTAGCTGCGGCGTGGGTGAGCTTAGGTGCCATGATATCAGATTGGTCAGACTGGTAACAGGGTTCATGTTTTCTGGTCGACGGGGAATGCGAGTGCTCTGTGTATAAGGGGTGTGGTAAATGAACCTTGGGCGGTCCATTATTTATAGGCGTGGGTGTGGTGGAGTGTTGAACTTGTTGTATTAATGGCGGACTTGACAGTCCAACTGCAATACTTGAGTGCAATTTGGGGTATCTGGTTCGGCGCCCAAGGCCATTAATATGTGATGGGACTCTCGAGGTCGACGGTTGGTGTCGGTGGGGGGAATGGTCGGTGTCGCTAGTTGATGAGGATGGTCGATGAAAATGGTGTCGGTTGTCGAAGGGGTGAGTTGCTGTCATGCTGATTGTTTAGGAGTGTACGGTTTTGATTTTTGGAATTTTTGAACTTTTTATAGGTGTTTGGTGCCGGTTACGGTCGTTATATGATGATGATTTTTTTATTTTTTTATTTTTTTGTTAGTGCCTGTACCGTTTAAGTCGGGCTCCATTGACAAGCTTCCAAAATACTAGACCCTGCAATGTTTTTAGTCAGACTGATCCATTGGGGTGTATTTCTTCGACAACATAGAGTCCCATCCATTCTGTGTGCAGTTTCTTAGGTTTGCCTTTGACTCGACTGTTATACAGTAGGGAAAGGTCACCGACTGACAAGTTTTTGTTCTTGATGTTACGGTCATGCCAGGCTTTCTGCTGTTGTTTTTGAATTTCCTGGTGTTGAATAGCCATAAGTCGATGTTCTTCCAGCTTACTAAGTTGGAGTAGTCGGTCCTTCCTTGCCTATTCGACATCGATATGCAGTATTTGAGCTACAATAGGTGTCTGCTGTCGGAAATGTAGGGGGACGACTGCTTCTTGTCCATATACCAGTCGAAATGGGGTCTGATTAGTCGACCGTTTGTAGGTTGTCCTGTATGCCCATAAGACTGCAGGAATTTTCTCATCCCAGTCATCCTTGTCGGCACTGCATATTTTAGTCAATCCTTTTGTCAGTGTTTTATTAAAGGCTTCAATTGCACCATTCGACTGGGGGTGGTATGCTGTACTACGTCGGTGGTCGATGTGAAACTTGTCGGTTATATTTTTGATTGTTTTGTTAATGAAGTGTGACCCTTGGTCACTGATCAAGGTGAGTGGACATCCAAATTGAGTGATGATGTTTTCGTGGATGAATTTAGCAGCTACCTCACTTGAACAGGTCTCGACAGGTTCTGCTTCTGCCCATTTAGTAACATATTCCACTGCAGTGATGATATATCTTGCACCTGATCGTCGGGCTGGGATAGGGAATGGTCCTATGAAGTCTATAGCCCAAATTTCAAATGTGAGACTAGGATTTACAGAGATCAGGGGCATTTCTGTGCTCGGCAAGGGTCGACCAAGTCGTTGGCATCTGTCACATCGACTAACAAAGGTTTTACAATCTCTATTAAGGGTCGGCCACCATAATCCAGACTGTTGGATTTTCTTGGCAGTTGTGTTGGCCTGAAAATGTCCTCCTGCTGGTCCATAATGTGCTTCGTGCATAATTTGGTCTCGTTCATGGTCGAGTACGCATCTTCTAAGAACATCGTCTAACCCCATTTTGTATAGAAATCCATTGATGAGGCTGTATGGTGCAACCTTCATCGCTAGGATTTGCTTCTTCTTAGTGTTCAGACCTTTTGGTGCCTGACCTGTCTCTAAGAACTGAGAAATCTCCTCTAGTTCTTCTGGTACTGCTTCTATACGAAATAGATGTGCATCCGGCAAGTCGTCGTCGACTCTGGTCGGTTCTTCTCCTGTGTCGATTCGGGATAGGTGATCAGGTTCGACATTGAGCTTTCCTAGTCGGACCACTACTTCAAACTCAAACTCTTGAAAGAGAAGTAGCCATCGACAAATTCTCCCATGGTGAAGTGGTTTGTTTACAAGGTACTTCAAAGCTTGATGGTCGGTGTAAAATATGAATGGGTTAGCTAATAAGTAGTGTCGATACTTTTGAAGTGCAAATACCATTCCTAGGGCTTCCCTTTCGGTGGTCGAATAGTTCCTTTCAGCCTTATTTAATTTTCGACTACTGTAAACTATAGGGTAATCCATCCCATCATCACCTGGTTGGGTGAGGATTGCTCCAATTGCTATTCCTGATGCATCGATATGCACATGAAATTTGGTCGACCAATTTGGAAATTTGAGTATGGGTGCTTCGACCAGTTTTCTCTTCAATTTGTCGAAGGAGGTCTGGCATTCTTCTGTCCATTTAAATTCGATATCATCCCTCAGTAATTCTTCTAGAGGATAAGTCATATCAGAATAATGTCTGATGAATTTTCTATAATACCCGGTATGACCAAGTAAGACCCTAACTTGTTTAGGGTTTATTGGGGGTTTTAGGTCGAGAATAATCTTAATCTTGGCAAAGTCAACCTTGATACCTTCTTTGCAGACAATATGTCCTAAGAGTATGCCTATGGGAGTCATAAAGATGCATTTCTTAATATTGAGGGAAAGTTGAATCTGTCGACATCTTTCCAGCATAAGTCGGAGCCATGTGCAGTGATCCTTTAGTGTGGAATAAATAGTCCAGTCGTCAAAGTAGACTGCCATAGTTTTATAGATGTATTCCTGAAAAGTTTTTACAACAATTCTGGAGAACACTGCAGGTGCATTCTTTAGTCCAAAAGGCATGACCTTATAAGCAAAAGAACCAAATTCACAGACAAATGTTGTTTTCTTTTGATCCTCTTTTGCTATGGGTACTTGGTTATAACCTGAAAACCCATCTGTAAATGAGTAACACTCATGTCCTACAACTTCATTCAGGATTTCATCAGCATAAGGGGTGGGAAAGGGATCTGTCAGTGTGACTTTATTTAGCTCCCGGAAGTCGACACGGATTCTCAGTCTGGTCGGGTCGTGTTTCTTAGGTTGTACGAGCATGGGACTTGCCCATTCCGACTGGTCGATAGGGTAGATAATCCCTGCTTCCAACATGTTGCCGATCTCCTTTTT
Source organism: Pseudotsuga menziesii (assembly GCA_001517045.1). Classification (NCBI taxonomy): domain Eukaryota; kingdom Viridiplantae; phylum Streptophyta; class Pinopsida; order Pinales; family Pinaceae; genus Pseudotsuga; species Pseudotsuga menziesii. The sequence goes on along the minus strand of LPNX010412177.1, from coordinate 207,479 downwards.
AATTATTTCCTTATACTTGTGAGCTAATTTATAAGGCCATTTCTTGACAGGTCGGACATCAGGTTTGGTATCGATTTTCATCTCTCCCATTTATTGAACTAACCCTTTCAAATCTTTATAGTCCCTTGCAAATACATCTTGGAATTATCTAAGTAAATTCATTATTTCAGCAGTTTGTTGTTCATTCCATTAGTCACCAATCTTGGCTATTTTTGGTCGGTCGTCATTTGAAATGTCTACCTCCTTAGTTTTTACTTTGGCATCTAGCCATTCGGGAGCTTTAGCTTCATTGATCGGTCGAATTCCTTCCTTGAACTGTGAGAATGTAGAAGGGAAGTCTGCTGCAGTCATTCGGTCGAGGTTGGGTTTATCGGTAGTCGCGACCCTTAGCACTGAGTGGATTGGTTTTGTTGTTTCAGCATGGTTTGATTTCCATCTGAAGCTTTTACCTTCGGTGTGTTCATTCTCTAATTGTAATCGGGTCGACTCGACTTTTGATCCTATGTGAATACTTTTGCATTTCTTGACCTGTCGAGGGTCTTTGTAAGGGTGTGTTTCAGTCGGTTGAATGAAATGTTTAATTTGTTGTGCTGGCTTGACTAAGTGTTTATCTTTAGGAATAAAGTTGAAGGCTTGAATGAAATTTTCTTTTAGTTCATTCCAGAAAAAGGTTTCACCTTTAGCTTCCTCCATCTTATACCATTTGCTAGGTAAGTCATCTAGGGTTGATGGAAACAAGTGTGGCCAGGCTCTTTCATCCTTATGTCCAAGTTTTCTCCATTCTTTTTCACAAGTTTGGATGTGTTCTTCTGGGTTTTGTCCTTGGGTGAAGATAGGGATCTGTGCTTGTGAGGTTAACTTCTTTCCACCAAACCTTTCAACAAAGTAAGTTGCAGCAGTAGTCCAGGTCTGTAGTTTTGTCTGATGGGTATCCCACCATCTAGCTGCTTGACCTGTGAAGGTTTCTACTAAGCTCTGTAGTCGGCCATGTTCTCCAACGTTTTTAGACACTTGTTCGACATGCATGACTGGGGATTCCCTCTCCTTATACCTAGGTTGTTGCCTGGTGTTTTCGTTGGTTGGTTGTAAGGTAGGGTGTTCTCTTATTTTTCTCTCAAAAATTTTGGGGATAATTGAGACTATAAAGCACTGTTGGGTGGGTTTTTTCTGTACTGTTTGGATAGTCCAGCACCCTCTTGCTTGTGTTTGATAATTTTCTATCTCCCAATCATATAGTTCAGCATCTGAATTATAACCAACTGAGTCTTGGTTACCTAAGTGAAGTTCCCCATAGATGTTTGGCTCAGTATAGTCATTATTGTTGTGGATTTGGTATAGTTGTCTAACGTCGACTTCCTCATCAATAGGTTCTATCCAAGGCTGTCCTTGGGAAGGGTTAATAGGTACAATGACTTTTTGGCCATTACCTTTTAGCTTGATCCTTTATTTATCTAAAGATATAGAGGCTTTCATCTTTCAACCCCAAGGTCGACCGACAAGGGCTGGGAAGGAGCTAGATCCTTCCTTTGGGTGAATAATTTCGAAATCAACCTTAGTTGATATGCCTTTAATGGATGTGTCTACATTTTTCCAAACCCCAATGGGTTCAATGAGACCTTGGTCGGCTAGTTTTAGGTAGATGCCTGACTCATAGAGTCGAGGTTTGCCCATTTGTTCCCATGTATCCCTGGTCATAATATTTACTTGAGACCCAAAATCAAGGACTACTTGTCGTACGTGGTATCCTTCAATTTCTAGGTCGACCAGTGGGTCGACATCATTTTTGTATTTTTGATTTAGGCTACAAATGTTCTTAGTTTGTTTCTCATGATTAGTGTTTTTGATTTGATGCAATCAATCAATGCACTGGCCTACAGATTCGTCTGTTTGAATGAGATGGGTTAATTGCTTGGTCAAGCTCACTCGACTGTTAATACTGTCTTCTTGCTGTGCAATGTTTTGAAATATGTGTGTATCTTCTTGGTATGTGTGTTGTTCCTTGCTAGGGTTAGGGTATGTATTTGTGTGTGTGATCTTGCTAATCCGAGGGTTATCAGGCCCAGTTTTGGTGCCTTGTCGAGTGACAATGTGCAAATTATTAGTAGTTATGACATCATTCTTCTGGACACAAGACAAGACATTAACATTCTTTTTATTGCTAATTTTTTCCAACATGGTAGGAAAATCCTCCAAGGAGTGATTGCCTACCCCACAGTGTGTACAAAACTTGAGGTCAGTTCTGTCCTTGTACGGACAGTCTGCGCATCTGTGCCCTTCTTTGTAACAAATAAAGCATTGGGTGCGTCGACGACTTCGTATTTCGTGATTCCCAACGAATCGACCTGTTCTTCCAAACCCTTGTCGTCGATTGTCATGTCAGCGTTCGTATCGTCGGCCATCATTGTGTTGCCCGTTCTGGTTGTTGTTATTGTTTTGCTCCGTAGTCTGTGTTACTGCATTCGTCTGGTAAACGGCCTGGTAGTTCTGTCTATTTTTCAGGTTAAGATGGCAGTCAGCCGTGTTGTGATTTGCAGTTTCGCAGATAGCACACCAGGAAGCCTTTCCATTCTTCATATTATAAGGACAGTCAGCTATAGAATGGTCTCCATGTTCCTGTAAAATGTCGCAAAACGCCTTTGTTTGTACAAAACGGACATCTTGTCGGCTGAATTGCTGTCGACAATTATCTTTGGAATGCCCGACTGTTGAACAGTTAGTGCACCAGATTTCTTGGTTCTTCAGGGTCAGCTCTTTTAGGGACTTCTGCACGTTTTCCAGCTGTTCCTCCAAATGGTGGTCGGTCGGATATGCAGGGATATCTTCATCCATCTCGACCTGTAGAGCTTTGGTCAGGGCATCTTCATACGACTTGAAAGTTTCCAGACTGATGTGTCGGTGAAATTTTTGTGAGAACCCTGCAAGGAACCATTGAATTAGTAATTGTTCGTCAATGGAATAGTCTAATTGGATCAATAGATCCTTCCATCATTTCTCGTAGTCACGGACTGTTTCTCCTGGCTTCTGTGATGTCATTTTCAGCTTCTTGGCGGCCAGGTGTTTGGCGTCTGGGGTCTTGAAAAATGATAGGAATTGCGCTTTTATCTCTGATTTTGTTGCTCTGGGCTGCCGTTCAGAAAATTTCATATACCATGTTAGAGCTCTTTTCCTTAGGGCTCCTGTGAACTGGTCCATCTGGCGATCTTCTTCTGTTACCTTGTTGGCCTCCCATATCGACTCACAGACGAACCAATGTTGTCCGGGGTCTTTGTCGCCCTCATAAAGGGGAATCTGAGCAGATCCGTGACCCATGCTTGAGTCACTATCACTACTCTCGGAAATCGGTGGGGTGGGAGGTGTGGGTGGGGGTGACGATGGGGTTTTGGTCGACGAAACTTGTGCCTCCATCGGTGGTTGATTCTTTCTCACAGTACAGCGGATTGTTGATAATTTGTCTTCTAGATGACCCACTGTCACTTCGCGTGCTCAGGTTTGACTCTTGGTTATCTTCGAAAGTTGTATGTGGCAGGGGGGGTGCTCCTTCATGTGTCGGCAGGAGCAAGTGGATACTGCGAAAGGAGGGTGCCGTTTGAAAGGTCACCCAGTTCCCTTCGACCGGTCGGCGTATGACCAGGTGTCATCCTGGGTATGGTTCATCACCGAGTCGACTCCAGAGTGTGATGTCACCAGCTCTCAGTCGGAGGTCGTCTTCAATAATAGTCTGTATTACGGTATGTGGATTGACTGGGGACAGGGTTACTTCATCGGGAGTCGTTATTTGGAGAGCTTCTTGCTGCTCTATCCACACTTCTTCATCCTTAGGGCCAGTTTCTTCTTCCACGCCTTCTTCTGGTCGGTCATGACCCGACTCTGGCGGATGCTCATCTCGGTCGGTCTCCCTAGGGTTTTGTCCTCTACGCAGCTCGTCGGCTCGTTCACGTCTGGCTTCCCTTCTCTGATGTCTTCCGTTCCTCTCGATTCTCTTAATGTCTAACATACTTTCATACAATACTATCAATTCCTCTTCGGTCAACTGTTCATTACTGGCTTAAGTCTGGTCGACTGGTATCCACCCTACTCCCTCTCCGACACACGACCAGCTACCCCCCCATAGCCTACCCGACGCTTTTTAGAAAGCTCGGATAATGCTGTATATTTGCTCAGGAAGTATTCCCACTCCCTTTCAGCAATGAATTTTTTCCACTTCTTTTGCTTCTCCGCCCAATTAGTATTTGAGGGTGGTTCACGTAATGGTGGTCGAGGTTCAACAATGTGTCCTGCTCCTTTTTCTATCAAGAACTTGAACAGCAAAGTCGGTAAGGAACACAAGAATTGATCAGTAAATTCTGTGAAAAATTTCTATCGGACAGTTTCCACCGAAGTCCTGTCTTCGACTGCTTGTTCCTCACAGAAGTCGTCGGCTATCTTTTCGAACCACTCCGATAGATTCGTACGTCCTCCTTGGATCAGTTTCTAGAGTAACTGTTCTTCTTTAGTCTTGTCCGGTTTTCTCATCCAAAATTTGTTTCAGTAGGTGTGGCATGGATTCGACAAACTTTTCGTGAGTCTCAGTGAAAAATCTGGCTTTTGCTTCTACGACTGTCAATCTGTTCCTTCTCGCGTAATTTTGTAGATAGTTAGCAATTTTTCGCTCCCACCAGTCCTTTATCTCCTGCTCTGGTATCATATGTGAGCATATATTCTAGTTATGTACTACCGGCAATGGAACCAATGTTGTAATCTCACAGATCACATAAGGTTACCAATAATACATACAAAAATATACAGAAATATATACAGAGACAAAAGACAAGAACAGATAGGGTGAACAGATTATATTATTCTCTTTAGATCGTACAAAGCCAAGAACTAAACTGCATTCTTGTGTGGCTCAACAGCCTAATATATACAGTTTTACAAACAGTTTCAAAAATAACTACCTGTCGGTTCGGTGAACCGACACAACTATTAGTTAGCAGACTTAATGACTGTGTTTACTCGACCGACCGACTCAGTCGGCTAATCGATTAAGTCAGTCCCTCGACTTAGTCGACTGATCGACTAAGTCGGTCTTCATTCAAGTCGACTTATGTCAACTTTCTCCTTCTACAGATGCCATGGGAGAAAATGTCCGTAATGGAAATGATGACATAGAGTCTAATGGAAGGAGATTCCAAGAGACACTGTCAGATGTTTTAGCCACCATGAGAAGCTTGATTAAAGCCCAGGAAGAGCAGCATCAATTGAATGCCGCTATGTTGTTTTCATAGAATTTTAGAGAAAGATAGACTCTAGATGGGGTATAGCAAAACCAAAAGGTAGTAAGAGTAGTACTAGGATAAGAAGGAATTCTAGTGGATCATCTAACTCTGAAGAATATAGTTGGGATTCAAGCTCTACTTCTCGTAAAAGAAAAAGAAGGAGGCAGCATAGAAAATCTTGGGTAGTTCATCTAGCCACTGGAACTAAGCTAAAGGTTAGTGAAGTGGTAGAGGAATGTCCATTGGTCATGGATGGATTGGTCACTTGTGTAGATCTGAATATTCTACCACTTGGTTCCTATGATGTACTCATTGGAATGGATTGGTTAGAATCTCACAGGGTGAAGCTTGACTGCTATAATAAGAATTTTGAATGCATGGATGAAGAATGGAACCCAGTAGTTATGAAAGGTATTCCAAAGGTGATTTCAATACGGCAAGTTTCAACAATGTAGTTAAAGAAGTTCTGTAGGAAGGGTTGCCAGTTGTATGAAGCTCATATTTTGGAGGCAACAGGGGACAAAACTCCTAGGTTGGAGGACTATCAAGTGTTACAAGAATTCAAGGATGTGTTTCTTGATGAGATTCTAGGGCTTCTTCCAAAGAGGGACATTGATTTCACAATTGAACTTGTGCTGGGAGCAACACCAGTGTCCAAGACACCCTACAGGATGAGTACATCGGAGATGCTAGAGTTGAATATGAAACTGTAAGAGTTGTTGGAAAATAAGTATATTCAACCGAGTGTGTCTCCTTGGGGAGCACCAGTTCTGTTTCTAAAGAATAAAGATGGTACACTCAGGTTGTGTATTGATTACAGACAGTTGAACAATGTTACTGTGAAGAATAAATATCCTTTTCCTAGGATTGATGACCTCTTTGATCAAATGAGAGGGGAAAAGTTATTTTCCAAGATTGACTTGAGGTCTGGTTATCATCAGGTGAGAATTAAGGATGAAGACATTCATAAGACAACCTTTAGAACAAGGTATGGACATTATGAGTTTGGAGTGGTACCATTTGGCCTCACAAATGCACCTACTACATTCATGTGCCTTATGAATAGTGTCATCAGCAGGTATTTGGACAAGTATGTTCTTTTTTTCCTTGATGACATTCTTGTTTATTCTAAGAATGAGGAGGAGCATGAAGAGAATTTGAGATTGACATTGCAATTTCTTAGGGAGCATCAACTGTATGCGAATCTGAGTAAGTGTGACTTCTGTAGAGATAGAATTCATTATTTGGGTCACATTATCTCAGAAGAGGGTATATCTGTGGACCTTGAAAATATTGAAACCATTATGAATTGGCCTACTCCAAGAAATGTGATAGATGTAAGATCTTTTATGGGACTTGTAGGATACTACAAGAGATTAATTGAGGGATTCTCCAAGGTTGCACATGCCATCACTTATTTGCAAAAGAAGGGGATAAAGTTTGAATGGACATCGAGGTGTGAAGAAAGCTTCCAGTGGTTGAAGAATCTTCTCACCAGTGCACAAGTATTGAAAGTCACAGATCTAGAAAAATATTTTGTGGTGTGTATCGATGCATGTGGACAAGGGCTTGGAGGAGTCCTTATACAAGACAACCACGTGATATGTTATGAGTCAAGAAAGCTGAAGGAGCATGAGAATAACTATGCCACACATGATCTAGAGCTTGCAGCCATAGTACATGCCCTCAAGATGTGGAGGAATTGCTTGATGGGTAGAAGATTTGAACTAAGAACAGCCATTGTGGTCTGATGTATCTATTTGATCAGCCTAATCTGAATGCTAGGCAAGCGAGATGGCTGGAGTTGTTATGTCAATTTGATTTTGAAATCAAGCACATAAAGGGAAAAGAGAATAAGGTAGCTGATGCACTTAGCAGGAAGATGCAAGAAATGCATGTGGCATCTCTTAGTATTTTCCAATCAGATTTGAGGCAGTAGATTGTTAACCGTACTGCTGGAGATGAAATGTATGAGCTGGTAAAAGACAAATTGCAGCAGCAAAGTATTGAGAAGAGGTATGAGGGATATAAATTGTAAGAATATGCAATTCTTACTTATAAAAGTAGAATTTATATTCTAGATGTAGCAGAGTTGAGGAGAGTAGTTATGGATGTGTTATCTCCCAAAATAAATTTATTTTGATAGTATGAAGATTTTAACTCATGTGATGAAGGATATGAATATCACTGACAGTTTGAAAGCCTCTATTTTTTTATTTGGGTAAAAATTTCACAAGTTGTAGCTTTCCATGGCTTGGGTGAGGATCAAAACATCTCATTAGCCACCGAAAGTTGGAAGATAAATAACAGGTGGAAAAACCCTTCGACGGTTAGGCGTATTGCTAAAAAATTTACTGCCATTGGAACATTTTTAAACAGTGATCGGAGGTGTATTCCTCTATTACGCCAACATTTCAAAGTTTTAGTTGGCTATGGCGCTACCACTGCGGAGAATCTAGTGGTTTAAAGTTCCGATGGTTAGTGGTTTAAAGTGCCGATGGTTAGTGGTTTGGGGTTCCAATCATCGATGATGAGAAGATTAGTTCGTTTCACCTTCAAAACAGCAGTCGCACTTAGATTTAAAGTCTTGATGGTTAGTGGTTTGAGCTTCCAATTTCTAATCGTGAAGCTACTGGTTTAAAGTTTCGATGGGCTAGAGGAAAGAGCTTCGAATCGTCGATGCTGAGAATATTAGTTTGTTTCACCTCCGAAATAGTGGCAGCGCTCAGATTTAATGTTTCGACGTGCTAGTGGCTTGATGTTCTGATCATCGATCATTAGTGGTCTGAGGTTTCGATCATCGACAAAGAGTCTAGTGGTTTGAAGTTCTGATCGCGATGTTATTGGTTTGAGATGTTGACACTACGGCAGCGTTCCAGTCTAAGGCGCCGATGGGATAGTGGCTAGAGCTTCTGATTTTTTATCGCGAAGCTAGTGGTTTAAAGCTCCGAAATAGAGGCAACATAGAAAACTAAAGCTCTAATTCAAACTTCTACTGACCTCTGACAATGATAAAATTAGTTCGTTTCACCTCCAAAATAGTGGCAACATTGAGACTTAGGGTGCCAATGGGCTAGAAGACAGAGCTTTTGATCGTTGACGAGCTAGTGATGGAAAGTGCCAATACGTTCAAGCTTGGAGCACCGATGGGCTAGAGAAAATATTTTTTGATCATCGATGAATAAATTTTCATGATGTTAGCTAGTTGAGGCACCGACACTGTGACGGCGTTCAGATAAGAAGTTCTGACACATTAGTGAGTACAACTTTCGATCACCGACAAGTTAGCGGTTGAAAGATCTTATGCGTTCAGTCTTGGGGTTTCGATCGATGATGCTAAGAATATTATTCATTTTAGGAACCAACACTATGGTAGCATTGAGGTTGGGGTACTGATGGTTAGAGGTTAGAGCTTCCAATTGGCAATTGCGGCGACAAGGTAGAAAATTCTGGCAGATTAAACAAGAAAGGTCACTTCAGTTAACCACCAAGACACTGGTTGTTGGCAACAATTTCACACTGAACCAATAGTGGTGATTATCGGTGACTAATACAGTTATTGTCTATCTTCATAATAGATAGACAATTAGTTAGCTAAGGTTTTAAACCCTAATCTGAAAAACTATCACTTCTGAGTATTTTTTGTGAAAACAGATCGAAGTTTCAATATCTGTCATTTTTTGTAGAAGGCTATAAAGACCATGATTGATTTTATAATAAGGGTTCAACTTCAGGGATTTATGAGCCAATAATGCTTTCAAGCTTCTCATTTTACTTATTCATGATATAAGCTCTTTTGTTGTGATCTGTTCAACCATCATCTCTTTCTTTACTGTATTTATGCCTGAATGTGTATTTGGGTCATTTTTAGATTGATTAAAAAGCTAATAGTTGTCATCCTATTGGTTTATTAATGCTATTTTATTTATAAATACCATCCTCATTAGGATTTATCCATTTATATGCATGTGTTTTATATGTAAATCTGCCAGCCTAGTGAGTTCTCCATCCCTGCACCTTATTGTCAAACTTCTTAGCAATTGAAACTAAAAGCCTTGTAAACGAGTGAGTTTTATGCATGTCTTGAGAGTGGAAAGGTTATATAGGTCAACTGAATTGATCCATGTCTGAAAACCATAAAAAAAAATTAAGTTACCAGGCATCCTCGAGCTACAACCTAGAGGAGTTTCCTGGAGTGATAAAAAACTAGCGCCGTTTCCTGGGAGAGGAGATTGAAGCTCAGCTTCCCTGGGAGATGACATAGATCCATGCTTTGAGGATAGACAAATCTTGGACATTATTATGGTTGTAATAATATATCTGGTGACTCCATTGATATAAGGTGGCTTCAACAAGACTAAGTACCAGAGAAAACCCTAAAGGGCCACCAGTAACACCTGTTTCAGGTCCAGAAGAGATTTTGAGAGGAGCTAGGGTTTCACTAAGACAGACCTCCAGCTCTACAAGGGGAGCTACATTAGGTATTTCTACTATTATATCAAATAAACCTCCATTTCAATCTTCTTATGCTGAAGCATCTAGTTCTGAGAAGTTTATAAGTAAATCAGAAAATTTTAGGGTTGAGGAATCTTCAATCACTGCTACTTGTAAATATCTCATCCCTGGCGAATCCATTGAAGAACTATGGCTCTGAAAAATGCTCATACCAGAGCAAATCAAGAGAGGCCACCAGCAACACCTGTTGTAGACCCATAGAATATTATCAGAAGAAAACCTAGCCCTGCTGCTAGGGAAGATTTACAAAGACTTCCATTTCCCTGATCCATTCGAATTTAATAAATCTCCACTGGGGAGGACCAAGTTGATAAAATATGAAGAGGCTGAATTCAAAATCTAGGTACCAGTTCAGCAGTTTACTTTATGAACTGTTGTTATTTTTTATCAGCTCCTTTATACTTTTCCCTTCACATGTTAAAAGAATTATCTTATGTTTTATATATTCTGAAGATTATCAGCCATCTTTTATAAATCCATTTGTGGAAGAATATTTGCAGCCTGCTTGTATTGTAAAAGGTGAATCCGTCTGTGTGCCACAACTCATCCATAAAAATGACCACTGTGCCCAAATTGCTTCTAAATCTGATCAGCCATGTAACCTTGAAGAAACCAAAACTGATTCAAAACCTATGGAGAGCTCAACACTCATTTCCATAACCATTGAACCTTGTCAGTAGATTGTTATCCCTCATGATCAGCCCATATCCTTTCAAATCAAAATCAAAATGAATATGTTTAAGCCATTAAAACTTCCCTCTTGGCTTCATCCTTACCCTCTTAGCTATTATGAATATCTCCCTCAGTTTTTCGGAGAGAATCAAGCTTCAACGAAAAGACACTTGGAATCTTTCAAAGCTTTTATGGAATGTTTTCAGATTGTTCATGAGGATGTAATCATGATATTTTTCTCTAAATCATTGATTAGAGATGCTACTGTATGGTTCAAGAATTTAAAAGCTTACTCCATTGGCTCTTGGACAGAATTCACTAATGCATTTTTGAAGCATTGGGGTGAGAAAAAATCTCTTGATTTGTATCTTGCTGATTTCTATGCTCTGAAGAGAGAGGAAGATAAAAATTTTCCTATCTTCAATCGAAGATTCTACAACACTTATCATGCTATGCGTTTGGATATCTGGCCCATAGAGACAACTAACATTATATATTATGTGATGGGACTACATTCAAAACTTGCCCTTATTATGCTAGAAAGCAAATCTTCATCTTTAAGAATTTTGTTTGAAGATGCTTTAGAGGTGGAGGAAAACATTTGTGTTTCAAGGAAAATCCCAGAGCAGTTTGATTTTGAAAACCATCATTTACCTGAGCCAGATAAACATCAGTATGATTTAGATTTTGAACAGAAAAATTATGAGTCTGAAGCAGATTTGGAACAACAGCAAGCATGTGAGCTCCTTTCAGATTTAGAATTAGATTCTTTAGTGTTCTCAAAGTACTCCCAAGATAGGTATGAATCTAGATTTTATGATCAGCTTGCAAACCAGGATGAGCCTATGATAACTAATTATTGTATAGGCAATTATATGTTTTCAACTGATCTTTATGCATATGATGTAAACCTTGTTTCATCATCCTATTGTAAGCACTATTATCAAAAGGGAATTTTAATGATTGATGAGCAAGATCTGATCATAAGAGAACAAGAAGGTTCAGATCAGTTGTTGAGCTTTCATTTTGATTCGACAAAGGTTGAGCAGTCCACATTCAACATTGACATCAGTAAAGGAAAATATCAGCAGCATAAAAGGGTATTTCCTGTTGGCTTTTATGACTCTATTGATAACTATCTGGAACTTATGAGCAGCATAGATATTAAAATATTTTTGTCAGATGATAGCTGGCTCTATCACCCTTCAAAACTACATTGTTGCATGCTAGGGTTTCATTTATTTTTTGGGTCAAGATCAGGGATAAGTTCAGCAGATCAGCTTCTGACCTGGATTCATTGGAAGCATGATGTCACATGATAAGAAGGATCTAATGATTAGAATTAGGAGTAGGATTAAATAGGAAAATAAGCTCTTAATATGAGCAGCTAGGTCATTTTGAGTTGTTTTCATGAATAAGCAAAGCAGGCTACAAGTAGGGTGCAGCGGGTCAGTTATAGAAGACAAATGACTCCGTGCCAAATGGAACACTAGAAGATAGCTTTAATTATTCTTTTTCAGGAAAGGAATTTTAGTCTGGGGTTCCTAGGACCTCACAAGGAGGTTCCCATTCCCAAGTAGGAGCCAGATGTTATCTCCCAAAATAAATTCATTTTGATAGTATGAAGATTTTAACTCATGTGATGAAGGATATGAATATCACTGACAGTTTGAAAGCCTCTATTTTTTTATTTTGGTAAAAATTTCACAAGTTGTAGATTTTGGTGGCTTGGGTGAGGATCAAAACATCTCATTAGACATTGAAATTTGGAAGATAAATAACAGGTGGAAAACCCCTTCTATGGTTAGGCATATTACTAATTTTGTTACTACCATCGGAACATTTTTAAACAGTGATCGGAGGTGTAGTACTCTATTACACTGACGTTTCATAGTTTTAGTCAGCTACGGCATCGCCACTGCAGAGAATATAGTGGTTTAAAGTTCCAATGGCTAGTGGTTTAAAGTGCCGATGGTTAGTGGTTTGGGGTTCCTATCGTCGATGCTGAGAGTTCGTTTCACCTCCAAAACAGTGGTCGTGCTCAGATTTAAAGTTTCGATGGTTAGTGGCTTGAGCTTTTGATTTTCGATCGTGAAGATAGTGGTTTAAAGTTCTGATGGGATAGAGGAAAGATATTTCGATCACCGATGTTGAGAATATTGGTTTGTTTCACCTCTGAAATAGTGATAGCGCTCATATTTAAAGTTCCAACGTGCTAGTGGCTTGATGTTTTAATCACCAATCATTAGTGGTCTGAGGTTCTGATCGCCGACAAAGAGTCTAGTGGTTTGAGATCCTGATAGCAATGTTAGTGGTTTGAGATGTCGACACTATGGTAGCGTTCCATTCTAAGGCACCGATGGGATAGTGGCTAGAGCTTCCGATTTTCGATCATGAAGCTACTAGTTTAAAGCTCTGAAACAACAGCAACATAGAGAACTAAAGCTCCAATTCAAACTTCTACTAACCTCCGACACCGATAAAATTAGTTCATTTCACCTTCAAAATAGTGGCAGCATTGAGAATTGGGGCGCCAATGGACTAGAAGACAGAGCTTTCGATCGTCGACGATCTAGTGATGGAAAGCACCGATACGTTTAGGCTTGGAGCATCGATGGGCTAGACAAAAGAGTTTCCAATTATCGATGAAGAAAATTTCATGATGTTAGTCAGTTGAGGCACCGACACTGCGGTGGTGTTCAGATAAGAAGTTTCGACACATTAGTGAGTATAGCTTCTTATTGCTGACAAGCTAGTGGTTGAAAGCTCTGATACATTCAGTCTTGGGGTTTCGATCACCGATGCTGAGAATATTAGTCATTTGACGCACCGACACTGCGGAAGCATTGAGGCTTGGGGTGATGACGGTTAGAGGTCAGAGCTTTCGATCGGTGATCGTGGTGACAAGGTAGAAAATTATGGAGGATTAAACAAGAAAGGTCACTTCAGTTAACCACCGAAACACTGGTTGTTGGTAGCAATTTCACACTGAACCAGCAGTGGTGATTATCGGTGACTACTATAGTTATTTAGTATTCACTTAGTGAACTAGATATTCATAATAGATAGACAAATAGTTAGGTAGGGTTTTAAACCCTAATATGAAAAACTATCACTTCTGAGTATTTTTTGTGAAAACAGATCGAAGTTTCAAGATCTGTCATTTTTTGTAGAAGGCTATAAAGCCCATGATTGATTTTATAATAAGGGTTCAAATTTGGGGATTTATGGAATGCTTTCAAGCTTCTCATTTTACTTATTCATGATATAAGATCTTTTGTTGTGATCTGTTCAGCCATCATCTCTTTCTTTACTGTATTTATGCCTGAATGTGTATACGGGTCATTTTTAGATTGATTAAAAAGTTGATAGCTGTCATCCTATTGGTTTATTAATGTTATTTGATTTATAAATACCATCCTCATTAGGATTTAGCCATTTATATGCATGTGTTTTTTATGTAAGTCTACCATCTTGGTGAGTTCTCCATCCCTGCACCTTATTGTCGAACTTCTGAGCATTTGCAACTAAAAGCCTTGTAAACGAGTGAGTTTTATGCATGTAT
>LPNX010412177.1:178569-193369 GCA_001517045.1 Pseudotsuga menziesii | reverse complement strand
GAGTGGAAAGGTTATATAGGTCAACTGACTTGATCCATATCAGAAAACCCTAAAAACATTTTAAGTTACCAGACATCCTCGAGCTACAACCTAGAGGAGTTTGCTGGAGTGATAACAGGATGAGATCCATCAAGCTCCATATTCTGGTCACACAGGATACCAGAAGACAATTGCTATCGCCAGAAAATAGTACTTTTGGCTAGGAATGAAAAAGCACATGGCTGAACACATTTCAAGGTGCATGAAATGTCAGCAAGTAAAGGTTGAACATCAACATCGAGCAGGTTTGTTGCATCCTTTTTTAGTTCCACAATGGAAATGGAAAGTTATTTCCATGGATTTCATTACAGGATTGCTGATGAATTTGACACAGCATGATTCCATCATGGTTTTGGTGGACAAGTTGACAAAGGCAGTGCATTTTATACCGGTAAAGTCTATGCATAAGACTCATGACATCACAAAGATATTCATGAAGGATATTTCCAAATTGCATGGATTGCCTAAGGCAATAGTCTCTAACCGAGATGTCAAGTTCACTTCCAATTTTTGGAAGGGGTTGTTTGCAGATTTGGGTACAAAGATAAACTTCAGCACTTCATACCATCCTCAAACAGATGGTCAGACAGAGAGAGTTAATCAAGTTCTTGAAGATATGCTTCACATGTATGTGATGGACAAACCAACCAAGTGGGAAGACTACTTACACTTGGTAGAGTTTGCATATAACAATGGACAGCAGGAATCCTTGGGGATGAGTATGTATGAAGCTTTGTATGGAAGAAGGTGTAGGACACCAGACACTTGGGATAATCCAGTGAATAGGGTTGTGCTTGGTCTGGAATTGCTCAAGGAAATGGAGCAAGAGGTTGTAAAGATCAAATAGAATCTGAAAGCAACACAGGACAAATAGAAAAGCTATGCATTAAAGCATAGGGTGAACAGGGAGTTCAGTGTTGGGGATCATGTTTACCTCAGAGTGAGAGAAAGGAAGAGTTCCTTGAAGCTTGGAAGTTGTGCCAAGCTGTCACCAAGATATTGTGGGCCGTTTGAAGTGCTTGAAAGAATAGGACCAGCTGCATATAGACTTGCATTGCCTCCTAGCACTATAGCTCATAATGTTTTTCATGTTTCTTTGCTTAAGAAATTTGTACATGATCCTAACCATGTGATAAATTGGGATGTGATTCAGGTGGAACCCGAGGGAGAGTTCCAAATTGAACCAATGCGCATCCTTGACAGGAAGGTCACAATTCTCCAGAACCGAGCCATAGGGCAGGTAAAGGTGCAATGGGAGCACTACAGACCTGAAGAGGCTATGTGGGAGCTGGAGGATTCCATGTGATTGGCACATCCATTTTTGTTCAATTCTATGAAACATTGAGGCAGTACCAGTGTAGCATTTTGATCAATTTTGTAAAGCACTGAGGATAGTGCTATTGAAGGGGGAGGGGAATGTAACGCCTCGATTTTGAACCCATTGCATTAAATGTACATGATGTATATATTGTAATTAATCATGGTGTGGAGCTAAAGGAAAAATTCCCACCAACAATTTGGTTGTTTACGTTTCGGCGATTGGACTCGTTGCCGATGGTATATCATGATATACAACACATATTAGTTTTGGCATCATGTAAATATGCATTTAATTAAATGAACCCCAACCAGCTATGTCATTGCATGCAACCATAATGAAAAAGGCATGATTTTCCTAAGGATACGGGGGGAGGGGGGGGAATGTTAAACCATGAGCCTATGGGGAAAATCCATGGGTCAACCACCCATTTAAAAACTTATGTTGTTAGTTGGGGTAGTTATGGCTGGGAGGTGGTGGGTGGCAGAACTTCCAGTCCTTGCCCACACGCACACTCCACTAGTTGTCTCATTCCCTCATGCATAATCCATTCACATTCTATGTGTGTAGGTTCTCCTTACTGATTTGTGGCCTGCATATACGTTTTTTTTCCTCCTGTCCATGCCAAGAGTCTGTTTTCTTTTCCATTTCAGTCTGTGTAATTTCTCGTCACTTCATTGTTGAGCTCGGGCCTGTGGTTTTCCCCAATTCATTCATTTGTTGTGGTCTCATTCACATTTTCAGCTGCTGTATATTATTATAGAGTCATTTTGGCCAAGATAGGGCCAAGAATGACTTAGGAGTTGATTTCCCCTGTCTAAGCTGTGAATCGCTTGTTTGGCTACGTGTATGTAGTGGTTGGTCTTTGGACTGTGTTGGAGTGGGCATGAGGGATTGGTTTGTTTGATGAAATTGGTATGTTTGGGAATGAAAAATAGAGAGCTAGAGGGCTATCTTTCTTCTCCACAACCCCTGAATAGCACTGGAAGGGAGCTCAGGGCCTAAGGGATTGTGTAGCAGAGAAGGGACTGATTTCCTTGTGTTGGGTGTATGTGGGTGTCCTAGAAGTCAGGATAGTTCTGGTGTAGCTATCCTTAGCTATTTAATGAGCTCACCAGCTTAGCATTTAGCCTTTCCTAGCTCCTTGATGGCCTGATAAACACAACTTTGTTGGCTTGGCTGATTTGTTGATGGCCTGATAAACCCAACTGTGTTGGCTTGGATGTTTTGTGTATCCTTGGCTATGTGTAAGCCTGCTTGTTCCTTATTCCTTGGGGAGTCATGCCTAGCTTGAGGGTGGCAGTTTTGCTGAGAGATTAAGGAGCATGATATCATATGGTTGGGTGGAACATTGCAGCAATGTAGCTAGTTATGGAAAGAGTTCTTTATAAGACAAGTATTCTTGTCTATTTTACTTCTATAATAACATTTGATGTTTAATGAATGATGATGAACATGTTAAATGATGGAATGTATGGTTTTTCTTCCATTGTATGATAATCGTGTATGCCTGTTTTTACTTCCAATAAATATTTATTTAGTTTATACGTATGTACATGTTCATGGGGGCTATTTTCCTGGATGGCTAAAGTTCAGTAGCATCCTCTTCATTGGTCAGAGGGTCGTGGACATTACATTGTAGTTGTATCACAACCTGCAGTCGTCATCCCTCCTACTAACACTAATGTTGTTCCCCTCCCATTCAGTTCAGGATAACCCTTAGGGGTGTAGCCTATTAATAATCCAGCTTCTTGGGGATATACTTATTCAGGAACTCAGCCACCTACGGTCAATCAAGTGTATCGACAACCACTGCCAGTGACTATTTATCCTGGAATTCCCTACCATGGAAATGATTTTATACCTTGGGGATAACCTAATTGGTCCAATGTTCCGTCATATGGAGGAGATTTTGTTAATACTACTAGAGGATATGGTCCCCCCCACCCCCGCAATAGAGGACCACCACATGGACCTGGAGGACTTGGAGGACCCGAAGGACTTGGAGGACCCAGAGGACTTGGAGGTCCTAGGGGTCCTAGAGGACCTAGTGGACTATTTAGATGATCACCACTTGGAGGCCCACCACCACTTCCTGGAGGTGGAGGACCACCACCTGGAGGACCACCACCACCACCTCTTGGAGGACCACCTACGCCACCACCTGGAGGGCCACCACCTTCCGGAGGACACCCTCCCTTGGGTGTCCCACCTCCCTATGGAAATTATAGAAATCAACAATATTTTCAACAAACTTCAGGGGCATCATCATTACCCATCTATCAATCAACATATGGTCCTACTGGTCAACAAATGCCATATCAGTACTACTAGTATCTGCAACCAAATCAACAACTACCATTTCTAGTTGATTTAGATCTGCCAAGCTTGTCAAGATTGATAAATGACCTGATCCATCATGAACCCTATTGGCCTGCCATTCCTGTAAAGCTTCCTTCAGATATACCCAAGTCTGATGGTAAACCCAGTGAAGATCCAAAAAACTATGTGATGACATTTCAATTATGCTGTTCATCCAATTGTTTGATGGACTGCTCAGTCCGTCTAAGGATTTTTCAAAGAACCCTCACTGGTATTGCCGCAAAGTGGTACATCGAGTGACCACAACACTCTTTTTTGGACTTCAATGCTTTAGAAATGGCATTTTTAACACAATTCCAATTTCCAATCCAATACGAAACATGTACAGACCTTTTGACTTCGCTTTGACAAACCACGTCAACCCATGTCTCTGATCATATCCATGAATGGAGATGAAGATGAATATTAATTAAGTCCCCCATTCCTAATCACCTGGTCACTAATTGGTTTACAAAGTATTTACTTCCACCTATTGCTAGATATGTTTCCATGGGAGGCACTGTTACAAAGGAGCAAGCTATTAGCCGCGCTCAATACCTAGACTTGGTTTACTCCCAGTCATGTACTCTATATGATTTGATTCCCCATGATCCTTGATCTATAGCTTATCCATCAAGAACCGCAACTGAACCACCAGCTGATGGCATACTTGGTTCAGTTCAAATGCAAATGGCAGCAAAACCTTCTAAGAAACAAAATCAAGCCGCCACTCTATCAAATCAACCAGCACCATCTACCAAACCTGCACCCTCTCCTATTTCTTCCACTGAAGTAAACGCGATCCAATCAAATGAACCTTCCAACAGAAAGAAGAAAGGAAAAAATAAATCTAAAAAACCTGATAATCAATAGGAAGGAAACAAAACACAGAACTCAGATGCTGATTCAAAAAGTACGCGAAAGGAAAAGTTTCCTTGTTTAATCTGTGGAGGTGACCATTTTACAAAATAATGTCCTCATCATGAGGAAGTTAGTAAGTTTTTGAAAACTTCACACACCCCAGCAGTCTCGAAAGATCCTCTCCCTTCCCAACAGTAGTTAATTGATCATAAGTCCTTAAATGAAACTTCTTCATCCACCAATGAAGTTAGAATGATGTCTAGTGAAACAATTAATTTAAATACAAGAGCACACAATTATGACCCTCCTCCAGAAAAGAAACCTAATGATGCTCCATCTGAAAAACCCTCAACTTCCACACCTCCTCCTAGAAGCAATTTTCTGTCCACCAAAGGGTACTCTATGTAATTCCATAATCAATCCTAACGCTCGTGCCACCCAATATTATAACATTGTTGAATATTTATCCCAGGCACCCTATGCTATGTCGACTTTAGAGGTACTTCAATCCTTCCCAACCCAATGGAAAAACTTGCTTACTGCCCTTGGAGCTATCTATCCTTAGAATAGTAATATCATAACTTTCAAACTGGATGATTTCAAGATGAGACTTTCACAACAATTAGCTTTCCAGATCGCTACCAACATTGCTGGAAAGACTATCTGTAGTATCATTTTGGATGAGGGTTCCTCTACATTAGTTATGTCTTTATCTTGTTGGAGAGCCATTGGTTCTCTGGAAATCAACCATTCACCTACCACCCTTAAGGCTTTTGATGGTTGCAGCTTTCAAGCCTATGGATTACTACCTGCCATCCATGTTGAACTGGGGGGCAGGTCAGTCTCCATTCATATTGAAGTCATCGACGCTCCTTTGCATTGCAACTTACTCATAGGTCGTAACTAGTTTTATGCTATGCAAGCTATAGGATTGATCATTTTTCACATCGTCCAGTTCCCATTCCAAGGAAAGATTGTTACTATTGATCAACTAGATTTCATCACACCTAGTGCCATTACAAATGATGCAAATAGCATTCTTCTCCTTAATACCCCATAGTATAAGGACATTGTGTTGGTCGCTATGGGCAGACCCGGGTTTACTGTAATGTACCAACAACACCCCTAGCTCACTGGGCCTTTCGGCGATAGACCGCGAAGCGACCTGAAGTCTCACCCGAAGTGATTCTAATGGGTTTGCAAAAGACTCAAGTGTCTTTGACCAGGTTCTGTAGCATCCTGTGTGCATCTCGCAGCTCTTCTTAGCCCGCGAGGTCTCTCTCTGCAACGCGCAGTTTCCTCTTTCATGCGATGACTCTAGCCCTTATCGCATCGCCGTGTCCGGGGCATCACGTAAATATATCCTATGCTCAATCCTCAACCTGCGGTACCACGCACCACAGCTCCTCTGATGGTGCGATATCACCTCCCTGCGATATCCTACCGCTACGACTCGACGTACTTAGCGTTACTTGTGTCCCACTTACAGGACTCAACATACAAGGGATTCTAACACCACGACTCTTAACTGTCTTGAGTGAAACATAGACAAACTCTTATACAGAATATTTAGAGACTTCAACCTGCGTTTTATCCTTCTATAACACTATAAATTGAATAACACATACATACATTTAACTGTAAGCAAAGCTCATGTAATGAGTGATAGATACAACAAGTAAACACAATCACAAGAATTAGTCACATAACACTCTATTTTTACGTGGTTCACTTCTAGGGTAGAAGCCACGTCCACAAAATTGTGTTTCTATATTATAACTCGGGGAAAGTAAACACAGTTCTGCTGCACCGCATATGCAGCTTGAGATCTTCTGGGTAACTCCGCACACAGCCTGGAGCCCTTCTCTCTTAGATCTCTTTTCTACCTCTATATTGCTTCTCTACAATATCCTCTTCCCTCTCTGTCAATCCCCGTGGATTATTACATACAGGCTCAATGAGCTAGCTACTGGTTACAGTAAGATAACTACAGCTAATAACAGAACCAGAGCTCAGTTTCTACAATACAAAACTGCCCAACCAACCTACCAACCAACCAACCCTTTTACAATACAAAATACATCCCTTTATAGGCGGCCTGAAGGTCTCGCCATTACAACACTGTGGGCCTGTCCCAACAGTGACACAAAAACCCTAACTAGTGACAGTCGACATATCTGTACTTGGGGTAGCTTCTTTCTGTCACACCACTGCTCTCTGCAGTCTTCCATGCTTCTCGACGCTGACCATGGGTACTGTGCATCGCTTCCCTTCTTCTGTCCTTCATCTTCAATACCTCGGCCTCATTGCTCCTTTTCCTTTATGAGGGTAGCTGAGCCCTCCTGTCTTCGCCGCTACCTTCAATGCAGTGGGTGAGCTCTCTCTTCTCGGCCGCTCAAGTACTGACATCTTCTTTGAATTCTCTGCCCCAATAGTCATAGTTTCCGGCTCTGCTCTGCTGCTAGAAACATGCTACGGTGTTGTATCTTTACCTTATCTCTTCTACCTTTTCCAAAACTGTCTATCCACCAAAATGGTAGCTTCTCCTGTAGCTGCAGGACCCTACTCTAACAGTCCCATAACACTTACTTATGGCTCATCCCCGAGCCACTACCAGTGGGATTTTCCTACTGTAGCTTCTCCTTGGCTTCCTGAGAAGTCCGTTGAAACTTGTCCCGAAGTCTTGTGACTTTGTTCTGCATAGCTTCAACTTAGTTCATTGGTCTCTCTTATCTTTGTTTCCCTTATTGTCATGCTCTCGCTCTCGTCGCTTGTGAGACCTTTTAAGGATCTTCAGGTTTTGAGAAGTCTTCTATAGATATCCTTTCCTCTTTATCTGGGTTAGAACTTTTATCACAAGGAAAATATGTATCTTCCAGCCTTCTCAAACATTTCATTCAGTCTGGAGCCTACCTATGTGAAAGGTATACAAACCAGGAATTACATTCCGAGAACAAGCCTTTGTCTACATCTTGAAGTTCTGCTTGTTAGGTTTGTTTTCTCTTTCACTTTTCTTTTCATCCACTTGCTCCAGGTATTCATGCTGCTTGGGTTCCACATATTTTCATTCTTGACCTTTGGAACCTCTTGTTCTTCTCTTAGCTGATGAGATAGGTCATCTTCCTTCTCCTGTTGCCTTCTTTTTCTCATTTTTAATTTATTTTCTTACGGGAGATTTCTTCTCATCATTCCTCTGCTCTGCTTTCTTATCTTCAGTGATCGGCTCGGTGTTCTTCCTCTCTTTAGCAGAGACTTTGATGACATCTTCTACATCCTGCGCTTGACTTCTCATCCTTGGAGACTGTTTGACCTGTGATGTTCCTAATTTCACAACCCTGGGCGGCGGCGTCATAGCAGCTGTAAGGCCACCACATTCGAAGAGGCTAAGAATATCTTCTAAAGGTTCCTCCTCGGATAGAACCCATAGGTGTTATACTCTGGGCGGGCAATGGCTACGAAATAGGGAAATCACAGCACTCTGTAATGAAATTAGCTCTGCACAGGGGAAAATTAACAATGCACTCTATAGCTCTCAGCTCTTGCAAAAGTAACCGTCCTGAATGAATGATCTCTGCTTTTATGCTAAAGGCTATAATCCCGGATGCAACGGTCATCTAGGCTGAACTTGTCGGTCGTATTAATTCCTGGACGAGACCACACCCGTCATCCCGATCCTCATTAAATGCGGAAATCCGATCAAATTTCCCTCAAAAACCTGTGTGCAGGCGCCGGTCTCATCGAAGATTCACTAAATCTGAAAAATTTGATTATGCCATTGCCAGATCTATGGTAAGGTATACCGGTCTTTTCTTTATTAACTGCCTATCAGAAGGCGACTTGACTAGCCTTCTATCTTTTCTCGAAAGTGCCTACATGGCACGGAGAAACATCGTGTTGCTACGATGAAACACCGCATCACCTGCTCAAACAACTTACGCTCCTTTTTTTTATTTTTCTCTTTTCAGCTTGACTTGTGCAAAATGAACCGTCCTTATGCGATTCCTTATACTTAGAATACTTGTTGGTGTAGACTAATTCCCGGTGCGATGCCTCCTTTCAACTACACTATACATCTGCACCACTTGAGACTCTGAGTTAGGGATAAGAGGTGGGGTGGCTGTCACTATAGAGCTTAAGCCTACTGCCATTGATCAATGTGGGAAGAATCTCCCCATTCAGTTTGCTGAGCTGAATGGATCCTCCCTCTGTAATTTGTTGTATCTGATATGGCCCCAACCAATGCGTCTTGAATTTCCATGGAAACTTAATAAATTTACTATCATAGAGGAGTACTAGGTCTCAGATCTGAAGAGTATTGCTCTTAATGTGTCTATCATGCCAAGATTTTTCTCATGCCTTCTGCACTTTCTGATGGAATCCAGCGATGAATCTGTCTTCCTCTAAGGCAAGCAACTGCGCTAGCCTTTCATGCACCATGTCTGTATCAGCCATCCCGGTGATCTGAACAATTCTTAAACTGGGAAGAATATACTCCATAGGAATAACAGCCTCCTGTCCATACACCAAGCTGAAAGGTGTGTGTCCTGTAAGTTTCTTGCATGTAGTCCTATACGCCCATAATATAGTGTTAACTCTGAGGTCCCAATCATTCCTTTGGCTGTTACAGATCTTAGTAAGAGCATTTTCTAAAATCTTGTTAAAGGCCTCCACTGTACCATTAGCTTGTGGGTGGTAGGGAGTGCTCTTATGGTGCTGTATCTGGAATTATTCCGTCAAGGCCTCAATGGTACGGTTCAATAAGTGTGTGCCTTGATCGCTCATCAAAATTATTGGACATCTAAATCTGGTGATGATGTTTTCAAAAAGGAACTGTGCGGCTGTAGCAGCATCACAATTTCTTACTGCTTTGGCCTCTACCCACCTGGTGAGGTACTCTGTTCCAGTGATAATATATCTCGCACCAGTTCGTTTTCCCTATGGGTTGATAGGACCCACAAAGTCTATAGCCCACTTGTCAAATGCGCGCAGTGTAACCTACAGTCGCAGCAGTATTTCATCTCGTCATGAAGGTTTTCCTACCCTTTGGAAGATATCGCAGCATCTACAAAATTCCTTAGTATCCTTATGTAAAGTAGGCCACCATAATCCTGCGGTCAGGATTTTCTACGCAGTTGGCTTTCCTACGAAATGACCTCATGCAGTACCGGAATGTGCTTCTCTGATAATGGCCTCTTTTTCATGCGGCATCACATATCTGCACAGGACTTCATCTGGACCTAACTTGTATAACTGTCCTACAATCAAGGTGAAGTTTGCTGCTTTAACAACCAACTGCCTCTTTTGATGCTTGGTAAACTCATCAGGTGCCCCTCCTGTAGTGAGAAAGTGAATGATATTAGCATAGTACTCATCTGTAATCTGAATAGAAAACAACTGTGCATCTGGAAAATTGTCCTCTAGATTACTTGGCTCTTCTCCTGAGTCTATTCACGACAGATGATCAGGTCCGACGTTCAATTTTCCTGGTTTCACAATGATTTCAAAATCATACTCCTGAAAGAGGAGTAACCATCTGTAGATTCGTCCCCCTAACACTGGCTTATTGACCAGATACTTCAATGCGGAATGGTCAGTAAACATATTGAACGAGGAACCCAACAGGTAGTTCCTGAACTTCTGTAGCGCGTACACCATAGCTAAGCCTTCTCTTTCTGTCATGATGTAGTTCTTTTCTGCTGTCGATAGCTTTCTACTGGAGTATGCGATAGGATGATCGATACCTCCTTCTCCTGGTTGCATTAAAACAATCCCTAGTGCGATGCCATATGCATCCACATGTACATGAAACGGCTTAGTCCATTCTAGAAATACTAAGATGGGTGCTGTAACCATCTTCTCTTTAAGTGTGTCTAGACTCTGCTGGCATTCCTCATTCCATAGGAATTTTACATCTTTCTTTAACAGTTTTTCCATTGGTGTTGTAATCTTTGCGTAGCCCTTGATGAATTTTCTGTAGTACCCGGTATGACCAAGTACTGTTCTCAATTGTTTGACTGAGTTGGGTGCTGAAAGATTTACAATGATGGCAATCTTTGCGGGATCTACCATCAAGCCTTGCCTACAAACAATGTGACCCAACAAAATACCGAATGGCGCACAGAATATACATTTTTTCAAGTTTAGATAAATATGGTACTGCCTACATTTCTCTAACATCAGTCTTAAATCTCCTATGTGCTTATCAATTAATACAAATACAGTCCAGTCATCAAAATAAACTTCTAAGAATTTATGGATGTATTCTTTAAATACAACAACTACTACTCTAGAAAAAATAGCTGGTGCATTCTTAAGACCAAAGCGCATTACCGTATACTAGAATGAGCCCCATTCTATTGCAAAAGTGGTCTTATGTTGATCTTCTGGGTGAATTCTGATCTGGTGATAGCCTGAAAAGCCATCAGTGAAGGAGTAGACCTCCTGTCCTCCCACATTGTCTAACACTTCATCAGTGAAAGGTGTCAGAAATGGATCATGAAGTGATGCATCGTTGAGTTTACGCAAGTCGACACAGATCCTGATGTCTCCTTTGGTTTTCTTCTCTTGCACGACCATGGGACTAACCCACTCACTCTCTTCTACGGGCTCAATGATTCCTGCCACCAGCATCTTATCGATATCATCCTTAACTTTTTCTTTATAGCGCAGATTTAATCTATATGGACGCTACTTAACTGGTCTAGCATCATCTTTCAATGGTATCCTCATTACTCCCAGGTCTCAGACTATTCCCTTCATCTATGTGAACTTGGTGGGAAATAGGTCCTGATAGTCATGTAGCAAGTCTGCAATCTATCCAACTGTTTCATCGTTCCAATAGTCTCCAATAGAGGAAAACTTTGGTTCTGTGTCTATGCCAATATTGATCTGTTTAATCTTGATCGGTTCTGTGATTGCTTAAATCTGTAGCTTCAGCCCATCAACATCGCGAGTCCCTTCTGACTCTGGAATGTTGATGTTGCGAGGATCCTCATCCTCATCCTCTGGTTCTGATACAAAGTTATAACACTCTAGCGCCTCTTCTAACTAGATGGCCCACTTAGGTTGAGTATGTACTTATAGGGTACAATCCTCAAATATCTTAATATTTATTACATCTAGGGCCTGATCAACACTTGGATACTTAGATTCAAAAGCGAAGGTGAGTAGAAAGCCGTCTATCATAAGTGGCCATGTAGTCATTCCCTTACGCAATTCAATCTCTGTGTACCAGTTCCTGGGAACTGTGTCCAAAGTGTGAATGAATCGGTGAACCCATTCATCCTCGGGAATGTCCGACCAATTCTATTCACATGTCTGAATATGTGACCTGGGCTCACTTTCTCCTATGTATCTCTGCTAGACATACTCTCTGTCGATAGAGAATCTGATCACCATAAATCTCTTAAGATCATCCCATGATGCGATAGTCCCTTTATGTGCATACCACCATCTTGCAGGTGTGGCTCGTACTGTGAGGTCCATAGCTACGATCCTCTACTCGTGAGGAATTTGTTGTTCAAACTGCGTGAGAAAGTCCTGGATATCTATTAGACCATGAAATGATGGAATCTCATTGACCTCTACTCCAATCCATCGTAGTGACTTAGTCATGTATGTACATATGCACACTAGGACTTCGTAAAGTCTGTTCTGCCAGTTCTCTAGACCAACATCTGAATCCGATGCACATGAGCTGTCGCATCGCTAACTAATGTTCCCTTCTACGGTTGGATTGATGTAGTCACTCTGGTTCACAGTCATCTGATAGAGACTCTCCATGTTACGTGCCTCTTCCTCTGCTCGAATAGGTTCAATGTATCTAGGACCCTGAAGAGGATCTAACGGTGCGATGACCCAGATCTGCGCATCCTCAAAGTTCATTTTTCTTCTCTTTAAGTCGATAACGGTCATGTTACCGATCTCCCAATCAATGCCTAGCAATGCTAGATATGGTCTGCTATTTCCAATGATTTCTATAACTTCAAAGTCCGCAGAGCTGAGAAATCCGTCAATGTCAACTGGAACCTGCAGTAATTGACCCAGGGGTGATACCCACTGCTAATTAGCTAATCTCAGATGGATAGGCAATCTGACTAACTTAGGGCTACCCATCTGTTCCCATGTCTGCTTAGTCAGAACATTTACCTCTAATCCTAGATCTAGGATCACCTCATCCATTTCAAATTCTCCAACCTATGCTGTGAGTCACATCTCTCTTCCTGTTCTTGTATGTCCCATAATATTATGAACAACATGCTGTGCACTGCTCACGGAAGAAGATGGTTGACACTGATCTATGATGTGCTGAAGTTCTCGAATAGCTTTCTCATTTCTCATGAGTTCTAAACAACTCCACAGGAAGGATTGTACACTTTCTGTCAACTCGTCCTCGTCGCATGTGCCCAATGTGGTAGCCTGCGATATCTGTACAGGGCTAACGCCACAAGGTGCTTGTTGTGGTATGCCCCTACATGGTGGTACCTGTGATCCTGATTGCATAGGGTCATCAAAGAAAGTCTTAGCTTCCTGAAATCTCTATTTTTTATTATGTAGGTCAAGTGGTGTTGCTTTGTTAGGAGCTTTGCGCACCCACTCCTAACCTATTTTCTTTTCAGTATCCTGCAATGTCCCATTGGTGGAAGCAATGCTGCGAGTCACAATGTTGACTCTTGGTTCTAGTTCTTCCTGCTTAGCAGCAATAAGCTGGATGTTCTGGTGTACTGCTGGCTTAGGTTCTCTGATCTTGGCTATCAAGGTAGGACATTCTTCTATAGCGTGGTCATAATATTTGTAATAGTTACATGTGGTGGTGGGGCTCTGACAGTCCCTAGCATAATGTCCTAGTACTCCACAGATGTAACAAGTGACTGGTCCACGAACACGGCCAAAGCATTCTCCACATCCAAATCCTCCTCCACATCCTCGTCCTCTAAATCCTCTGCCACGGCCAACATGAGCCGGATTATGCTGTGGTCCTACTGCTGGACCCTGTGTCTCTAATTGGACTCTGTACAAGTCTTTCTTGCTCCCGACCATGAGATCATAGGCTCAGAAATCGTGTTCATCATGGCCTACGGACTTACAGAAGACACAGTATAAGTTATTAGGTGTTTTCACGTACTTCTGAAGTAGAGGGCATTACTGAGGTGGATGCCCTCGCGTTTTGCATATTTCACACCACAGCCCATGGGTCTGTGGTAAGGGGTTAGGAGCCCCAGTTGCTAGATATTCTACAAAGACTAGACAGTTGTCTTTAGTATGGCCTTGTGCTTTACAATTTACGCACCATATGTCTTGCACAACCTCTTTCCCTTTCTTAAGCTCATGCAACTGTAATGTGAGATTAGCCAACTGGTTTTGCAGGTTTGTCATACCTGTGCTGGTTTCAGCTAGAGGTGAAGCCTCTAGTTTCATCGCCATCTCCAACACGTCATCCTGCATCTGGAGTTTCTGCTGCATTAATGGCAATCTGATGTGAGGGAGCAGGACTGCAATAAACCATTCCTTATGCTGCTCCGACGCAAAATCAAAGCTGACTTGGTCTATAAGGGCTTTGAATTTCTGATCGAAGTCCCATACTGACTCTATAGGTGACTGTTTGATGTATTTGAGCTTTGTAATGCACTATGACTAGACTTAGGTTTCTTAAACTCTTTAATCATGGTGGTCCTGACTTGGACAAGTGTTCTGGGTACCGTTGTGGCATACTTCATATACCATGTTAAGGCTCGTTCTCTCAATGTGGTGACCAACTATACAAGTTTAATATTATCATCATGTATTGCTTTAATGGTCCACATGGCTTCACATAGAAACCAATGCTGCTCTGGGTCCTCTGCCCTTGTAACCTTAAAGATAGGTAGATTCATATCATCCCCCATTCTATTTCTATGTGGTGGATGTTGATTTGCTGTGTTACTACCACTCGGCGGTGTAGGTGGAGGTGATGTAGCGGTAGTATGTACTGTCTGGGAGCTACTAGATGGAGTTCCTATGGGATTGTTCAGAGTCCCGATCTATTTTTGTGGGGTATAAGGGTGGTAAGGGATACCCCCTTCTGTTCTGTCTGTATGGCTATGACGTTGTTGTCTAGTACTATCTGAACTATCTTCAAATATGGGAGATCTGAAATCTACTTTATATTTCTTTCCACTATGTGTACGTCCAATGTCATCAAAATCACTCTCAAACTCTTGTGATATTACAGTTTCTTAACTT
>LPNX010412177.1:163079-178538 GCA_001517045.1 Pseudotsuga menziesii | reverse complement strand
TAACATCTTAATGGACAAGTTTAAATATTTTAGGTACTTACCGCGATATCCTTTGAAGAAGTACCGCTCAGCCTCACTGAAGCTTTTTCTCTGTTCAACTACAAATTCTGTGACGAAGCCTTCTAACACACTCATAAGCCAGAAGTCTACTGTCCTCGTAATGGGATTATCAAGGTTCTTCACGTTCTGAATCAGCTCCGGTGTCTAGACAATTTTTCTTTTCTTCTTGAATATGTTCTTATCAGTCAACTTTGATAACTAGTCATAAAGCTCGTTTCCATAGGTCACAAAAAATATCGCATGCAAGTCTGTAAAGATATGTTTTTGTAACCAGTCCTCTGTACTCAGTCTAGGACTCTTGTTTTTGCATTCAGCAAACTCTTTCTCCTTAGACCCAACCAACTGGTTGAGTTCGTCTCTAGTAGGATGCCAACATAACATCAGTACTCAGTTTGTTCAAAACCGGCAACGGAACCATTTGTTGGTCACTATGGGAATACCCGAGTTTACTGTAATGTACCAACAACACCCCTAGCTCACTGGCCCTTTCAGCAACAGATCATGAAGTGGCCTGAAGTCTCACCCAAATTGATTCTAATGGGTTGGAAAAAGACTCAAGTGTCTTCGACCAGGTTCTATAGCATCTTGTGTGCGTCTCGTAGCTCTTCTTAGCCCGCAAGGTCTCTCTCTGCAACGCGCAGTTTCCTCTTTCATGCGATGACTCTAGCCCTTATCGCATCACCACATCTGAGGAAACACGCAACTCTCTCCTACGCTCAATCCTCAACCTGCGGTACCACGCACCACAACTCCTCTGATGGTGCGATATTGCCTCCATGCGATATCCTACCGCTGCGACTTGGCGTACTTAGCGTTACTTATGACCCACTTACAGGACTCAACATACAAGGGAGTCTAACACCGCGAATCTTAAATGTCTTGAGTGAAACATAGACAAACTCTTATACAGAATATTTAGAGACTTCAACCTGCATTTTATCCTTCTATAACACTGTAAATTGAATAACACACACATACATTTAACTGTAAGCAAAGCTCATGTAATGAGTGACAGATACAACAAGTAAACACAATCACAAGAATCAGTCACATAACACTCTATTTTTACGTGGTTCACTTCTAGGGTAGAAGCTACATCCACAGAACTGTGTTTCTATATTATAACTCGGGGGAAGTAAACACAGTTCTGCTGCACCACATATGCAGATCGAGATCTTCTGGGTAACTCCGCACACAGCCTGGAGCCCTTCTCTCTTAGATCTCTTTTCTACGTCTATATTGCTTCTCTACAATATCCTCTTCCCTCTCAAAATAGAATAGACAAATATCTAAGTTTCCAATTGCAAAAGACAGTGAGGCCCACTCAAATCGATGGCTGCATGAAAGGTCAATCTCGATCGATGGCTAAGAACATGTCATGATCCAAAACTGCTTGCAGTGTTCAAAAGAGAAAATTTGGTGGTAGGATGAATGGAATGTGGATGGTAGAAATAAAATATTCCCTTGATCGGACAACTGAGAAGACTCCCGAGGTACAGATTTCCCATCCAATGTGAAGATGATATCAGAGGAGACGTTCACGCATGTAATCTACGCTCTCACGGATTGGCCGATTTCTTTGATGCCATTTGTAGCACATGCAGTATTGGAATCATCCTTGTGGCAGAGTCATATCATTAAAGGATAGGCGGCTTTTTTGTTAGTTGGCCTACGAAAATGAGGAAAGTAGCCGGCAAATCTGCTGCTCACACGAGGAAAAGCCAACACGAAGCAGGGGACCATTCTGTTTCCCACATAAAAGGAACAAGGAAACGTGGCGATAGTCCACTTATTGCACTATAAATGCCTGGTGGTGACTTGTAACAGATTCAATTCGGTAGTCTCAGCAATAGGATTGTATAAAAATGCTCCCGATAGAGGGAGAAAGGAGTTAGTGAATTGGATTGGGAAATATTCCTGGGCCGAGGCTCCCCATTTGTAAAACTTGATACCTATGTATGAATAAATTGTAGTGAAAGAACTATTTCTCATGGTAGAGATTCATGTTTCATTGCTTTTCCCAATATGTAATTTCCTTTACGTGTAAATGTGTTTCATGTTTCCATTCTAGTTTGTTGATTGCTTTCATGTCTGCAACTTAGTGTATAACGGTTAGGAATTCATTTTTGTTATGCTCCTGCTGTTGTTCTAGGAATTTATCAATGGTTTTTCTAAATTTGCATGGAATTCATCACGCTGGTTCTCCATGCGATGGACTGTCCCTTCTTGTCCTCTAATCGCCCACTAAATATCTCTTGATTGGGAAATCAACGGCTATCTTGCCTTTGTTTGCAATCCCACGTCATTCTTTCCATTTGTAATCATTTCTTACATAGTTTTCAACTCCATCATCCCATGGTTCCTTGCCCCCATTAATTCCACCATGCACCTTTCCTCAATATACTTTGCCCCATTCAGGATCCTAGCCCCCGGATCATGCCGATTGAAAATCCTATGTGGAGTAGACTATGGTGACACACAAGATTAACAACCTTATGTGGAGTAGACTCTTGTGACAAATGAAAGATCCCTCCTAACAACATAGGGCCAGAGGCACAATCTAAAGCAGTTTTTATTGCTTCTCGAGAGCGGCCTCCCCTCGCTCGGCCTTGGGGGCTCAAATCTCGGTGCCAACAAACTGGCACCATTGCTGGGGAATGAACTTGAAAATCCTCCCTGGGAAGAACAACAAGGATTTATATCTGGCTGTTGATGGTGAACAATCGGCAAGACATGAAGAAGGTTGAGCACTTTTCACCTAGTGACTACACTCTTGAAGTATTCAGACTTCAGTGACTCCGCTAGTGATGTGACCCAGAAATCTAAGGACCGAGGAAGGCTGGCAGATCTTAGCTGGAAAATGGACCCATCATAAAGCTTAGAAATGCATGGTGGAAGTTCCTAGCACTCCAGTCCATGTTGCTTCCAGGGTGCATTATCATATCTTCTAATTTTTCTCTTATCTTTTCTTAGATTTATCAAAACAGCCTTCAATAGCCTAGCTCATCCTAAGTAGAGCCATGAATATGTTCCTGTTTATCCTTCTTTACGAACCAAAAGCATTGTGTTGTCTTGTACATCTGATTTTGGCTTAGATATTTAATTGGGAGCGCCCGATGTCAAAGGAAACCCATGTGAAATTCATGAAACCTTGGACAATAGTTTAGCTATCGTACCTAACCTTGTCTCCCCCATTTCTCCAAGCCGATATAAACTGCTACGATTGCCTCCTATCCTCCATGATTTTCTCGCGAAATATTACAAGTACCTCCCCAAGTTCGACGGAGAATCTGAAAACTTGACTGCTGAGAAACACGTACAAGCCTTGAGCATTTCGCTGACCTTTTAGAGATAGAACATGATGATGTCTGCATGTGGGCATTCACTCTATCCTTGCAAGGAGATGCCAAAGTCTGTTTTAAACACTTGTAGCCTAAGTCCATCAACACTTGGGAAGAGATTTCTTGCACATTCTTGAGGTTTTGAGGTAGGAGAAGGCCACTGGAGAAAATAATTTCAGAGTTTTACTCCCTGAGGAGGCATGAGGGGGAGGCCATATCTAGTTTTAATAGAAGATTCACAAACTTTTATTATAACATGCCTAAGGGAATTCAACCTCTTGAGAACGCTGCTAAGATCTATTACACAGCTGCCTTTTCCCATGACTTGTCCTTGCTTCTTTTGGAAAGAAAATCAACCACCCTACAATAGATGTTCACTGATTGTTTGGAGGTTGAGGAAAACCTTGAGATGTCCAAGAAATCATCAGGTCAAGATGGTGGTGGTGAAATAAAAGATACATACAAATTGGTTGGGCCCTACAAGCAGAAGGAGGAATCCTCTGGCCCATCAAAGATCTCTCATGGTATATAGAAAGATGACTGGCCTAAGGCTAGAATAGGCAATCCTGTAGGATTATTCTCTAAAGATGGCGACCCACCCCATCCCTGGTCAACTAGGGACGATTTTAAGAAGGATTTTGGTGCACCTATGTATGACAAATATGAAGAAGAGTACCTACATAATATACCTGACGATCCAGCTATTGAAACAATGTCTTCTGATAAAATAAATCAAAGTGCAATGCAAAATTAGGAGGTCAAAGCAGGAAAATATGATGAGGGAACTGGAGGCGATAGCCTACCCTTTTGTTATGCCTCTTTTGAATTGATATGACACATGGTTAAGCCCTCCAAGAAAAAGTAGAAAGAAACGGAGGTGATGCGGGCCAGAAGCTTGTCCAAAAATGAAGACGAATGTAGCAGTTTACAGATAAACACATTTTCTAATACTCTGCCTTTAGGAATGCCACCTCACACAAAAGGATTATGTCTACTTGATTCCACTGGAGAATCTGAAGACCTCCCTATTGAAACACATCAGGCCCTTGTTATAGAAATTTTGGGTGGAGAGAGGGATATTCCATTGGAGAGAGATTTTGTAGGTCCTTGTCTGCAATCTTTCAAGTGTCAACCTGAAGACTCTCTAGAAGCAGGAAGCTCTAGACAGCTTTCCTAGGAGCAAGTTTCAGATCATGCTGGAGGTTGTCGTGATTTCTATGACCCTGTTGCCAAATACATGGAGGGTCTGGGTGAAGGCAATGATTTGTCGCATCTCTGCCTTAAATATTTGTTTGTTTGTCATTTCCTTCTCCCATTATCTGTTTGATTTTTTTCCATCAAGCATCATACAAGAACAAGAATATTAGGCAAGTTGCTTGATTGGCTTCATTGGAAGTCTGATTTCACTTAATCGGACTTGTGTACAAAGTTAGGTAGAGTAGGTAGGAGAAAATAAGCTCAGTTGTTATCAAGCATTTCCTTCATTATTGTTTTCAATTTGTTTTCATTTTCAGTTAATACCACATGTTTACAGTCACTAGCATGATTTGCAAGAGTGGCATGAATTCGCTAAAGATGTGGCATGGAGCAGAATGGAGATGTCAAAGAAAGACTGAAGGCGGCCCAATGGTTTCGGCACTTGGTCTACAGGGGTTCTTTGCTACCTCGCTGGGAGGATAGCATCCCTCATGGAGCCAGTTGTTAACACTCCATTTTTAACAGATTGATATAACGGCTTGACGGAGGTTTGATAGGGGTCCCAATCCCTCAAATTTCATGTGGCCACCCTTCAATGAGGAAAGTAGCAGGGGTGCTGTCAACATTGGGCAGGGTTCATAATCAAAGGCTGTGATTGATCGAAGGTGGATCAATGGCTCCAAATCGCTTCGCACAAGAAAATATGCATGATCAAGACTTTTGTCTTGGATTGCAAAACGTGCTAATGATCAAAGGCCTTCGACGGTTGAGATGAGATCCGAGGCAGATCTGCGGCCCAAATTAATTTCGTGATCTATACTTGTGTGGGTAAAACCGCAATCTCAAATCGTGAAAAGGTGGTAGAGTTCACGAAGATCGACGACCGCGATGAGAAAATGAATAAATCTACAACTACATATCATTTCACAATGCGAACTATCATGGACAAATATCTAGGTTTCCCATTGCAAAAAAAGGTGTGGCCCACTCGGATCGATGACTGCATGAAAGGTTGATCTCGATTGATGGCTAAGAACATGTCACGATCCTGAATTTCTCGTGATGTTCAGAAGAGAAAAATTGGTGGCAGGATGAATGGAACATGGATGGTGGACATAAAATATTTCTTTGATTGGACGACTGAGAAGACTCCTAAGGTACAGATTTCCCATCTAGTGTGAAGATGACAATGGAGGAGACGTTCACGTGTGTAATCTGCGCTCTTGCGGATTGGCCAATTTCTTCGATGCCATTTGTAGCATGCACAATGGTGGAATCATCCCTGTGGAAAAGTCATATCACAAAAGGATAGGAGGCTTTTGTGTGAGATGGCCTATGGAAATGAGGAAAGTAGCCGACAAATCTGCTATTCACACGAGGCAAAGCCAACGCGACGCGGGGGACCATTCCATTTCCCACTTTAAAGGAACAAGGAAACATGGCGATAGTCCACTCCTTTCACTATTAATGCCTGATGGCAACCTGTAACAACTTTATATTAGTAGTCTCAGCAATAGGATTGTATAAAAATGCTCCCGATAGAGGGAGAAAGGAGTTAGTGAATTGGATTGGGAAACATTCTCGGGCTGAGGCTCCCCATTCATAAAACTTGATACCTGTGTATGAATAAATTGTAGTGAAAGAACTATTTCTCATGCCATAGATTCATGTGTCGTTGCTTTTCCCAATATGTAATTTCCTTTACATGTAAATGTGTTTCTTGTTTCCATTCCAGTTTATTGATTGCTTTCATGTCTGCAACTTAGTGTATAACGGTTAGGAATTCATACTCACTATGCTCCTACTATTGTTCTAGGTATTTATCAATGGTTATTCTAAAGTTGCATGGAATTCATCTCGCTGGTTCTCCATGCGATGGGCTGTCCCTTCTTTTCCTCTAATCGCCCACTAAATATCTCATGATTGGGAAATCAGCAGCTATCTTGCCTCTGTTTGCAATCCCACGTCATTCTTTCCCTTTGTAATCATTTCTTACATAGGTTTTGACTCCATTTTCCCATGGTTCCTTGCCCCTAGTAATCCCACCATGCACCTCTCCTCAACATACTTTTCCCCATTCAAGATCCTAGACCCCTGATCATGCCTATTGAAAATCCTATGCAGAGTAGACTTTGGTGACACACAAGATTGACAACCTTATGTAGAGTAAACTCCGATGACAAATGAGAGATCCTTCTTGACTATGCAGGACCGAAGGCACAAACTAAAGTTGTTTTGTTGTTGCCTAGGAGTGGCCTCCCCTTGCTCCACCTTGGGAGCTCAAATCCGAGTGCCAACAAACTGGTGCCCTTGCCGGGGAACGAACTTGAAGATCCTCCCTAGGAAGAATGACAAGGATTTAGATTTGGCTGTTGATGCCGAACAATCGGCCAGAAATGAAGAAGGTTGAACACTTTTCACCTAGCGACTACACTCTTGAAGGATTTAGACCTTAGCGACTCTGCTGGTGATGTGACCCAGAAATATAATGAACAAGGAAGGATGGAAGATCCCGCCTGGAAAATGGACCCATCATAAAGCTTAGAAATGCATGGTGGAAGGTCCAAGCACTCGAGTCCGCATTTCTTCCAGGGTGCCTTATCATATCTTGTAAGTTTTCTCTTACCTTTTCTTAGATTTATCAAAACAGCCTTCTATAGCCCAGCTCATCTTGAGCAGAGCCATGAATATGTTCCTAATTATCCTTCTTTACAAACTGAAATCATTGTGTCATCTTGAACATCTAATCTTGGCCTAGATCTTTATCCAGGGCTTCCAGGTGTCAAAGGACACCCGTGTGAAATTCATGAAACCTTAGATGATAGTTTATCTATCGTACCTAACCTTATCTCCCCCATTTCTCCAAGCCGATATAAACTGCTACAATTGCCTCCTATCCTCCATGATTTTCTCACGAAATATTACAAGTACCTCCCCAAGTTCGATGGAGAATCTGAAAACTTGACTGCTAAGAAACACATACAAGCCTTTGAGCATTTCTCTGACCTTTTTGAGATAGAACATGATGATGTCTGCATGCAGGTGTTTGCTCTAAAGTCTGGTTTAAACACTTGTAGCCTAAGTCCATCAACACTTGGGAAGAGCTTTCTTGCACATTCTTGAGGTTTTGGGGTAGGAGAAGGCCACTAGAGAAAATACTTTTAGAGTTTTATTCCCTGAGGAGGCATGAGGGGGAGGCCATATCGAGTTTTAACAGAAGATTCACAAGATTTTATTATAACATGCCTAAGCGAATTCAACCTCTTGAGAACGCTGCTAAGATCTATTATGCAGCCGCCTTTTCCCTCGACCTGTCCTTGCTTCTTTTCGAGAGAAAATAAACCACCCTGCAGCAGATGTTCGTTGATTGTTTGGAGGTTGAGGAAAACCTTGAGATGTCTAAGAAATCATCAGGTCAAGACGGTGGTGGTGAAATAAAAGATACATACAAACTGGTTGGTCCCTACAAGCAAAAGGAGGAAGCCTCTAGCCTGTCAAAGATCTCTCATGGTATATAGAAAGATGACTGGCCTGAGGATGGAATAGGCAGTCCTGCAGGATTATTCTCTGAAGATGGCGACCCACCCCGTCCCTAGTCAACTAGGGACAATTTTAAGAAGTATTTTGGTGCACCTGTGTACGACGAATATGAAGAAGAGTACCTGCAAAATTTACCTGACGAGCCAACTATTGAAACAACGTCTTCTGATAAAATAAATCAAAGTGCAATGCAAAATCAGGAGGTCGAAGTGGGAAAATATGATGAGGGAACTAGAGGTGATAGTCTACCCTTGTGTTATGCCTCTTTTGAATTGATACAACACATGGTTAAGGCCTCCAAGAAAAAGTAGAAATAAATGGAGTTGATGCAAGCCAGAAGCTTGTATAGAAATGAAGACGGATGCAGCAGTTTACAAATAAACAATTTTTCTGATACGATGCCTTCAGGAATGCCACCTCACACAAAAGGAGTATTCCTACTTGGTTCCATTGGAGAAGCTGAAGACCTCCCTCTTGAAGCACATCAGGCCCATGTTACAAAAATTTCAGGTGGAGAGAGGGATATTCCATTGGAGAGAGATTCTGTAGGTCCTCGTCTACAATCTTCCAAGTGTCATCTTGAAGGCTCCCTAGAAATGGGAAGCTCTAGACAAATTTCCTAGGAGCAGGTGTCAGAGCATGCTATAGGTTGCCGTGATTTCTACGACCCCGTGGCTGAATATATGGAGGGTCTAGGTGAAGGCAATGATTGGTCGAATATCTACCTTAAAGATCTGTTTGTTTATCATTTCCTTCTCCCATTATCTGTTTCATTTTTGTCCATCAAGCACCATACAAGAACAAGAATATTAGGCAAGTTACTTGATTGGCTTCATCGGAAGTCTGATTTCACTTAATCAGACTTGTGTACAAAATTAGGTATAGTAGGCAAGAGAAAATAAGCTCAGCTGTTATTGAGCATTTCCTTCATTACTGTTTTCAGATTGTTTTCATTTTTAGTTAAGAGCATAGGTTTACAGTCACCAGCATGATTTTCAAGAGTGGCATGAATTCACTAAAGCAGTGGCATGGAGAAAAATGGAGATGTCAAAGAAAGACTGAAGGCAGCCCAATGGTTTCGACACTTGGTTTATGGGGGTTCTTTTAGACCTCGCTGGGAGGATATCATCCTTCATGGAGCCAGCTGTTAACACTCCATTTTTAACAAATTGATATAAGGGCTTGAAGGAGGTTCAATAGGGGTCCCAATACGTCAAATTTCATGTTTCCATCCTTCAACGAAAAAAGTGGCATGGGTGCTATTAACATTGGGCAGGGTTCATAATCAAAGGCTACGATTGATCAAAGGTGGATCAATGAATCCAAATAACTTCATGCATGCAAATATGCATGATCAAGAATTCCATCTCAGATTGCAAAATGTGCTAATGATCGGAGGCCTTCGATGGTTGAGATGAGATCCGTGGCAAATCTGCGGCCCAAATTAATTTCGTGATCTATACTTGCGCGGGTAAAACCGCAATCTCAAATCCTGAAAAGGTGGTAGAGGTCGCGAAGATTGATGACCGTGATGAGAAAAGGGATAAATCTATGGCTATGGTTCATTTCATAATGCAAACTAGCACGAACAAATATCTAATTTTCCCATTGTGAAAGATAGTGGGGCCCACTCAGATTGACGGCGGCTGCATGAAAGGTCGATCTCGATTGACGGCTAAGAATATGTCATGATCCAGAACTACCCACGGTGTTTAGAAGAGAAAATTTGGCAGCAGGATGAATGGAACATGGACAGTGGAAATAAAAGATTCCTTTTATCAAACAACTAAGAAGACTCTTGAGGTACATATTTCCCATCCAATGTGAAGATGATAGTGGAGGAGACGTTCACACACGTAATCTGCACTCTCGCGGATTGGTCGATTTCTCTGACGCCATTTGTAACATGTGCAGCGGTGGAATCATCCCTATGGTAGAGTCATATAACATAAGGATAGGTGGCTTTTGTGTGAGCTAGCCTATGGAAATGAGGAAATTAGCCGGCAAATCCGTTTCCCACATGAGGCAAAGCCAACGCAACGCAGGGGACCATTCTGTTTCCCACTTCAAAGGAACAAGGAAGCGTGGTGATAGTCCAGTCCTTGCACTATTAACGCCTGATGGCAACTTGTAACAGCTTTAATTCGGTAGTCTCAACAATAGGATTGTATAAAAATGCTCCCAATAGAGGGAGAAAGGAGTTAGTGAATTGGATTAGGAAACATTCCCAGGCTGAGGCTCCCTATTTGTAAAACTTGATACCTGTGTATGAATAAATTGCAATGAAAGAACTGTTTCTCATGGCAGAGATTCATGTGTCTCTACTTTTCCCAATATGTAATTTCCTTTACATGTAAATGTGTTTCATGTTTCCATTCCAGTTTGTTGATTGCTTTCATGTCTAATACTTAGTGTATAATTGTTAGGAATTCATACTCGCTATGCTCCTGCTGTTGTTCCGAGCATTTATCAATGGTTCTTGTAAAGTTTCATGGAATTCATCTCACTGGTGCTCCATGCGATGGACTGTCCCTTCTTGTCCTTTAATCACTTGCTAAATATCTCCTGATTAAGAAACCAGTGGCTATCTAGCCTCTGTTTGCAATCCCATTTCATTCTTTCCCTTTGTAATCTTTTCTTACACAGGTTTTGACTCCATTTTCCCATGGTTCCTTGTCCCCAATAATCCCAGCATGCACCTCTCCTCAACATAATTTTCCCCATTCAGGATCCTATCCCCCTGATTATGCCAATTGAAAATCCTATGCGGAGTAGACTCTGGTGACACACAAGATTGAAAACCTTATGTGGAGTAGACTCCGGTGACAAACAAGAGATCCCTCTCTGACTGCACAGGGCCAGAGGCGCAGTCTAAAGCGGTTCTGTTGTTTTCCAGGATTAGCCTCCCCTTGCTCGACCTTGGGGGCTCAAATCCCAGTGCCAACATATCCCATACCATTAACTGAATGGGTCTCCAAAATAGTCCCTGTGAACAAAAAATAGGGTACTATTAGGGTTTGTATCAATTTTAGGGATTTGAATCGATCTTGTCCAAAAGACAACTTTCCCACTCCCTATATCAATTAGTCAATCGATAAATATGCCGAAATCATTATTTTTTCCTTTATGGATGGCTTCTTCGGCTATAATAAGATTGAGATTCTCCCATCATATCAACACAAGACGACATTCATTTTTCCTTGGGGAAATTTTTCTTATCGTAAACTACCTTTCAGTTTGAAGAATGCTCGCACGACATTCCAACATGCCATGTCATATGCTTTTCATGACATTAAACATGTTGTGGAACCCTATCATGATGACCTGCCTGCTCATTCCAAGCAGCGGGATATTCATGTCGATCATTTGAGAGTCATGTTTCTTCGATGTCATCATTTTAATATTCATCTAAATCCCCATAAATGTGTTTTTTGCGTATAATCTGGTTGACTTCTTGGTTTTATTGTTTCCAAATATGGCATCCATATAGATCCCTTGAAAATTGAAGCTATCGTAGCCCTACCTACTCCCATGAACGTAACTGAACTCCAAAGTTTGAAAGGGAAGGCAAAATTTCTATGTCGTTTTGTCTACAATTATGGAGAAAGGACACATGGTTTCATAAGGTTACTTAAGAAAGATACTCGTTTTGTCTAGGATGATTTCGTGCAATGTGCATTTGATAATCTTAAACATGCACTTACCCATGCACCAGTTTTGCAACCACCAAATTATGCTAAGGACTATTCCTTGCATGTGGCTGCATCCTTGTCTACTATAGTCATGGTCCTTGTTCAAATAGGTGAATAAGACCAAGAACATGTGATTTATTACGCTAGTAAGAGTCTCCTTGACTCTAAAACTTGATACTCACATGTGGAGAAACTTGCTCTGGCCATGGTCATCGCAGTCCAGAAGTTTCGCCATTATATTTTTCTCCGCACCACCACTGTTTACACGGATTCCAACCCCCTGTACTACATTCTTGCACGTCAAGTGCTTGGGGGAAAATACTCACGTTGGATCATGATTCTCCAAGACTTTGAGCTAGAATTTGCCAAAAGTACTTCCAAGAAGTCCCTCATTTTAAGCTTATATGTGACCTTCCCCATACTACTGAGACTATAGATCCCTTTGCTTCATTTCCCAATGAATCATTTTTTCTCATTAGTATGATGGATCCATGGTATGAAGATATCATTTTGTATCTCTAGACCTTACGATACTAGCCTACTGGCTCTCAAGATGAACGTCGTTGCATTCGCCACTAGGCCAAAAGCTATCTTATTCTAAATGATACCCTATATCTCCCTGGTGTTGACTCTATCTTATGACGTTTCCTTACACATGAAGAGGCTGAGATCATTCTAAATGATTTCCATGCTGGAGCTTATGGAGGTCATCTCTCTAGGTTGGATACTGCCCAGAAAATATTGTGTGTTAGGTACTTCTAGCCTTCTATTTTCAAATATTGTATTGAAATAGTCAAGAAGTTCCCACCATGTCAAATGTCTACCCCCAAGAAATGCACACATCCATCTCCGCTTCATCCCGTTGTAGCAGTTGGCCCCTTTGCAAAATGGGGCATAGAATTTATGCACTGTAGACCTACCTCAACCGGGGGGCATGGATACATTATCGTGGTTGTGGACTATTTTACAAAACGGGCTGAGGAAATGCCCACATATATAGAATATGGTAATACTTCTACATTATTCTTATTTAACCATATCATTGCAAGATTCAGGATTCCTAGGGCCATTGTGACCGACCATGGGTCACATTTTCAAAGCAAGATGATGGTAGAGCTTAGTGTAAAATTAGGGTTTCACCATGATAACTCTACACCATACTATCCTTAGGCCAATGGACAGGCTGAAGCTATAAACAAAGTATTAAAAGAAATGTTTCAATGGATGGTAGGGCAAGCCAAGTCAAATTGGAATTTACAACTCTTCTCTATACTCTAGGCATATAGGACTACTGTCAAAACATCCACCGGTTTTACACCCTTCCAACTAGTATACGAACTAGAAGCTACTCTCCCGATAGAATGTCAGATCCCTTCTTTAAAACTTGCTGTGGAACCATTACCCAATACCACTATAGACAAAGAAATATTCTTGTATCTGATAAAACTTGATGAAACTTGATGTGACACTGGCTTAGGTAACGAGGCACATAAACAAAAAATCAAAATCCAATATGACAGGACTGTCAAACCATTTTCCTTTAATGAAGGAGATATGGTTTTGACCTATGACCAAAAGAATGACAAGCTAGGGGCAGGAAAATTTGAGTCTATGTGGCATGGGCCCAATATTGTCAGTCGTGTTTTAGATAAGGGGTCATATGAATTGGTTGATTATGATGGGATACGTTTGGGAGAGCCCCGGAATGGGCTCTACCTCAAAAGATACTATGCCTAGGTCATCTAGCATAGAGTCTTTGTAAATATTGTTTATAGTTTGTTGTGTGTCTTAAGCTTTGAGAGGTGTGTCTTTTGTGTGATTTAAAATGTTTTTTTCATAAAATCCTACTTATGCATGTCTTTTGTTTGATGGACAAATGACTTCCTTCATTGGTTTTGCTGATGGTGCTCATCGATATACTCTTAACCTTGCATCGACATCTTGGGTACTGTACTCTCCTACAAGTGAGTTGGTGAGTTCAGGGGGTATTATTTTAGGTCCCTCCACCAACAATCTTGCATAATACCATGCCTTGATCAGATTGTTGAAAAAATCCCTAGCTAATGATGTAAGAGAAATTAGGGCTTACCTAGACTCTGAACTAGTTGTTTAATAGCTTAACTGAGTCTACAACATTCAAAATGCCATGCTTCTTCACAATTTTCGAAGATTTAGTTTGTTAGAGAGGTATTTTGAGCAAGTTACATATCATCACATCCCGAGACACTTAAATGTTGTGGCAAATTTCGTAGCTAACTATGTCTTGGATTGGCATATTGCTCATACTTAAAAGTCCATTTGAAGACATAAAAACATGTGTAAATTCATAAGTAGATAAATAATTCCACACATCACATTTTCCACACACAACTATAAATATAAAATTTTGTCATATATATAAAAGTTGTAGCATCGAGATACAAAATTTGGGCTGAAGCATCTCTAGCTTTCAGTGCCCGTTTAGGACCATAAAAAGTTTGAAATACATGTACATAGGTGTTATACAGCTGATTGGCACCTCTCTGTCCGAGTGCTGACATCCCTCAGGTCGGCACACAAAAGGACACTTATGGATTGAGGTTTGCCCAGTTTCATTATACCTTGGTTGATGATGAAATACATTACCTATATGCCCAGCTAGTTACTTTGCTATTTTGAGATTTTAAGTGCATGCGCGACTATCTCTATTGGTATCTCGCGCATATGCGCGAGTGTTATGTTCAGCAGGTCGCGCATACATCTATGCACGGGTTGCTCTTGTACAGAGT
This sequence comes from Pseudotsuga menziesii, assembly GCA_001517045.1. Taxonomy (NCBI): domain Eukaryota; kingdom Viridiplantae; phylum Streptophyta; class Pinopsida; order Pinales; family Pinaceae; genus Pseudotsuga; species Pseudotsuga menziesii. Next base: position 163,940 of record LPNX010412177.1, on the reverse strand, counting down.
CGCGCATGATGCGTGGGTTGCCTTACTACAGACCCGCGCATATCTTCCTCAAAATTAGTTTTTAAAAACACGCGTTAATGGGAGATTAGTTGTTTCATTTACCTTAATCCCATTAACTGCTGCAACCTCCCTAACCTTCGAGAACTGCCTCATTTCCTTCAGATAAATAGAGGCCTTGGGGAGGGTTTTATATATTCATGCTTGGAGAGCAAAGTTATGCTGGTGGATTTTTTACAAAACCTTTGGAGCAGAGAAACTCAGAGTCCTTTGGTGATAGAGGAGTCCCTTGTTCAGACATTGGGTTGTAACCTAAACTCCCTCTATTATTGTTAATAAAGCAGATTACTTCTTCCATATTGTGTTTCATGTGTTGTGGCTTGGTAAATGTTTATATTTCATTATAATATGTGATTTGCCTAACCTGCATCTTTATATATGAATCATACTGTATATTGGAAGAATCTTTGTTAACAGGTTGAAGGAGGAACTATCCTGGAGATTGTAGAAGTGAAGCAAAGAGGAAGGAGTTAGCTTGGATCAACCTTCGTTTATTACAAGTAAGTTCCTGCTACTTCCCTATTTCCTATTTGTGCTTTTATAATCAAATTGTCTGCAAGGTCATAGTATGTTGGTAACCCCCAGACCTAGGTTATTAGGTGAATTATCCATTACAACAGAACTGGCGACTCCCGCTGGGGATGCCAAGTCTGCTTTAGGTATTTTTCTGTTGTCCTGGCCAGTAATTGCTCGAAGTCTTGTTTGTGATATTTTGTCCTGCCTTCTGACATACTTACAGCATTTGAAAGTCTTGGTTTTTCTCTATTTTCTAAGAAAATTTTACACCTATGCGCGGGTTGCCTT
>LPNX010412177.1:128724-152337 GCA_001517045.1 Pseudotsuga menziesii | reverse complement strand
GTACTAGTTCGGGCTCGTTAAATCCACGGATCAGTGTATCAAGCATTATTTTCCCATCTCTTCAAGATTGTTAAAAAATGAAGAGGGAACCGAGTTGGCTTTTTTGGACTCGTTAAAACTTAACAGGGAAGGAAAGGAAGAAGTTTTCTCTTGTTTTCAGTAATGGCAGCATGTCATCCTTGAACATAGCACTCTTTGCCTTCCGATACCCATGTTTCAGTGTACATCTGTGTTCAGCTACCACTTTGAGTTTTCTGACTCCTCCTCTTGTCCATTATACCTGGGGAATCTGATCATGTCTCCTACATGAAAAATAAGACTAGTTGTCCTATCTATCTATTTTATGCTGCCTTGGGTCATCTCTGTGTCGTGCTCACTGTTCAAGGATTCTTCTCACGATCTGATTTATAGCCTGATCCAATCACCGTTATATCTGTTATCCTTTTCCTTGTGTCTATCTTCTTTTTCCCAGTTCTTAGTCACTCTTGTGATCCGTTGGAGGATCTATTGCCTTCCCTATCACAGTATGGTTCAGTTTCAGCACTTCCTGATGACGAAGACCTAGAGTTTGACGGTAGTACCTCTGGATTCACTTTCATCATTGGTGAACTCCTTTGCTTCAATTGTCAATTATTCTCTATTGGTTGACAAACTGTTGAATCCTCTCCATGTTCGACTTCAGCTTACCCTTATTCACATGGCTTGGATTGTACTTGGTTCTTTGGGATCTTGTATGAATACCTTAGTTCCTCACTTATGAACTAAGTTGCGCAAGACTATGTTCCGTTTCTATATCCAGCTTCCAGATCTTTGAAGACTCATCATTGTTATATTGTGGCTTTGATCCACCTTTGTACATACGTGGTTTTACCCGGATTATATGATGTACTCTCATATTGTAAAGGAGCTAGTGTTCCAGTAAATTGAACATAGCATCCTCAGATATAGCTTTGTATATCACATTATTATGTATTGGTTTCAGGTACTCCGTCTGCTCCACTGGACTTCTGAGTTTCTCCGGAGTTAGTATTATAATGTATTTCGGCCATCGTTCCCCTCTGACCTCACACATTAGGGGGCATCTGTTATACAGCTGATTGGCACCTCTCCGTCCAAGTGCTGACATCCCTCAGGTCGGCACACAAAAGGACACTTATGGATTGAGGTTTGCCTAGTTTCATTATACCTTGGTTGATGATGAAATACATTACCTATATGCCCTGCTAGTTACTTTGCTATTTTGAGATTTTAAGTGCATGCGCGACTATCTCTATTGGCATCTCACGCATATGCGCGAGTGTTATGTTCAGCAGGTCGCACATACATCTATGCGCAGGTTGCTCTTGTACAGAGTCGTGCATGATGCGTGGGTTGCCTTACTACAGACCCGCGCATATCTTCCTCAAAATTAGCTTTTAAAAACACGCGTTAATGGGAGATTAGTTGTTTCATTTACCTTAATCCCATTAACTGCTGCAACCTCCCTAACCTTCGAGAACTGCCTCATTTCCTTCAGATAAATAGAGGCCTTGGGGAGGGTTTTATATATTCATGCTTGGAGAGCAAAGTTATGCTGGTGGATTTTTTACAGAACCTTTGGAGCAGAGAAACTCAGAGTCCTTTGGTGACAGAGGAGTCCCTTGTTCAGACATTGGGTTGTAACCTAAACTCCCTCTATTATTGTTAATAAAGCAGATTACTTCTTCCATATTGTGTTTCATGTGTTGTGGCTTGGTAAATGTTTATATTTCATTATAATATGTGATTTGCCTAACCTGCATCTTTATATATGAATCATACTGTATATTGGAAGAATCTTTGTTAACAGGTTGAAGGAGGAACTATCCTGGAGATTGTAGAAGTGAAGCAAAGAGGAAGGAGTTAGCTTGGATCAACCTTCGTTTATTACAAGTAAGTTCCTGCTACTTCCCTATTTCCTATTTGTGCTTTTATAATCAAATTGTCTGCAAGGTCATAGTATGTTGGTAACCCCCAGACCTAGGTTATTAGGTGAATTATCCATTACAACAATAGGGAAAAATCTGAAGCTTTGAATATTTCAGTAATACATATACAAAAAGCGAATATCAAGGCAGACTAATCCTCATGGTGCTCATGGTAGCACGCAATGGCTTGGGCCACTCTGTGGATTAGTCTGGAGAACCGTCCGGAAACACATGTGGTATGGCACTGATAACACCTAGGAACCTCATTAGTGGTCATGTCAGGGATACCCACAGTCAAGTGCTGTAGGTTCTCGTCAAGATCTCCGAGCTCTTCCTCAGCTTTGGAGTAGTACACGATCATATCCCGAGTACCCTCTCACCTAGAAATAGTCGACATCCTAGCTGGGTGGACAGATCCAATGTCTGCATGAAAAACATTTTTATCTCAGTACTACAAAAAATAAAAAATGAAATAAATATAAAATTTCTGAAAACATAAGTGGATAATGTCTTCTTACCTTGGTCATCCGACACTTCCCCCTCAGGTAAGACTAGCTCGGAGGCATTTTGGAAGTCTGCCCCATCATAGGCATAATCCTCCACCATAAGTAGCTGGTTTCTCAAGTAGCTGCAAGAAACCAGAACCGTAAGTGACTTTAGGTCTTCCACCTGCTAGGTGAGGCATAGTTGTCACCCATGCAAGCATCCTCAGATCGTTAGGATCGATTCTGGTAAAGGTCACCTAGGGCCTCATGTGAGGTACCCGCTATAAGATAAAAGACACCACCACTGATCCGTAACCAAACTGCTTCAGTGTCCCTCTTTTGCACTTATTTAGTTGACTCTTTAGACATGCTAGCGTGCCTTCACACCAGTTGAAGACAGTGGGCTGCATGCATTGCAAAGCATATAGCATGTAATATCTACTGGTAAGGTGGGCATCCCTAGTACCTGCAACCTTGCCAATGGTGCATACTAATGTCCTCAAGGGGATATCCACTAGATACTTGATCCATAGTTTGCACGATTGGGACTCTATACCCAATGAGAAATGCTGATCGGTGATATCATCCAAAGATCCTTCTCCCCCTCGTTCTCCAGATAGAACCACAGGGATTCCCCTCATAGATAAACCGGTCAAAAAATAAATATCCTCGATCTCTATAGGCAGGATGTGGACTACCACCAAAAAATTATCTTGGTCAGGATCCCACATGTCTATGATGTACTCCAGCAACTAGACATGTGATTTCATTCCAGGGATCCAGAAATACTTAAGAAGCCCGCAGTTCCGTAAAGCCTCAATGGTGGCTGGGTCATTTGTAGCCTAGGTGTCTGGGACTTCATGTTCCCTTTCTTTCTAGATTACCATGATGAACTTGTGACATGCAAAATTCATGATTATAAAGTATATCATGGCTAAAATAAAGAAACACATATAACATGAAAAATTATCTTTTGGGAGGCTTAGGGTTTTTATTTTTCTTCTTTTTTCCCCTGAGGCATGGCTAGTGTTTGTGCACAGAGCACCGTGGAACTTTTTCATTTGGTTTGCAGAGCATCGGGTGCCTGTCTACTATGCATAGAGCATCGACAATGCTCCTGTCCTGGCTTAATAGAGCATCGTCAAGGGCACTGGCCGATGGCCAAAAAACCTTAAAATAATTTTTTTTTCCTTCTAAAGTGGTTCAAAATCCCCTATTAGAACGGTTAATCCTCTATCCTATCCTTGCCAAAGAAGAATTTGTAATATATTTTACTTTCAAACCATAAAAATATTCTAAGAACTTGGAAGTAAATAATGAAAAAGAAACAAATGATATTTATTGGACACGGAAAGAGAGAAGGATCAAAGGCTTACCTCTTATATGGAGAATGAAGCAACAATGAAGTAGAATGTCTTTGCCAAATCACCAGAGGAACTCTTACTATCAAAACCAACTTCCAAAACTCACAAATGGTAAAAAACAAGTGGTAAAAATAACTTACCTACCCTTTCTATTTATAGAGTGTTTGGGGTTTTCAAAAATACATTGTAATTTATTTTACTTTGAAATCAAAATTATTTTGGTAAAAGTAGGTTTTTATTTTTTATTTTCTATAGTTTTGAAAAAATGGCTTTTAATGGTGTTTTTTGAGTTTTCCAAGTGAATATTGGGTCATGGTTATGATTTAATCTATTTTTTTCTTTTTCGATCTTAGAGCACAACTGAAAAAATATTGAGCGTCGTTTACACTTTTTACATGCTCATTAAAATTCCAGTAGAAAGGTGTATACTTTTTTGCTTTTTCATACTGTTGATGTAATTGTAACTTCAGAATGTATTCACTTGTATATCTTATCTATTGTACCCCTATGTTTATTCTGGGAAGTTTTTGTAATTTAATTGATTCATGTCATGCCCCGATGTTCCGATTGGGAGTTTCTATAATGTAAACAAGTCATGTCAAGTCATTGTGGGTAAGCCTCCTATTGATCAAGGGTTAAAGTCCCCACAGTTGTGGGGCCCTAGGGTTATTAGACTATCTTAGAGAATTCAACCCCACGTCAACCCTAGGTGAGTTATTGTTAGTCGGGGTAATAGTCCCCACCATTGTTTTAAGCATAACCCTCCTTGTTGGTCGAAGGGGAAAAGTCCTCACAAGTTGTGGGGCACTAGGGTTATTAGACTCTCCTAGAGATGTCGGCTGTAGTAAGTAATTGCTAAGTGAGGCCGACATGTTGGAGTGGGAATTAAGTGAACAAAAGAATATAAATAGAGAGTAAGCCTCTCTATTTATTACACACACACTCACTCATTGGGGCGCATGAGTGAAAGAGAAGTTGTTGGGACAAGAGAGACTACTGCTATCAGGAGATCATATTTATGTTTTCGGGTTTTACTTTTGGTGCTGATTCTATCTATAAGGAAGTTTCGGGTTTTTCTCCTTTATGGTTTCCCTAAGGAAAATTCTTTGTGTCTCTTGTGTTTTGTTGCTGTACATGTTATTCTCTCAGTTAAAGATCCTAAGATCATAATGCTAGCTTGAATGATAAAAATCTAACATGGTATTAGAGCTAACCTGAGAAGAATACATTATGCAGCTGCAGAAGCTAGGGCTTCTTACTTTTTGGGTCCATCTCCACAATCCATTAGAAAAACTATGCTAGGCTGACTTTCCATTGAAGGGCACATCTTTCTGTCAAAGCGAAATTCAATTCTGAACATTTTCAGTTTTTGGTGTAGGAAATTAGGGCTTCTTACAGAACAAGAATTTTTGAGTGAGCCCAGCATAGGATTTCTCTTCTCATCAAAATTGAATTTTAGAGACTTGGGTCAATATTTTTGGTTGGGTGAAACTCCGGGAGAGTCAAACCCTAGTTTGACCCCGTGCTAGAAAAACCCTAAATACTAAAACTGATAGGTTTTGGTACATTCGCTATATCTCAAGATTAGAGAAGGCTCGGGAGCTAACACTTTCATAGGCCAAATACACAATCCTTATTTACACTATATCCAACATTCAGCCTCAGATTCACTATATTCTAGGAGATATGATTCCTCCAAGTTAGGGTTCTAGCCTCTCCCATGATTCATCCCCAAACAGGACACCTGGGGGAATTGCTATATATTGAGCTACAAAGGTCCAAATGAAATTTCTGAAGGTGTTCCAAAAAGGGCATGGATTTTAATTTTCATGTTCCATTTTTCAGATCCAGAAGATGAAATAGTGACGCATGGCAGTCCGTACAACTTCACTGTTTTGAACAGTCCTGTAACAGGTCACCTTGGGAAAATGATCATAAGTCCCAATTGGTGAAACAAATTTTGATGAAACATGTGGTGTTCGAATAGGGATAGGTGAGGATACCTCAGTGCAAAGTTTTAGACATAGAGGAGCATTAATTTTAGATATATCATAGAAACAATATCAGGAATTTCTGTACAAGAAATTGGAAATCTAGGGATTCCTATTCTGGGAGCTTCCCTCCACTGTTTTCAGAAAAGGAGCACATTGGATAGCTCACCTTGAAGAGATCTATATTTATATCCAATCAGATCTAAAAGATTCCAAGTTTTGAAAATTAGGGTTTCTATGACAAACCCTAGCTCAGCGAGCTCCGAAACCAGGACAGACACCTCAAATCGGTAAGATCTAATCTTTTGTTATTTTCATTTGAGGTTCTTACTTAAAAGTGATCTATCACATCAGCTTGATGATAATCTTGGTGAAGTTGACAACTTCCAAGCATGGAAGTATATGATCTCTTTGAAGAAAATTAATTGGACACTTACATGAGTAGAGAGGTTCCAATTCCACAGGGAGATGAGGCTCAAATCCTTACATAAGAAGAACTTGGTCAAGGCCAAGAAGATCATTGTTGATTCAATCATGAATCAACTTGTACCACAAGTTTCTTCCCTAAAGACACCAAATATGTTTGAATCCTTGACCAAACTATTTGAAGGGAAGAACATAAATTGGAATGTGACCTTAAGAAACTAGTTGAAGAATGTGAAGATCCAGAATGCAGAGACCATACAGTCATACTTCACAAGAGTCTCTCAAATCAAAGAACAACTTGTAGCAGTAGAAGAAGAAGTGATAATAGCCACCTTGAATGGCCTCCCAGGATCGTGGGATTCATTCATGTGAGGAATGTGTGCCAAAAGGAAGTGATTACTTTCAACAGAATCTGGGAAGAGCACACATAAGAAGAAGAAGCTTGACTCATAATAAGAGAAGAGAAGATGGGAGCAACTGAATATCAAGCTCTCACCATCCAAAGAAGATCCCTCAAATGATGAGGAGCACAAAGGACTCAAATCTTGAAGAAACTCTTATCCATCTTAGCATTTGGATAAGAAATGATGAATGAAAAAGATGATGAAGCTGAAGGCTCAAGAAGGAGTCTACCCACAAAACAAATAAAGATAAGTATTCAATTGTCATTTCATGATATTGTTTTATTATGCATTTGTTTATATTCAGTTGATGTATTATGCATGATATAATGTTTGCATTAATGATAGTATACTACTAATATGCATGTTATGGTTAAGTAGCTCATGGTGCTATACAACTCTCCATTGCTACTTATCTAGAATGAAACCTATTTGCTGACATATTGGATTAGTGCACAATCTCAATATTGTCCTAGTAGCGATGGAAGGCATCTAGAAACGTTTCCGTGAGATATGGATGAATGTTGTATTGGCTAAAATCGTTGCATGATCATATATTTATGCATAAGAATTTTCCATTAGGAATATGCCTTATGAAATGTTTCTAACCATACAACTAATGCATTTGACTTGTAGGAAATATCGCGTAAAATCGCCTACAAGCAAAGAAGGATGAGACTTGTTCCAAAGAACAAGTAACGACAGTTTGAGATGAAGAATAATATGACGAATGCAGCGACATCATTGATGCAACACCTTCCAGCCATGAAGAAGTAACCAAGAATAAAGATAAGACTAGTTCAAGAAGAATGATATCTAGGATGCAGTATCGATAGGTGAAGGGAAGTTTGTAGTTCCATCATGCAGTAGATGGAAACATCGTGGGATACAAGGCAAGATTCATAGCACGAGCCTTCTCACGAAAAGAAGGCATAGACTACGAAGAGACATTTGCAGCCAGTGGGAGTTGAAACACATACATGATGAGCTTGATGAAGATATTAACCTTTGCTACAAGGTTGAATATGAAATTTTATACACTAGATGGATACATAGAATATTAGTAGCATAGGAAGATACTTGTCACTCCAGTACATAATGTTTCAGTGCATAGAGTATGGAAGATAGAGGGAGTATGATGCTCCGCTTCAGAGGGAGTGACTACAGAATATCCTGAGGTTTGAAATGGTATGACATGATGGACAGATTAATGATGACTCTTGGATTTAATGAGAGTAAAGAGGATTCCAACCTTTGCTTCAAGGTTGAAGGTGGAAGACCAGTGAAGCTCTTGTGATATGATGACTTGTTCCTAACAGAAAAGAGGAACTCATTAAATTTACAAGAATAATACTTGCTTCCAAGTTCAAGATAAAGGACTTGGGGATGATGCACTATGTTTTAGGCATATATGTAGTAGAGATCCTGAAGAGGTTTAGGATGATGGAATGCAAGGCCATGAACACACCTATGGCATCAAACCTGAAGTTATTGAGTGTTGCTTCATCAGAGTCAGTTGATGCCATGATGTATCATCAGATGATTTATTCCTTGATGTACTTGACGAATATGAGACCAGATATTTTATTTGCTATGAACACATTGAGACATGTTCACCTGATGGTTGCAAAGCATGCAGTGAGGTACCTGAAGGGTATAGTTGATTATGGGCTCAAGTATGAGGCGAATCAGAAGACTAACCTAGAGGGTTATGGGGATTCGCATTGGGTAGGCAGTGCCATTATTAGGAAGAGCACTTCGAGGTGCTACTTTAGTATGAGATCAAGTGTGATCTCTTGGTTTGGTAGGATAGGGTCCTGCATGGTGCTGAGTACAACTGAGGAAAAAGATGTTGCCACTTTCTATTTGGGAGGTAGTATGTTTCTTTTGAAAACTACTATTTGATTTTCTTGATCTAACTTGCATTTTTTGTATGATGCAGAGAGGAGTAGTGAAGCTCCAGTATGTGATCTAGATCAAAATCTCTCGAAAGAGGGAGTTCTAGCATAATCGGTAAGACAAGTTGTCTAAGGATAAATCCTGGTGAAGCTCATAGGTTTCTCAGATGTAAATAGACCTATAGGTTGTCCTCGGATGTAATTCTTCCTAGAAAATCTCACAGTTTATCCTTGAACGTAATCATCCCTGATGTGATTCTATGCTAGAAATGGCCAAAGGGAAGTTTGAGTACTTCAAGGAGAAGCTTGGTGTTCTCCAGATCGAGGTTCCCTCTAAGGGGAAATGATGAGACCGTGAGCCATTCTGACATGGTGAGAGGATTAGGTTCCCCCCATGGTAAGATATAAGGGCTAATCCATTATGTCATGATGAGAGGATTGGTTCCTTCCATGTCAAATATGAGTGCTGAGCCATTCTGATGTCACTCTTGGATTTGTTCCTACATGATCAGATATAAGGGTTGTTGCCATTCTCTGAATGGAGGTACCTGGCCAGTTACCTGGAATACCCAGTCTAGGAATGAGGGCCATTTTGATATGACTATGAGATATGTTCTCACATGATCAGATATAAGTGTAGGGCCATTCTGATGTGATTAAGTGATGTGCTCCCACTTGATCAAATATAAGGGTTGTTTCCATTCTTTGAATGGAGGCTCCTGGTCAGTTACCAAGGATCCTCAATCTAGGACTGAGAGCCTTTCTGATGAGTCAAGTTCAAATGTAAGGGTTGTGCCATTTTAACGAGTCAAGGTCAGATGTAAGGGCTGTCCCAGTTTGACGAGTCAAGGTCATATGTAAGGGTTGTGCCATTCTAACGAGTCGAGGTTAGATGTAAGGGCTGTGCCATTATGATGAGTCAAGGTCAAATGTAAGGGCTATGCCATTCTGATGAGTCAAGGTTAGATGTAACGACTGTGCCATTCTGACATGGTGAGAGGATGAAGTTCCTTCAATGGTCATATGTAAGGGCTAGGCCATTATGACATGGTGAGGGGATTAAGTTCCTCTCATGGTCAGATGTGAGTGTTGGGCATGCCTTTCTGACGAGTCAAGGTCATATGTAAGTGCTAGGCAGGCCATTCTGACTTAGGATCATATATAAGCACTGAACAAGACCTACATGGAGGCTAGGCCTACACCTAGCATGAAAAAGGGTTGTCTTTGTAGAACTTCCTATGATGAGAAGAATCATGAGATAGCACCAATGATGTTGACCCAGTGATGATCCAAATCGATTAATGATCTAGATCAAGTTATGATCTAGATCAAGTAATGATCCATATCCATTGATGATGATCCAGTAGTGATGATCCAGATCCAGTGATGATATAGATCTAGTGATGTTGATCTAGTAGAGATGATCCAGATCGAGTGATGATCCATATCTAGTGAGGTTGATCCAGCAGAGATGATCCAGATCGAGTGATGATCTCGATCCCATGATGATGATCCAGATCGAGTGATGATGATCCAGATCCAGATGAAGATGACTTAAATATGAATATGACCTAAAGATGAAGATGACTTGTAGATGACGAGAACTCGATGATGATCCAGATGATACAGAGAAGAAGACTTGTGCTGATAAATTGTGTCAAGAGAATACCTTTTTAGTTAAGAGGGAGTGTTGATGTAATTGTAACTTCAAAATGTATTCACTTGTATATCTTATGTATTGTACCCCAATGTTTATTCCGAGAAGTGTTTGTAATGTAATTGATTCATGTCATGCCTCGATGTTCCTATCAGGAGTTTCTATAATGTAAACAAGTCATGTCAAGTCATTGTGGGTAACCCTCCTATTGATCAAGGGTTAAAGTCCACATAGTTGTGGGGCCCTAGGGTTATTAGACTATCCTAGATAAGTCGACCCTAGGTGAGTTATTGTAAGTCAGGGAAATAGTCCCCACCATTGTGTTAAGGATAACCCTCCTTATTAGTCAGAGGGGCAAAGCCCCCACAAGTTGTGGGGAACTAGGGTTATTAGACTCTCTTAGAGATGTCGGCTCTAGTAAGTAATTGTTAAGTGAGGCCAACATGTTGGAGTTGGATTTAAGTGAACGAAACAATAAAAATAGAGAGTGAGACTCTATATTTATTACACACACACTCACTCATTGGGGTGCATGAGTGAAAGATAAATTGTTGGGACAAGAGAGAGACTACTGTTGTCGAGAGATCATCTTTATGTTTTTAGGTTTTACTTTTGGTGCTGATTCTATCTCTGAGGAAGTTGGAAGGTTTTCTCATTTATGGTTTCCCCAAGGAAAATTCTTTGTGTCTCTTATCTCTTGTGTTTTATTATTGTGCATGTTATTCTCTCAGTTAAAGATCCTAAGATCATAATGCTAGATTGAATGATAAAAATCTAATACATACTTGTAAAAAAATGGATTGTGAAAAAGGAACCTAGTTCAGGATTTATATTTAAGCTCTTTTCAGTCTCCTCAAAACACAAAAATATTGCTAAGCAAACTTGTTGTGTTCATGCTTTTAAAAGAATCAGAATGGTCGACTAGTCGAGGTTAGGTTATCTCTTAAGTTAGACTAAGTGGCCTTATTTATGAAAAAGGACCTTTTGGAGTCTTCTTAGCCATTTCAGACTCTCTAAACATGAAATGACAAATGATTTTTATTTCATTGGACTCATAAAATTATACAATGAAAGACCCTATTTGGGAAAGAACCCCTCCTTTCTCAGGTTCATGAAAAATATGAGAATGGGCTCATCACTTGATGAGCTTGAACAAGTGTTTGTTATCCTCTTTGGACTCATAAAAAATAAAAGAGGCACTCACATTTCGAGGTGGGGATATTAAAGGAAAGGGTAATGGTTTTTGTTTGTTTATATGGTAGTACTCTACAGTCCACCTTTGAACATGGCACCTGTCTACATTTGCATATCTAAACAAATGGGTTTTTCAGCTTATCTCTGAGTCGATCCACTTTTTTGAGTCACCTGACTCCTTTGAGTCAATTCAAAGAATGCTTTGTCAAATTCCTTGCATCACACCTAGCTCTATTCTCATTTAAGTCAAAGCTTCCAAGTCATGTGTTGTGCCATCAAAATGTTCAAAGGATGTCTCTCCCAAAAGCATAACTCATCAGTAATTTCATTTGTCCTTAAGATTCAGTCATTCTATGAGTTAGTTCATTACTTCAAATCAACTTTTGTTCCTAGTTTTATGTCACTGATGTGGGAATCATCATGGGCCTCCTATGACAACTCTATTCTTGTTGACTTCAGATCATTATCCAAGAATTAGACCTAGAAACCTAGATGGTACCTTTGACTTGCATGCCCCAATGGCAGGTTACCTCGTTTTTGACATGAGTTTACATCATAAAATCTTGATTGAAATATCTCATCAAGTGTTCGACTTCAAGTCCTTTATTCACATTCGATGGTATGTACCAAGATACCTTGGTGATCATTATCATCAATGATGATTACCCTTGCACTTGTTAATAGTTTACATGATTGACTGGTAATCAAGTGGTTTCTACCATGTTCGACGTCAAGACATTTTAATCACATGGTTAGATTCATATCGTTTGGACATCAGGATGAAGACCCTGAGTGGTTATGATTTCTCATCATTATTTCCTATGCTCGGGTTGCGTTTGTAGATCATTCACAATCATGACATAGATCCACATTGTATGTTTGGTGGCCATGTTCTATATATGACATTAAGTGAAATAGTTCTACTTTTTATATTGTGTAGCTATGTCCTACTTCTTGTAGCAGTCATTCATGAATCTACAGCGTATTATTAGTAGTCATGACATGGTCATCATCATATATCTGCAGTGTATTGGTCCGCAACTATGATTGGGTTGGATAAAATTAGTTACTGGTCCTATATGAGCCTATCTCTCTTTACCTTTGTATCATACAGAAAACTTTGCAAACTATTTCACCTATCACCTTCTTCTAGCTTCATACTTTGGGGGGGGATTTTGTTGCACCTAGAATATCACATTTCTTAGTAGCCTCTATGAGAATTTCACTTTTCCCTTTAACCTCCCTAAAAGCCTAGCATGAGTCACCTTGGTAACTTTTTTCCTTGACCTAGAAGGGACGGAGATTTTTGGTGTTTGCATAGAGCATCGATGATGCCTGACCTAGTTGAGTAAAAGGTGTTGTTTTCCCTCTCCTTTGACAAAAACCCTAGTTTGACGCTCTAGACAGTTCCTCTAAAAGCATCGGTGGTCGGTTAAAAGGAAAAAATAGATGTTTCTAGAAACTTCTATATGAGATCCTTCATGGAATTAGTTCCTATATGCTTGGGAGATGTGGCATTGACCTCCCTCATCTATAGGGATCTTATTCTATCATTTTTCCAAGTCATCTCTTGAGTTCTAGTCCTATAAATGGAGCCTTCATGAAGAGAGTAGGGGAGGCCAGAAAAAGCATCCTTGTGCTGCTAGTTTGAAGTCTGAGTCAGAGGAAAAATAGAGGTAGCTTGTGTTTGGATAGGTCTTCATAGTCATAGGATATTGCAGACATTCTTGATTGAGACAGAAGCCATCGACATCAAGGCTTTTGGTTGTACTTGTCTCTCATCCATATATTAATACAACTACATTTCCCTTTCCTATATTTGATTGTAGTGGTTGTAATTAAATATTATTGGATTCCTTTATCACCAATATGGATAGTCATTTATCATGATGCTCTCATCACTTTTGTTTGTCTTGTGATCTCTTTTACAGGTATTGAATCATCCCACAGACTTTCTGGAGAGAATATAAGCGGATCTAAGGTTGAGGTATAATGTGCATTATGTTAATTGATTTAATTATCCCAATAAATGATATGTTGTTGTGTCCTTTTGTTCTATAGTTGTGTCTTACATTGCAGAGGAACAAGAATTGTCCGCACTAGTTGAGAATTCCCATTAACAAATGTGGCATGTGGTTTATACCAAACAAGACTGGCCACTGCAACCCTAGAGCCCACTACTGTGGTACTGTTAACACTAAAAAGTGTTCTCCTAGATCTACATGGTATAAACCATATACATAAATAAAATTGCTACCATATTTCCCTTAATTTTGACCTTCACAATTGTATTTCCACCAAAAATGGTCCAAAACATCATTATTTATTGTGGTTTACCCTCACTCTCTCCCAAAAAAGGGTCAAAAACCCTAAAAAGGGTTCAAAAACCCTAGAAAAGAAAAAGGAGAGAAAACCACAGGAAAAGACCATGATTAAAATATTCCATGGGTCACAACTTTGGGTAAAAATACCTTAGGAAGATACTATAAATACATTGTGAAGGGCTCTCCTAAAACACTTTTTTTCTCATTTTCATTTGTGGGTGCACTGTGACATTTTTTCTCTCAAGGATTCACATACTCCCTTGCCACCATTCCTTTGTTAAATTTTCATATGATTATCTCATACATCAGTATTTCATTTCATTTTCATAACAAAAGCATATAAACAGGATCACTGAAAGAAATAGTATCACAAGAACAACACAGATTTATCCTAGGAAAACCCTAAAGGGAAAAAACTAGCAAAAGCTTCCTCAATATAGATGCCCCAAAAAGATAAAGGTAAAACCAACAAGGAGATCAAATCTTGATCCTCCTTCTTCTCCAGCTACTCTTCTCTTCTCCACTAATGCACTACACAAGTGAGAATGTGTGCTCCAAATGAAGAGCGCTACACCTCTATTTATATTCATCCGTTCACTTAAATTAACTCATCCGACATGTAGGCTCGAGTTAAATCATGTAGGCTCGAGTTACACATGTAGGCTCAAATAACCACACTGGGGTTCTAATGACCCACCTTTACAATTAGAGGGGACTACCTCATGACTCTTAGTAGTTATTTCGATTATAAGCATTGGGATAAAAAGTAATACAAGTGGTTCTCCCGGTAGGACCATCGGGGACCACAAAAAATACATATAGAATATTCTTTGAAGTTACAATATTTCAACACTCCCCCTTAACGAGAAGGGTATTATACAACAACATCAACAACAACAATAATAGGAGAGAAATAGAGTACATCATCAACATCATCAGGGTAACACATCTATAAATCATTGGAAGCTTTTCAACATCATGTAGTCTTCATCTTCAATATTTAGTCTTCAGCATCATTAATACTTTGACTTCTTTGATCAGTAACATCTTTAGCATCTTGAATGTTATAGCGGATTTCACCACTCTAGGTGAATCACACTTTGTATGGCCTTCCCCTATCCCGTTGCATACTCTTTAGCCCCTATGGACCATTTTTTTTCTTTTGATGTTTCCTTGATCATCCCTAAAAACATATAAAAAATGATATACGCAGCTTTTAACTCGATAACAGCATACATACGCGGGTTTGACCCCTATAACCGCATACATCGGGATGTGTGCATAATCCAAATCCTTTTGGAGTTTTCCTTGACTTGGATCCGACTCATATGACTCTTGGCCTTCCATATTCCTTGAGATCGCACGGATTCGACCTTTCATTATCCCTTTGAAAGCTATATAAGGAACCCCTTGGTACATTGAAAGCATAAGAGAGAATTGTGAGCAACGAAACTATAGTTCATTGTTGCCAGAACTTATGCTTGATTATGCATCCCTTTGTCCCTAAGAGCACTGTTGTGTTCTTCCCAAGCTTGCCTTTTGCTAGTGAGCTTTCTATCGAGAGATGGAGGATTGAGGTGGTGGAGGCCCAAGTGGGGGATTCAGTTTCTCTGGTTCGCAGACGTGCCGTCATAGGTTGTACCTATCTTGTAATCTATAATTTATATTAATATAAATATCTTTTCCTATCCAATGATGTGTATTTGATTGAATATTTTATCCATGGGAATATGTCAAATTCTTTTACATTATTGATTATATATGCTAGAATAGTTCTAACACCATGATATATAGTATGCTTGTATTGTTTACTTGTTGTTGAGGAAGTGTTATAGCAATTCAAGCTGAATATTGGAAATATCAACGGGGATCTACTTCAATCGTCCGAAATAAGGTACGAGGTCTGATCCTTTAGTTTTAGACATTTTATTTCTATTGCATATTGGAAAAGATTTATTGGAAAAGATTGATTTCTAGATTCAAGCTGTCTATTGTGGTACCCCAAGCCATAGGAATTTCTCTCCATAACATTGACATTTCAATCAGTAGCAACATCTTCGGCACTTTGACCTTTCGATCAGAAACATCTTCAGCACTTTGACCTTTCGATCAACAACAACATCTTCAACACTTTGACCTTTCAATCAGCAACATCTTCAACACTTTGATCTTTTGATCAACAACATCTTCAGCACTTTGACCTTTCGATCAGCAACATCTTCAGCACTTTGACCTTTCGATCAGCAACATCAACATCAACACTTTCATCTTTTGATCAGCAGCATTATCATCGCACTCTGATCTTTCGATCTGAAACATCATCATCAAAATATCATCATACTCTGATATTTCGATCAGAACCATCATCATCAAAACATCATCATACTCTGATCTTTCAATCAGAAACATCACATCAAAGCATCATCATACTCTGATCTTTTGATCAGTACATCATCATCATCGTCATCATACTTCTGATCTTCTGATCAATATTGCATCATCATCATACTCTGATATTTTGATTAGTACAGCATCATCATCATCGTCATATTCTGATATTTTGATTAGAAACATCATCATCATCATCACACTCTGATATTTGGATCAGGAACCACCATCATCAGCAGCAACTTCTAATATTTCGATCAGGAAAAATCATCATCATCATAATCTGATATTTCGATCAGAAAGCATCATCATCATCAATAACTTCTGATCTGTCGATCAGGAAACATCATCATCATCATACTCTGATCTTTCGATTAGAAAACATCATCATCACCAGCAATAGCCTTCAAGCCACAGTACAAAGACAAAGAAGTATTTGGATCTCTTCTGTACTTAAAGTCCAGGGATGATGCAATCCTACCACATTCTTGACAACTGAGATCGCCAAATCAATTCTGAACTGAGGTTCATGGATGATACAATCCTACCACCATCTCGATGACCGAAGTCACCGGATCCATTTTGAACCAAAGTTCACAGATGATACAATCCTACCACCTTCTCGATGACTGAATTTCATCAGATCCATTCTGAACTGAAGTTCATAGATGATGCAATCCTACCACCTTCTCGATGACCAAAGTTCACCGGATCCATTCTAAACCGAGGTTCACTGATGATGCAATCCTACCACCTTCTCGATGACTAAACTTCACCAGATCCATTCTGAACCAAAGTTCATGGATGATACAATCCCACTACATTCTTGATGACTGAAGTTCACCATATCCATTCTGAACCAAGGTTCATGTATGATACAATCCTACCACATTCTCGATGACCAAATTTCACCGGATCCATTCTGAACCAAAGTTCATGGATGATACAATCCTACCACATTCTCGATGACTGAATTTCATTGGATCCATTCTGAACCAAGGTTCATGGATGATACAATCCTACCCCATTCTCGATGACCAAAGTTCACTGGATCCATTCTGGACATATGTCCTGGGATGATACAATCCCTCTTCATTCTCGAGGACCGAGGTCACCTGATCACTTTAGGGAAAGTTCCCAGGGATGATACAATACCACCACATTCTCGAGGACCAAAGTCACCAAATCTATTATGAACATATGTCCCAGGATGATACAATCCCTCTTCCTTCTTGAGTACTGAGGTTACTGGATCACTTTAGGGAAAGCACCCAGGGATGATACAATCCCACTGTAACATCACTACTCTGCCTTTCGGGGAAGGTCTTTTCAAACCACACCAAGCTTGTCTCGAAAGTGTTCAAACTTTATTTGGGATGAAGGTTTCATCAACACATCAGCAACCTATTCTTCAATACTCACATACTGGAGTTTTATGGCTCCTTTATGCATCATATCTTGAATGTAAAAATACCTAATTTCTACGTGTTTTGATATGTCATGGAACACAGGGTTCTCTGTCATATTTATACAACTTTGGTTTTCACATAGAATCATGGCAGTGTCCAACTCTAGGTTGAATAATCCTGACAACAGCTTCCTAAGCCA
The DNA here is from genome assembly GCA_001517045.1 of Pseudotsuga menziesii. NCBI lineage: Eukaryota > Viridiplantae > Streptophyta > Pinopsida > Pinales > Pinaceae > Pseudotsuga > Pseudotsuga menziesii. Next base: position 134,655 of record LPNX010412177.1, on the reverse strand, counting down.
TATGGCTTCACAACTAGCAAAGCAAGCTGCTATATATTCTGCTTCGGTAGTTCTTAGAGCAACATTGGATTGCTTTTTGCTAAACCATGAAATCATAGCAGATCCCAGACTATAACATCCACCTGATAAACTTTTTCTGTCTAAGATACTTCTGGCCCAATATTCATCTGTATATCCATACAATCTGTACTCGTGGCTATTATCATAGTATAGACCAAAGCCTATAGTCCCTTTCAAATATCTCATCACATGTTTTGCAGCTACCAAGTGAACCCGTCTAGGTTGTACTAGATATTGACTTAAGGTGTTTATAGCAAAACAAATGTCTGGTCTGGTATTTGTTAAGTACATCAATGAACCAATGATCTATTTGTAAAGATTCACATCCACTAACTCTGACGAGTCGTCAGCTAACAGCTTCAGGTTGGCGTCCATGGGTGTGTTCATGGATTTGCATTCCAGCATATAGAATCTCTTTAATATCTCTACTGCATACTTTCCCTGGTTGAGAAAGATTCCTTCTGAACTTTTCCATACTTCCAGACCTAGGAAATAATGCATTAACCCAAGGTCTTTCATTTCAAATTCTTCTGCTCGTTTATTCTTGTTTTCCATAATCTGTTCTCATTCCCTGTCAAGAATAGGTCATTCATATATAATAGTAGGATGACAGTTATATCTTCTACAACTTTGAGATAAAGGTTAGGATCATATTTACTCTTGATAAATCCCATGCTTGATAGGAAACTATCTATCTTCTCATACCAAGCTCTATTAATCTTGCACATTGATCTAGGAACAAAGCATCAATCTCATCAAAGAATAATCAACAAATAACTCATGAAATGGTCTTAATTGGAACCATAATGGTTTCCTCTCTGTATATTCAATAAACAATGAATGATTACAATACCAATGTCAAGCAATAGCTTGAATCCATGAGGAATTCGAATACCTAAGGAGACAATTTGAATTCAGTGAGTGAGTCTAGCTTAACTGACTCTTAGCCATTCAATCACACTCAATTAACCACTTGACCAAAATCCTAATTGACTCACCAAACCCTAACTGAAGTCGGAGTGCAATAAATGACTGAATCTCAACTAAAGGAGATCAAACACATGTCATAGCAATCCAACCATCAAGTGCTAGTGATCCATGGCTTCAATGAACCCCAATGAAGTTAACTGATGCTGAAATTACCATCAGAAGTTGGTGGAGGTGCCCTGTTGACTCCAGATCATTAAATAATATATTTAATGAGAGGAGGTGCCTTAACTAACTGGTTGAACTGATTGTAACCACCAGTTAGCAATTAGGTTCATTAATATCACTCAGATCACCCCTAGAGTGCTTCAGTTAGCCTCCTTCACTGTAGGAGAAGGCTAAGTTAGCCTCCTTGACTGTAGGTAGGTATGGGTGTGACTATATGGTGGCAATTAATTCTCCACTGATGTCAATCAATGTCAATTATACTTAGGATAGTGGTTTAACTAGGCCAATTTGACCAAAAAGAGTGTGTATGATGGTAAATGTCTCCAACGACCCCCCTTAAGCTATACTCGGGAAGAGTTAGAAAACATAAATGGATAAAAATGCTAGGGCCCCAGCAACAAAGGCCCTAGGTCACCCTATACAATAAAGTAATTGCTTAATATAACCAAGGAAACGGTGAAAACCTCATGGAAAAAACACCCCCCCTCAAACTAAGCAGTAAATCAAGAATTGGTTCTTCTATGCAGCAACATCCTGAGACTATGCATGTGAACCTATGAATCCAAACTAAATTAATATGTCTAAAGGAATCTTCCACTTCGGAAGAAGAACAATGCACTCAACTGAATCAGAAATATAAACAGCTACACGATGAAAACTATACCCATGTAGAGTAGCTGAAACCATCTGAAGAGAGAGCAAAGGTTATTGAGGATTTGAACCATTTGTGGAACACTCAAGAAAATGATATGTTGCAGCCTTGAACATCAAACCATGAGTGGTAAAATCAGCCCCAATTTTTAAGAGCAAGTGTCCAAGCGGATGCAGAATGTCTTCCTCTTTACTAGTTCTGTGAGGAGATGAGCATGTGACCAAAGGTAGAGAAGCCCTAGGACTCTGGAGAGTGAATGCTTGAGATCCATAATCTGATATAGCTTCAGAAATATATAATGATTCACAAAATAAAATATCAGCAACCTCATATGAGGAAACTAACACCAAATCCCCATCAGCAAAATTGAAGAACTGCAGTACTTGATTTTTTACACCGGAATTGGTGAGAGCAGTTACAAGCATGGCTGAAAGCTCTTGGATTTTAAAAAAATGAACAAAATAATATCATATCAAAATGTAAATCAGATCTAAATAAGTTCACAACAGATCCAAAACTGTGAAATGAAATCAAATCCCCAGCAACAATTTCGAAGGAGACTTGCGGTACTTGTTTCTTCACACCGTTGATGAGAACAGCTACAAGCAGTACTGAAGTTTTATGAACCTAAAATTTTGAACCAATAAATATCAGATCAGATCCAAATAAGATCATATCAGATCCAATAAGGTTCATATTTGTTGGAGCAGGGTCCCGCAGCTACAAGAAAAGATGCTACATCGGGACAGGGAAGTCAAAGAAGACAGTACCTGAGCGGCCGAGAAGAGAGAGCTCAACCACTGCATTCAAGGCAGCAGGAAATATAGGAGGGATTAGCTACCCTCATAAAGGAAAAGGATAAATGGGCCGAGGTATTGAAGACAAAGGACAGAAGGGGAGCAACCAAGGAAGTGGCGCCCATACCCACGATCAGTACCGGGAAGCGTGGAAGACTGCAGAAAGCTGTGGTGTGACGGTAAGCGGAAGCCCATAGTACAGATGTGCCGACTATCATAGTTAGGGTTTTTGGGTTACTGTTGGGAAAGGCCCACATTTTTGTAAAGGCGAGACCTCCGGGCCACCTATATAAGCATGTATTTTGTATTGTAAAAGGTTAGTGATTGAGTCATTTAGCTAGCTAAGTGTCTCTAGTGTCTCAGTATTGTAAGAGTTGAGCTCTGGTCTTGTTATTCCATCTGTATTATATTATTGTAACCAATAGCGGGCTCATTGAGCATGTATGTAACAATCCGCAGGGATTGAGAGAAGGAGAGAGAGAGAGGAAGAGTATATTGTAAGAGAAGGAAATATAAGAGAAGAGATCTAAGAGAGAAGGGCTCCTAGTTGTGTGCGCGGAGTTTCCTAAAAGATCTCAGGGATGCATATCAGGTTGCAGTGGAACTGTGTTTACTCTCTCAATATATAATATAAAAAACAATTCCCGTGGACGTAGCTTCCCCCCTGGAGGTGAACCACGTAAAATCCGTGTGTTGTGCAACTATTTCATGTATTTGTGCTTTACTTATGTGTTATGTGTTATCTGTTACATGAATGTTGCTTATTAGTTGATGGACATATGTATGTTATGCTTCAGTTTATAGTACATAGGGGGTTAAAAGCAAGTTGAAGGCATCAAGTAGCCTGTATATGAGTTTATCAGTGCTTAGTTCATAATAGTTTGACAGTTACAGTGTTAAGTGATTTCTGCATATTAGTTCAGCAAGTTGAGCATAGTTGATGTTAAGCATATTAGACTATAGGAGTCTAAGTGAGGCTGTTAGCTTAACTATTATACTAAGAGAGGATCCTTTGGACCGTGAGATCCATATTGGAGTCTTACTATAAAATATATCGCCGTATAGAAAGGCGATATCGCACTGTCGGAGGAACCGTGGTGTGAGATATCACAGTATAAGAGGGCAGCTGGGGAGATAGTTTGTGCATCACTCTAGAGGTAGCGATGCGATAAGAGATCGCTCCCTCCTAGGGCCAGCGAGTAAGAAAGGTCACCACCGCAGAGAGATCCCACTGGCTAAGAAGAGTCACGAGATCCCAGGATGCTATAGAACTTGGTTGAGGACACTTGAGTCTTCAGCCAACCCATCCAATATCACTTCGGGTGAGACTTCAGACCGTTCTGCAATCTGTCGCTGAAAGGGCTAGTGAGCTAGGGGTTTTGTTGGTACATAACAAGTAAACCCGGATCTACCCCACCGAGACCAACAAATGGTTGCATTTCTAGTTTTGAACAAACTAATGAGCTAATGTTCTGTTGGCATCCTACTAAAGAAGAACTCAACCAGTGGGTTGGGTCTAAGGAAAAAGAATTCGCTGCGACAGAAAACAAGAGTCCTAGACTGAGTACAGAGGACTGGTTACAAAAACATATCTTCAATGATCTGCATACGATATTTTTTGCGACCTATGCAAATGAGTTGTATGACTGGTTATCAAAGTTGACTGATAAGAACATATTCAAGAAGAAAAGGAACATTGTCTGGACACCAGAGCTGATTTAGACCGTGAAGAGTATAGATAATCCCATTTCACGGGAAGTAGACTTCTAGCTTGCGAGTTTGCTGGAAGGCTTCATTACAGAGTTCGCAATCGATCAAAGAAAGAGTTTTAGCAAAGCAGAGAGGTACTTCTTCAAAGGCTATCGTGGTAAGTACCTAAGCTCTTTAAACTTGTTCATTAAGATGTTATTACATGAAAAATGAGTAATGGAATTATTCTCAGATGAATAAGCTAAGTCAGTGTAATGTCACAAGAGTTTGAGAGTGATTTTGATGAAATTGGATGTACATGTAGTGGTAAGAAATATAAAGTAGATTTCAAATATTCTCTCTTTGAAAACAGTTCAAACAACACTAGAGAACAGAGTCACAGTAATACAGAGAGACCAGTAGGAGGTATCCCTTACCACCCTTATACCCCACAGAAAACAACTGGGACTCAGAATAATCCCGTAGGAACTACATCTAGTAGTTCACATACAGTGCATACTATCGCCACATCACCTACACCTACACCACCGAGTGGTATTAATACAACAAATCAGCATCCACCACGTAGAAACAGAATGGGGGATGACATGAAGTTACCTACCTTCAAGGGTACAGGGGCAGAAGACCCGGAATAGCATTGGTTCCTATGTGAAGCCATATGGACCATTAAAGGGATCCAAGATGATAATATTAAACTTGTCTAGTTGGTCACTACACTTAGAGACAGAGCTTTAACATGGTATATGAAGTATACAACAGCGCCAACCAGAACACTTGCACAGGTCAAGACCGCAATGATTAAAGAATTTAAGAAACCTAAGTCTGAGTCATAGTGCATCATAGAGCTTAAAGACATTAAACAGTTACCTATAGAGTCAGTATGGGACTTTGATCAGAAATTCAAAGCCCTTATAGACCAAGTCAGCTTTGAGTTTGCGCCGGAGCAGCATAAAGAATGGTTCATCACAGCACTGCTCCCGCACATCAGACTTCCATTAATGCAACAGAGACTCCGTACGCAAGATGAAGCGTTGGAGATGGAAATAAAACTAGAGGCTTCACCTCTAGCTGAGACCAGTACAGGAATGACAAGCTTACAGAACCAGTTAGCCAATCTCACGTTACAGATGCATGAGATTAAGAAAGGAAAAGATATTGCACAAGAACTATGGTGTATAAAGTGTAAAGGACAGGGCCATACTAAAGATAACTGTCCAGTATTTGTTGAATATTTAGCAAGTGGGGCTCCAAACCCCTTAATACAGACCCAAGGGCCATGGTGTGAACTCTGCAAAATAAGAGGGCATAGACCACAGGAACGCCCTTTACTTCAGAAGTATGTACAAACCCCTAAGAACTTATATTGTAACTTCTGCAAGTCAGTAGGTCATGATGAACATAATTTCCAAGCTTATGATATCATGATAGAGAGAAAGCATGACGTATATAGAGTCCAGTCAGAAACACCAGGTCTAGCAACAGGACTACAGCATGAACTGGCTCATGTTGGTTGTGGAGGAGGATTCAGAGGACGAGACCGTGGAGGAGGCTTTGGCC
>LPNX010412177.1:87549-115551 GCA_001517045.1 Pseudotsuga menziesii | reverse complement strand
ATCACAAGAACAACACAAATTTATCCTGGGAAAACCCTAAAGGGAAAAACCCAGCAAAAGCTTCCTCAATATAGATGCCCCAAAAAGATAAAAGGTAAAACCAACAAGGATATGAAATCCTGATCCTCCTCCTTCTCCAGCTACTCTTCTCTTCTCCACTAATGCACTACGTAAGTGAAAATGTGTGCTCCAAATGAGGAGTGCTACACCTCTATTTATATTCATCTGTTCACTTAAATTAACTCATCCGACATGTAGGCTCAAGTTAAATCATGTAGGCTTGAGTTACACATGTAGGCTCAAGTAACCACACTGGGTTCTAATGACCCACCTTTACAATTACAGGGGACTACCTCATGACTCTTATTAGTTCTTTTGATTAGAAGCATCGGGGTACAAAGTAATACAAGTGGTTCTCCCAGTAGGACCATCGAGGACCACAAAAAATACATATAGAATATTCTTCAAAGTTACAATATTTCAACATCCTATCGTGACACCATTCCCATGGTGTACATTGAGACATTCTTTGTACCCATCTTGGATCCATTCCCTATTTGACAACTATCAGTGGAGACACCTAGAGAACCAACCCATGGAGGTGCAGAACCACTTTTGAGGACGGCTACGGTGGTCCATTCTACAGGAAAAGAGGTGTGTTTTCATTTATTTGCATTGGTTTAGCTTGGCCGATATATTTTGAAAAATGTAAAAAAATATTTGATTTTCATTATTGTTTATCTTGTTGTTTTATTTTCCATTGAACTCTTCCTTACAATCACAACGATATAAGGTTGATGCTTCTGCATGTATCTAAAGAGAAATCCCCACTACAAATTTGGCGAATCCACTCAGTCGATCAATTTAGATATCAGTTTTTGCAGGTTTCTAGTTGTTTGTTCTTATTTTCTACCATCATTCGCCATAGATCGATCCCCCTCACGGCCAATCTGAACCCTTGCTGTGTCAGTGCCTGCTCCCCCAGCCATTGTTGGATCTTCTTTTTAATTTTTTCCTAGTTTAGGCTGAGTCGCTCTTATCTCGCTAAAATTCCCAACCCATTCGCTCCTTTTCTCTCGATAAGCATGACCTAGGTCACAAGGGTTATGCCTACAGCCCTAGTAAGAGTGAACTGGTGTAAGAACCCATATCGCTCTGTCCCAGCTTTAAGAGAGACCCCAATCACTTCTGTGACTCAGTTTTGAGCAAACCAGTCATGCTTAAATCTTTGTTTTGCACGAATTGTATGATTTTTCCCAAATCACTCCTAGTTTAGGTTACTATGTGACCATAGTGGCTCCTGTGATTCATTTTTTAGCAACCTAGCTTATCCTCTTTTTTGCATGACTTGACTATTCTCTACCTAGATCACAACTGTCTCTCTGTTTCGTATGACCTAGATTGTGCCTATTCCATGGACTGGTGCGAACGTCAGTTTTCAGTCTATATTTTGTGCCTGTTTCAGACCACTATATGTCCCAAACCCTATCCCAAATTGGTTTTCTTTCCATATATAATATTTTACATCCCCTTGGTGTTTTTGAGGTCTCCCATGCTTGGTTGATCAGTTTCCATAGTTGAGCTCTATAGTTAAAACCCCATGCTTGTTTCTTGCGTTTGATTAAAAGTTCCTTTACTACTCATTTGTTTCAAGCATAATTTTATTATTGGAATATTTTGTTTATTTTGCAGCTTTAGTGTTCATTATTGTTGTTTACTTTATTATAATTGCATCTCGGAAATGAGATTTCATCATATTCACCATGGATTACTGGGTTTGACATACAATTGCACACAATTCACACCACTAAGTGAAACGCTTGGTTCATGACCCTGAGCAGAGCCTTAAAATTAACTTAAATACAAACCAAAATTGTAACTTCGCTTGAGGATAAAACAATATTGTAGTTAAGTTAGGACTTTGGGGATAAGAATCCAAACAACGCCCCTCTATCATTTACATTTTGAGACATAGTTGTTGTCTAGTAGGGAACCAAAAACCTATTGTATTTGTTGACACGGTCACAACTAATTTGTGAGGAGGCCCCCTTCTCAGCATGAGTAAGCCACAACTAAGGGGTTCCATAAGTGACGGTCGAATACCACACTCCACCTTGCACCGATGGCTAAACCTTCATATTCCTCCTTGTGCATGCTAGTGTATACTAAGTGTCAATGGCCAAAGGGCTTAAGCGTTAGTAAACTAAATGACGTTGTCATGAACGAGGTATCTTAGTGGCCAATATTCTAGGGCTCTTTACCTAGTCTAAGTGCTTCTCGATAGTGGGATTAACTTAGCCTATATGGTTCTTCCCTTTCATATTGTCTTACTAGGATTTCATCACCCTACCGAGGATACAATTTGTGAGGGGCTTCCAGCTTGAATTTAGGAGCTTGCTTGCACTCATACCCCATAGGTTAGTGAGTCATTTTCATTGGATAGGTTGTGCTGCTTACTGGATTTTTGAACACCCTTGTTGTAGACTCGAATTTATGTGACCCGTTGTTGCAGTATTATTTTATAGGTTGTTGTTGGCCTATGAGCCACCTTTTTATTCACTCTCCTACTATACACTCAGTTGTAGTTGGGTTTCTAAGCCTCCAATTGATTCTCTTGAGTTTCCAGTCATTACACAACACTCCATATAGTCATCATAGCTCCACCACTCTACTCATATAGGATTTGGGGGCATACACCCCAGTTCAGTTCCCTGAACCAACATCGTCGGAGCCATCTTCGATGTCACTCTCCACCTTTGGAGCCACACATGGACTTTGAGTCTAATTCATATTCCTATCAATCTGAATCAATCTTATTCACTACCCCATCTATCCCCATAGCTAGTGCACATCCAGATCCCTTCCATGGAGGGATAGTTGGTAGTGGACCTATGTCCTTTCCACCCATCATCATAGGTATCCCTTCTACCGGACCAACAGTTCCAGGTTCTAGTGGACCCATTTCCACTACACACACAGTTTTTGGTATGCCACCCACTAGTCATGGCCCCACGCTAGCTACCATTGTTCCTACCATACCACCTTGTATAACTAGGAGTAGTGTACCTTCCACATCCATTCCGACTATTCCTACTATGGGAATTCAACCTCATCCACCACCAGTCATGCATGGGAACTATGTTCCTGTAGCCACTTGAACCATTATTGGTCCTTCCTGAGCCAGCCTCAGCTCTAGCCTACCTTTTCTGGCTATTTTAAACCTTCCAAATTTTTCACGGTTAACCAATGACCCCGTTCATCACCACCCAAAATGGCCTCCTATGCCTACGAATCTTCCCTTAGACATCTCTAATTTTGAGGGCAAGCCGAGAGAGGACCCTCAAAATCGCATCATGTCATTCCACCTCTGGTGTTCATCTAACAACATTGTAGATGACTCCATTTGATTAGGGTTATTCTAGCGCACACTTATGGGTGCTGCAGCCAATTGTTACATCGAGTTTCCTCATACTACTTACCCCAACTTCTCCTCACTTGCTTTGATGTCCCTTCAATACTTTTAGCTACCCATCCATTACAATGACGGAGTGGAGATATTATTATCATACCGCTAGACCATGGCTACCCATATCACTGACCATATCCATGAATGGCGCCATCACCATAGCTTGTGAAAGATCCAATTGAACAATAGGATCTTCCTTCAATGGTTCCATAAAGCCTTACTCCCCCCCATATCCAAATACATCGCATATGAGTGACCCTAGACAAAGGAGGAAGCCATACTTGAGGCTTGGAAATTTGACTTGATCTATGCCCAGTCTAATTACTTATATACCATCATACCCAATTCTCACTGAGCCAACCCCTCTCAGCATGATACACTGGGGGAATCTCACGCTACTAATGCATTCATCGGCTCTATTACCCAGCACCCCTAGCTTTACGCAGCCTCTCCCATGATGCCACGACATCCAGGTAACACCCATAGTGTCTCCCAACCAAGTTATGCCCCTAATTACTCACGTGTGATGGCTCACTCTGGAGATACTTCATATTATTCTCCCCTCGATTACACCCCTGATTACTCATACATGATGACTCATTCTAGAACCACCCCATCCTACATGCCTCCTGCACCAACTCCTCATGTTCATGGACTAACTTGTTCATCACACTCTTGTTCTAGCCAAACGACCAGATTTGCAGCCCCCCCTGCTCCTCCGGTCTATTATTATGCACCACCTGTGCAACACACTCCATCTCTACCCCTTAATCCTCTGGTTTCTATGGGACAGGTTTATGCTCAACAAAATATCCCTAACCAACCTACCCCCAATAACCAACAAGGGAAGGGAAAGAACAAGAGCAGTAGGAATCAGGGCAACAACTAGCCCCATGGAGGAGACAAGCAAACCAACCCAGCAAACAACAATGATGTTGACCCTCCTGCATAGAATCCCCAGCATCCCAATCAATCTGGAAAGAATCCATAGTTATGGACTAACCATTCGTGTGCTATATGTAACACCTACGGTCATTACACTCATCAATGTCCTCACATGGCTTGCGTCCAACAAATTATCCAAAATGACAATCAACATGATTCAAATATGGCTGCTCTAGCTCAGTCCAACCTTGTGCCACTAGGTCCTCTACCTATGGTGCTCCAAAACCCCCTACCACACCAAGGGATGGTTGAAACCCAACCTTTGGACCCACCTGCTCCCGCAACTCTTGTTGCAACCCCACCCGCTGAGGATGGTGTCCATCACCTCATGACATTGTCATCTGAAGTCAACCTCTAGACTCAACACAACCAGTATGGCTCCACCACATAAACCACTGACCCATCAGTGGTTTTTACCTCTAACAGTTCTAACATTTCTCTCCACTTACTGAGACCCCCCACGGATGGGGTGGCCAAAGTCCCACGATTTTCTATGCGTCATGTCGCAAACAATTCCACTTCCATTTCTTCCCTCAACTACAACATAGTTGAAGACTTGTCCCAATATCCTACATCCATGTCCACTTTGGAAGTTCTTAAAACTTCCCCATCATAGCATAAAGCATTGTTTTCCATGCTATGTGTCGTTGATCCCTCTGATTCTAGTTTGATCACCTTTGAATTGGATCAAGGAGAGCTCAGGATGTCGTCTATCATCGCCTTCCAAGTTTCAGTCTTAATTTGGAATTTGGTCATACATCAATGCATTATTGATGAGGGGGAATCCACCTGCATTATGTCAACCTTCGTTTGGAAGAAAATTGGTTCCCCTACCCTTCAACCTTCCACCATTGCTCTCTGTGCCTACGATGGTCACTTTACTCAACTAGAAGTGATTCTCACAAATGTTCCTATTGATTTATCTAGTAAAATGGTATTGATTGACATTGAGGTTTTCAATGCCCAACTTGATTACAACCTCCTCCTAGGATGTATCTATATGTATTCCATGCAAGCCATGGCTTCTACCATCTTTCGACTCTGGATGTTCCCTAGTGATGGGAAGATCGTGACCGTCGACCAGTTGACATACTATGATCCCAAGGGGTCGGCCACACTGGAACATGTCCTTCCGATTATTGAATCCACCATTGACAACATGTCCATTGTATATTTATCTTTTGTTTTCTTGGGCTTGATCACCGACACTCCTATGACAAACACCTTTTTTTCCTTACCGCCTCCACCTTCGTCGATTGATGTATCAGATTTTTGCACCATCATGTATGGTATCATTTCAACCACATTGCAACCTCAGTCAAAATCCCAACCACATTCATTAGGGAACTATTGGGGTTTCTTCCTGGTACACACAATTCCCTTCCTTTTTCCACCATCTGGCATCGTGAGAATTCCTGTCATGGCTACTCTCAACTTACCTAATTTCACATTGGGAATTCCTATATGGTACCTCGATCCACCCAACCCACCCTTGACTCCCTAGGTCTTGTTGACTCCCATCCAACCCATTGATACAGTGTCACACCCACCTTCTGGTCCATCGAAGACTACTCTCATCTCCAAGCATGCCCCCCCTTCTCCAAACAAGGTTGGGGGCAAGGCTGCCAAAGAAACGATTGAACCACATCTGGCTCATACTTTTTGTTTTTGCGATATCCAAGACCATGCGAAGCAAAAATGTCTTGAGTTTCCTCTCCTTCACACACACATGGACACTATAAATGAGGCCAATGGCACTTTAGTGGTCACCATCTCAAATCCATCAGTGGTCAAGAACAAGTCATTGCAAACAAACCATCCTTGTGCAATTTGTGTATTGTATGGTCATTACTCTCACCATTTCCTAGACTTTCTTGAGTATCAGTCACTCTGCGACCTTCAAAAGCACTCCCATGAGTCCAACACTATTATCCTTGAGGATATCCACCCTCCGTCTTCTTCCTTGGACACAACCAACACCATATACATGATCTCTAGTTCCAGTAGTCCTTTTATTCCCTTGAACATAGAGGATCCCTTCAATCTATCTACGCAGTATTTTAACAATGACGAGGAAATCCTTGAAGCTCTTTTGGCTCCTGAGTACCCTTGGAATGATACGCACCATCACTAATTGTTTATCCTAATAAACCTCTTTCATCGTCGGATCAGTACTCAGTTGAAGCCAAAGACTTCATCCATGGAAACATAGATCAGTTCAAGAATCCCATTCTGTCCACCGACACCTTTGAAGAAGGAATCATGGCTAACATTTCACTAACTATCAAGGTCAACATATCAACTAATCCTAAGTTTGTTGAAGATATTACACTCGGAGCATCTTGCTCCCCTGAAGAATTTGCTTCTTACAAAGTACTTCTTCAAAATTTTGTGATATTTTTCTTGGTCCTATACCAAGATTGTTGGGCTTGATCCATCTATCGTTGAACATCATAGAGACACCTAGCCTAATGTTGCTCCTGTACTCCAAAACAAAAGACCCATTCACCCCTCAAAGGCTCCTGCATTCAGAGTCAATATCATGAAAATGCGTAAACCAGGTTTCATATACCCCATCGCATATACCACTTGGGTTTCTAATCATGTTCTCGTCAGCAAAAAACAAGGTACCATTCATGTCTATATTGACTTCCATGACTTGAACTTGGCATATCCCAAAGAAAACTTCCCCACTCCATTTATTGACCAAATCATTGATACGTGTGCCGACCATGAAGTCTTTTCTTTCATGGATGTTTTTTTTTGTTATAACCAAATTCAAATTCGGAAAGAGGACCAATACAAGACTACTTTCACAACCCCCTGGGTGTGTTTCTATATCAAGCTATGCCATTTGGCATTTAAAATGTTGGAGCCACTTTTCAGCAGGCCATGACATTATGCTTCCATGACCTTATCCACATCATTTTGGTCTACCTATATGACCTCACCGCTCTCTCTCGAAAGAGTTCACAGCATCTAGATGACTTATAACAATTCTTATTACAATGTCGGAAATACAACATCCGCTTAAACCCTCTCAAGTGTGTGTTTTATGTCCCAACTAGCAATTTACTTAGGTTTATCATCTATCACAAAGGGATTGTGGTTGACCCTCTGAAGGTTCAATCCATTTTGAATCTTCCATCCCCACGTACTTTGCGTCAACTGTAGAGTCTCCAAGGAAAGGACAACTTCCTTCACCATTTCATTTCAGACTATGAGACAAAGGTCCATGGTTTCTTATGATTTCTCCATACCAACATTCCTTTTGTTTCGGATAAGCATGCACAAGATGCTTTTGACACATTGAAACAAGCTTTGATTTCTGCTCCATTTTTTTCTCCTCTCAACTTCACTAAGGACTTCATTCTCTATGTATTGGCATCTGAAAATGCCATCACTGGAGTTTTGGTCCAAGAATATGATGCTCGCCAAGAGCATGTGATCTATTATGTAAGCCAAAATATTTTTGGTCACCCTTTACATTATCCACATGAAGAGAAGATGGCTCTCACTATCATCTTTTCTGTTCAAAATATATTCCATTACATATTGATGAGTTGCACTTGAGTCATGTCCGATTCCAACCCCATGAGGTATCTCTTTATCCGCAGCCATGTTCACATCATGCTACCAAGTGGATTTTCATTCTATAGGAGTACGATTTGGAATTTTTTGCCTTGAAGAGAACCAAGGCATTGGCGTCAGCTTCCTTAATGACAAACCTCCCTCCATTGTTTTCTTCATCACCAATCATAGTCACTCTTCTGGACGAATTATTATTTTCCATGTCTATGGAAGAACCATGGTATGGGGGGATTCTCCTATATCTGTGCACTCAAAAATTTAGGGCTCATTTAAGCCTCAAATATTGATGGTGAATTCGACACCAAGATGCTCATTATTTCCTCATTGGGGATGTCCTATATCGTCATGGTGTCAACACCATTTTACATCATTAACTCACCCACGATGAGGCTGAGCAAGTCCTGAATGACTTCCATAGTGGGGCCTATGGTGGTGACCTCTCTGGTTTGGACACTACCCATAATATCCTCCATGTCGTTTATTTATGGCCCACCATCTTTATTGATTGCATCCATGCAGTCAAACACTGCCCTAATTTTCAGCTCCTTTCTTCTAAGGCAAGGAACCCTCCCGCATTGTTACATCCTATCATCACAGTCGGTCCCTTCTGTAAGTGGGAGATTAAATTCATGACTTTTAATTCCACTTTGACCGATGGTCATAAGTACATCATTGTGGTCATTGACTATTTCACTAAATGGGCTAAGTCCATGCTGACATTAAATTTTAAGGATGATATCGTGGCACAGCTCATTTTCAACCATGTTATCAGACGTTTCAATGTCCCCAAATAGATAGTCTTAGACCATGGTTCTCATTTTGAGGATGTTGTTTCGACAGAGCTATCTACCATGTTGAAGTTTGAACACCATTACTCCTCTGCATATTATCCTCAGCAATGGATAAGTTGAGGATGTCAACAAGATCCTCAAAATCATGCTCCAATGAATGGTGGAAAAACATAAATCCAATGGGAATCACTTTCTCTTTTCCACCCTTTGTGCCTACTGGACATCAACAAAGATGACCATTGGTTTTACCCCATTTCACTTGGTCCACGGCGTAGGTTCGGTACTTCCCATGTAGTGTCAAATTCAGTCGCTCTACCTTGCTGTCAAACTTTTACCTTATATCTCCTCATTAGAAAAAAACCTACTTATGCTCTAATGAATGAATGAGAATTGTCATGCTTCTCTCCAAAACATTGAAGCATCAAAGACTAGGTTGAAGTCCCATTTTGAATCCCGCGTCCACCCTCACACCTTTAGCGAAGGTGATCTAGTCCTCGTATATGACCAAGCCAATGATAAGTTAGGAAAAGGAAATTTTTATTCCATGTGGTACGGACCATATGTCATCCATAAATTCCTTGGCAAGGGGGTATACATCCTCGCTGACTCTAACGACCACCTATTGAAGAATCCTTGCAACAGGCTCTACCTCAAGAGGTTCTATGCCTGAAATCGCCCACCATGTAGTACACTTGTGTCATAGATTTTCATTTTTATTTTACATCGTTCTTGTCACGAGTCTCACAGCTTGTTTCCTTGGTTTCTCCAAATGGATCCTACATCACATCACTACATTGGTTTCGCTGAAAGAGTAAGTAGATAGTCTCCTAATCTCACCTCAGCTGCATGGGTCATTTATTCCCAGTCACATGAGTTGATACATATCGACGGATTGTGTGTTGGAATTTCTAGCAACAACTAGGCTGAGTACAACAGTGTCACTAGTCTCCTGACTGCTTCCCTCCACTTGGGTATTTGTCACCTTGATGTCTTCCTAGACCCCCATATGCTTGTCTCCCAATTGAATAACTGCTATTGGGTACGCAATCCTTGTCTCTTTAGAAATTTCCTGTGCACTATACATTTGGTTAGACATTTTGAATCCATTGCATTCATGCATGTTCCCATAATTCTAAATAGTGTAGCAGAACAAATGGCTAATGATGTTTTAGAGTGGCACATAAATCATTTCATATAGGAAATAAAACTGCAGCATGCATCATCATATAGTCATGCATACATATGTCATATACATCATATATGCATCATCATAAAAAAAACACATAAAAAGTGCATCCACCTACATATATATATCATCATGTCACAATGTTTCGTACAAGATGAGAAGCTCCATAAACTTTTTGGGTTGAGCATGGCATATCATACAAAAATCCTAGTACAACACTCCACTAGGCACAACATCACTAGATACTAGTCAGAGTCAAAGTCCTCCTCCTGGTACTCTGGGTCAATGTCCTCCTCATCGGAGTCCTCCTCCTCCTCCATCGGCACATCACCCTATGACACTTCTTCAACATACTCAGCAGTGAATACGATCCTCCTCATCAAGGGGATCCACTTTGGAGGAGCATGGTAGAATGCAATGATCATATCATCATCAAGGTACTACCATTCATCATCAATGAACCCATCTAGTAAGTGCTCTATGTCGAGTCAAAGTGACTCTAGTGTACTCTGGCGCCTCCTATGCCTATGAGCGGGTGGATCTAACCCCTCCATTCTGCCCCTCCACCTCTGATATCCTGTTGGAGGGATTTTCTTGATCTATGCACATACACACAGTATGCCATCAGTATCTATCACACAAATAAAGTGGCTACCACTAATCTAGTAAAATTTATGAATGCAACCACATAAAGCATCATGTATACATAATGTTAGGTCCCTATGCATGTCCTGGACATCGAGGCATGTTAGGATTTCCCTGGTAATCCATACCCACATATTGATAGTCCTCTATTAGGACTAGTAGCTTTCTCCACTGTGAAAAAATATCCCAAGTGAAGAACTGCCCCACTAGGTCGCCTCCCTCCCTAATCATCATCTTGCTCCACCTGCTCATGTGAGCCTCATCAGGTCCCCCCTCCTGCACTGCTAGGTGCGATCATAGTGTCATAAGTCTCTCAAAGAAGAATGGGAACAAGAACGAGGGAAACAAAAATCCCCTCCCACTGAACTGACATGGTTCAATTCACACCGAACCTACGTTAGGTACATTTGGACCCACTCAAAGTAGGTTCCCCTCAGCACACGCTACATACTCTAGAGCTGACTTCTTGAGATATTATGAGGTCCTGATGACCCTAGTATCTGCAACACCATCGATGCCATAACCTAAGTCACAAGAATATCGATTTTGCACACCAGTATGTATGATGAGTGCACCGTCGTAGAGGCATAGCAATGCCTCTTGTAGAGGTCATCCAGTGACACCCCCTGTGTGAGCTTTGACATAGTGATCAGAAAATAGATATCAAGGAGTGTGATCAGAGAATAGATATCAAGGAGCGTGATCTCTATCTGCTCCTCCTAGATGATAAAAAAACCATCTTCCCAGTCCCATAAGCTCACCAACATGTCTAGCAATAGTTTTTATGAACACATTATTGGGATCTAGAAGTACTTCCACAACCCACAACGAGTGAGCATATCCTGCATTGTTGGATCATCTTGTACATCATCTTGGAGGTTCCCAATATCTCTCTCATCACACCACCCATTGCATCCCACACATACACACAGTCCCTGTCAGGTCCATTCATGCAAAAAAATGCATCCTGGGATGAGTCTCCCCTCTTTATCCTTTTTTTGCAACCCAAATCGCTCAAAAACCCCAAACCAGAGCGACGAGGTCGCTCATACCTACTGAACATGTGAAATTTGGTTTGTGCCTATCGTAACAATAGGCGTGACTGGGTCATGTCTGTTAGCTCAATATGATAGACATAGGTCATGTCTTTTCCCTTGAAAAGCATGACCCAACCTTGCAAGCCCTTTGAGCTTGGCATAAGCCCCAATATAAGGAAAATTAGAAACTAAACTAGTGAAAAAGACGGGTTCGACGAGAGGTCTTACTTCCAAATCACAGATTAGAAAACCGTTGATCAAAATGAAAGAAATTAGCAATTGAGCTCTAGGTTCCTCCACTCCAACTTAGCACTGAACAATAAAAATGACACATTTCATGTGGTCCCCCTATTTATAGGCCTCCATTGGGTCTAGTTTTCTTTCATGCACCACCGAGTCATCCAGAGTTTGTTTCAGACACTGTTCACACCATCGGGTTCAGTTTTTCACCATCTGTCTTTTGACAAGACCCTCATCTCATGCTCCCACTATGATTTTCTGGGCCATTTCCCATAAGTCACCCCTATTTGTGTGCCATCACACGAATATCCCTTTGTATGTATTGGCATGTTCACGAGACATATGCTCCATACATACTACACAATTGACCATATTATACCACCATCCATCGTTCCACAAGGGGTCCCCATCAGTGTTCTAGATTTATTCCTCTCAGCCATGTTCTTTCCATATATCGAGCACTTCCCCCTTGCTTGATTGACCATGACGGAGTTTCTGTTAATCTCTTTTCTGACTCCTAAAAGAATGAAAATATTGTCGAGCACGCTTGCTTCCTTTCGCGCTCGTTAAATTATTTGAAAGGGCATCTATGTGGCCTCATTTATTTCCTTTTTCGGACCATCTAGACTATTATAAGAAAAGGAACATCCAAGCACCTTCCAACTAGGAACTTTTCCCTCTGTATACGTTTATGCTTTCTTGGAAATTAGGACCGTACTTTACGAAAAATCTCATTATAGGTTGTCTTTAAGCTCTTTTCTAGCCTTCTCAAGAAGAAAATATTGCAAAGAAAACATGGTTTCGTTCATGCTCATAAAAGTATTTGAATGACCATCCATTCAGTATAGGTTTAACCTTTTTTGTCCTAGTTGGACTACCAATGGTAAAGAAGTATTCCTTCCCTAAATATTGGGAGAGCTCTCCTTTGTACACTTTTATCCGTTTTCAGGCTTAGGAGGCTACATACGAAAAAGAGACCACACTAGAGTCTTCTTCCTATTTTTAGAATCTCTAAAAATTAAATCACCATCAAGCATTTACTTTCTCAAGCTTGCTAAAAATCCACAAGATCGTATCATGTTGAGCTTACTTCTATCCCCTCTTCATGCTCCATAAACAATGAAAAAGGACCAAATGATGTCTTTAGGCACCACCACATATATCAAATTTTGGCATCTTTGCCCCATTGTGTTTCCTTTTTTCACAGTATTCTGTAATGAGTCTTCCTTGGATCCCCTGGATACCACTAGTCGAGTTACCACCTTCAGTATTTCCCATTTGCAGTTATATTCCCGGTATTATAACTATGACCACCCTCCCTTGAGTCAGTTTCATTTTTTTCCATGCCATCCATGTCATCATAATCTAAACAAATAAATTTTGAGTCCCTCGTACTCCCATGTCCATGTTCCCCCATTAAGTGTGTCAGTGCCAAGATTGTTCCACATCTTTGGTTATCCCCCTCGTGATTTCCGGACTGCGTTGGTGATAGTGTTTGAAATCCCCCAGTGTTGTGATTCCATGTATCTCTTGTACTTGATGTTGCACATTGTACCACAAAGAATCTGACTCTTAGTCATTGAGTCCATATATATGTACCCCTACAGATTCAGTAGAGCATCAGTTGTGATGTTATTGCATTCCATGAGAATGCCATTGTTGCTATGTATCGGTTCTTCATATCAGCATTGTATTTAGCCTCCCATTGAGTCCACCATTATGTATCATTATTTTTATATGTATTGATCAACTCCCACATTTTGATCCTTGATCTCATTATTTATTCTTTTGACATTGTTACAAGAATGAGTATTCCCACCTCGTCGATATACATGTCACACATTATATGTATCTCATCCATTTTTTAGAACCCATAATAAAAAACAAAAATCCATCATAGTTCGAACAAGGAAACTCCACTTCTCTGTGGGTCTCTCCAATCTCTCCATTGTTGTCTCCATTATTCCCATGATCCTATGATGTCCATCGACCATATGATGAGTTCTAGTCCTCGCACATTAGGGGGCAATCTCTTAACACTAAAAAGTTTTCACCTATCTCTACATGGTATAAACCATATACTTACATCATATTCCTACCACATTTCACTTACTTTTAACCTTCACAATTGTATTTCCACCAAAAATGGTCTAAAACATCATTATTCACTATGGTTTACCCTCACTCTCTCCCAAAAAGGGTCAAAAGCCCTAAAAAGGGTTCAAAAGCCCTAAAAAAGACAAAGGTCTAGAAAACAACAGGAAAATACCATGGGTCACCACCTTTGGTCAAAAAACCCTAGGACCATACTATAAATACATTGTGAAGGGATATCCCAAAACACCTTTTTTCTCATTTTCATTTGTGGGTACGATGTGAAACTTTTTCTCTCAGGTATTCACATACTCCCTTGCCACCATTCCCATGGTGTACATTGAGACATTCTCCGTACCCATCTTGGATCCATTCCCTATTTGACAACTATCCATCGAGACAACTAGAGAACCAACCTGTGGTGTTGTAGAACCACTTCTGAGGATGAGTACGGTGACCCATTCTACAGGAAAAGAGGTGTGTTTTAATTTATTTTCATTAGTTTAGTTTGGCCAATATATGTTAAAACATATTTTCTTTCTGTTATTAGTTTATCTTGTTGTTTTTTTCTCCAATGAACTCTTCCTTACTATCACAACGATCTAAGGTTGGTTCTTTTGCACGTAGTTGGGGATAAATCTCCACTACAAGTACTCTAATAAGAGGACCTCCATCTCCCTATGTATGTTGTTCATATGGTTCTTCTGCTCAATCTGGGTATGCCATAATTTCATGATCATTGTAGGTCAACTTCATCAGGTGCGACACAATGTTCACAGTTACGTGTACCCCTTTTGGTGTCGTGGGTATCTTTATGGGAGACCGCTAGTTATTAGACAACTTAATTGATGGTATGCCTACTTTTCGTGAAGATACATACCTTGGGATATTAGCAACATCCACCCCTTTCATGTTTTGTAGTCCTCTCCTCCTATTGTTGACGGCCCTGCCTATGCGTCGGCTCATATGTCCCTGGTAGAACATCGTGTGGACCTCTTCTTCTACAGTGGATACTTGGGGCAATGTGCACCCCTCTTTTTTCGTACAAATCATGACATTTTTCCCTGAATATTTGACATCTCTTCTTCGATCGTTGTCCTCAATGGTGGAGACTCATGGGTACTACCACTCAAAATTATCTGATCCATCACTGCAATTCTATCACTCTCTCACTCTCAACTATGATCTGCTAAATTCCCTTCCCTCTAATCTACTCAACTATCATAATGGTTCATCCAAATCCCCTCTTGTTTATTCTTATAATCTTGAAATCACTTATGCGAATGATTTTGAACATCATGGCCAAATCCTCCAATGATCGACCAAATTCGTCGTCGATTATGCAAATCCAATGGTCTAATTCCCCAGCAATACACGTCTCATCCACTTGTGTCTTCTCTTGTTTGGAGTAACTGCTTCATTTATTTCTCAATTTGACCCTATCACACCTCATTGGGTGTCTCCAAGCTTCCTTCTTGTTGTGACTTGCGCGACTTCTCGTATTTTGCATCCTTCCCTATTATGATGACCTCCTCTTCATCATATCCTATATTTTGTTTTGCACGCGACACTTTAGGCAGGGTGTCACACCTGGCTATCGCTATTTGGCTTCATCCATCTTCCATTCACTAAATTAGGTAGCAATGTGGCATCTAGCTGCTGTAATTGCACCACACCCCCATAGGTGATGAAATGAATAACATAAGGACCGAACCAATTTGCACTTGTAACTTACCCGAATGCTTCGCGAACTTTATGACGTAGAGTAGCACCATGTCTCCTTACTGAAAGTACTTTTGTTTGATATGTCGATAATGCCATGCCTTTTGGTGATCCTTTTCAACTTTCTAGTGAAATTTGGTGATGAACCAATCTTCCTCTAGTTGTACCAACTGTGTCCATATTTCTTTAAGTGTTCCTTCATCAGCCATACATGTCAACGCTGCAATGCATAGGGTGGGAACACTGTACTCCATTGGAATCACTACTTCTTGTTTATAGATGAGCTTGAATGGTTTTTTCCCTATCAACTATTTTCACATAGTCCTGTAAGCCCATAATATCGTAGTAATTTTCAAATCCCAATCATCGTGGTTTGTGTTACATGCCTTTGTGAGCTCATGCTTCAACCATTTTGTCAGCTTATGGGTGATATTGAGTGCTCTTCTTGTGATGAATCTAGAATTCTTCCATAATGGTGATAATGGTGTGATTGATGAATTGAATCCCTTGTTCACTCATCAATATATTTGGACATCCAACATGAGTAATGACGTTGTCGAATATTAACCTCGCCGCAGTTGTAGCGGTAAAATCTGTCACTAGTGCTTCTTCTGCCCATCTAATAAAATAATATGTCACTATGATAATGTATCACGCACCCATCATTTTTCTTAGTGGACTGATGGGACCCACAAAATACATTTCCCACTTATCAAATGGTTGCAACATTACCTGAGGTACTAATGGAACCGTATCCCATCATGATGGCTTCCTCATCCTTTAACAAAAATTGCAGCTTTTTGCATAATATGTGGCATCATTGTGCAGGTTTGTCCACCAGGGACCAGCTCGTAGTATCTTTATAGCAGTTGTGCAAACTCCATAGTGTCCTCCTACGACTCCATCATGTGCTTCATTCAATATCCTTTCTTTCTCATGTGGTAGAACATATCGGTGTAGAATCTCATCCGACCCCATCTTGTAGATTTTCCCAACAATTAGATAAAAATATGCAGCTCAAATGACCAATTGCTTCTTCTGGATAGTGGTGAAATTGTCTGGTGATTTCCCTATCGATAAGAACTAAATAATTTTTTCATAATGATCATCGACCATTCCAACTTTAAAAAATTGTGCCTCGGGTAAGCCATCTTCGATGTTGGTTGGTTTTTCTCCTGTCTCAATCCTTGACAAGCGATCAGGTTTAGTATTCAATTAACCTGGTATCACAATAATATTGAAATCAAACTCTTGGAAGAGTAGAAACCATCGACAGATATTCCCCCCCAACATAGGATTATTAACCAAGTATTTTAGTGCAGAATGACCAATGAACATCTTGAAGTGTCCTCGCAACAGATAGTGGTGAAAATTATGAAACATGTACACCATCCCCAATCCTTCTCACTCTGTCGTTGAGTAATTTCATTCTACATATGATAACTTACATATTGCGAAAGAAATTGGGTGGTCGATCGCTCCCTCACCTGGCTGCACCAAGACCACACCTAATTTGATTAATGATGCATCAACGTGGAAGTGAAATTCCTTCATCCATTCAGGAAAGACCAACATATTTTTTCTGACCATCTTCTTTTTTAGAGTGTCGAGACTTTCTTAACACTCAAGACTCCATTCAAACTTAATATCCTTCTTCAACAAGTTCTCCATTGGTGTTGTAATCACTGCATATCCCCTTATGAACTTTCTACAATATCCTGTATGGACCAACATCACTATGAGTTGTTTCACCATCATTGTTGGGGTAAATTGACAATTATTGCGATCTTAGCAGGATCTACCAACATTCCTTCCTTACAGACGATGTTCCCTAAAAGATTATGAATGGTGCACAAAATATACACTTTCATACATTTAGGGTGATCTGATGTCATTGACATATTTCCAACATTAGTCACAGATTTGCGATGTGGTATTTCACCAACCCATAGATTGTCCAAGCATCCATATACACCACCAATAATTTCTGAATGAAATATTTAAACACAATGACTACTATCCTTTAGAAGATTGCAGATGCATTCTTGAGGCCAAAAGATATCACAATGTACTGAAAACATCCCCATAAAGTCACAAATGTCATATTGTCCCGATATTCCTTCACAATATTTACCTGATGATATCCTAAAAATCCATCTATGAATGAATAGACCTATTGGACATTGACACCTTCTAGTACCTCGTTAGTAAATAGCATTGGGAATGTATCATGGAGATATGCATCATTTAGCTTTGGGAGTTCGACATAGATATGGATTTTGCTTGTCTTCTTATCTTGAACAACCACCCTACTGATCCATTCAGATTCTTCCATTGGTTCAATGTTTCTATCATCCAACATCCTATCAAGTTCATCCTTCATGTGTTCCTTGTATCGCAGATTCAATTGATATGGACGTTGCTTAACTGGCTTCACATTTGGAATTAGTGGGATTTTGATTTCTCCTAAGTCCCCTAAAATCCCTTTCATCTCAGCAATTTTTTTCGGGAATAAATACTGGAACTCGTGCAACAAGTCAGTGATCTTTTCCATCGTAGCTTCATCCTAGTAGTTTGCTACATTGGAAAACATCAGATCCTCCTTCTTTCCAATATTAGGCTTCCATATCTTAAGAGGCTGGTGGAATTTATCGGTTGGAATAACTAGTGCTGCAATATCTTGACTTCTCTCTAATTCCATGATATTAATATTCCTTGGATCATCCCCATCGTCAGGTTCTCCAGCCACATTGTAACATTCTGTCATAAACTGTCTTACTGGCGTCTTATGTGATTCTACAGGGAATGCCATTGGAACGATTTCCAAGATGACGTCTCATATGTGCTAAATTGCACTATGTATGATTGGATCAGCACTCACAAATATGAATGTATGACTAAAGCATACAGTCAAGTCTTCCCATGTTGTGATATATCTTTGGATTTTAGTTGATACGTACCATTTTCGCAGCATCTCATCTAGTGTATCGACAAAATAATGTACCCATTCATCCTTCAGCTTTGACACCCATGCGGTTTGACATGCGACCATGTGATCCTTGGGATCATTTCTTCTGTTATATTTTTCTCCTTGGTATTTCTCTGCTTCCCAAATCAAACTTCCATTAGTCTGTTACATACCATCTAACCGCCGATCAAGATTTTATGCATTTCCCACCATCTTGCTATAGTGGATTTCAATGCTTCCTCCAACACCAACATTCATTGAGGTTATGATACCTTGTCTTCAAACCCATCGATAAATTCAGTCATATTGGGTAGCCCTTCATATTTTGATAGCTCGATAACTTCTGTTGCGACCCAGCACAGTGACTGAGTAACTCGCCCACATTTTTGGATCGATACTTTATGTAGTAGATTCTTCCAATTCTCCAATGCATCATCAGAATTCGATGATGCGGAGCTAGTACTTGGCCAACACAGCTCCAAATCCATGGTAGGATGGATGTAATCCTTAGATATATTATATGCATGATCCCATCATCCCACAACTTCCTCTTTTACTTTCTCAACATATTTCTTCGCTTGGATATAACAGGGAAATGATCTGTATGTTGCGGTTTTCAAAAGTCATCCCTCTCTTCTTGAAGTTGATCACCTCTAGATTTTCATTATCCCAACCAATCCCAAACAATGCAGGATATGAGATACCTTTGTTGATGATTTTAATAACATTGAAATATGCATAAGTCTTCATCCCTTCAACTTCAACCAGTAAGTGTGCTACTCATCCAATCGACGATACTCTGGACTTATTTTCCATTCTAAGTTGTACAAGATACCAAACCAATTGTGGTTTCCCCATTCTTTCCCATGTTTTCTTCATCAAGATGTCAACATGTGATCCTAGATCCAATATCACTAAATCCACATCATAATAATCGATTTGGACATTCATTCGCATCTCTCTTCCAGTTTCCTTCTTATACGTCACGTTTAAGGTGGAGTCTTGTCACCCTTTCTCTGGTCGGTATAGCAGTGTGAAGAACCTCCTGCAATAAACAATGAGAATGCATGATATAAAATAAATAATGGATCACAGAAGATATTTTATTAATTGTAGGCCACTTCGAGGGGGAAACCTCCTTTGAGAAAGCTCAATACAAAATAAATCTTCGGTTCCTTCATTATCCTCAACACATACTTATATACTAAGTCTAATCTAAAGAACGATTACTCCACATGAATGTGGGATAATGAAACATATTAACCGGATGACTTAACAACTATTGCTTACTCCCCATGAATGTGGGAGAATACAACATACTAATGGGATGAATTACAAAGCATATGCGTCTGACAAAATATACTAACAAAATAAAGAGGAGGGGTGACACGGGTTCTGAACATCCCCTCCCTCTTAGAAAATATTTCTCCTCAAATATTTAGATGTGGAAACTACTACTAAATATGAAGGAGAAGTTCCCATGTATCACCCTCTGGTTGCATGTTGTGCCACTGAATTAACACCTCTATGACGGACCAAGAGAGAGGCTGACGAGTGCGCTTATTGAGAATGGTCTCTCGTTCCAAAATGATGGATCCTTCCTTATCTAGTTTTGGTAAAACAGTTTGTGCTTTGAAGTTGGTGCCAATCACTTTATTGATACAAGAGACATGAAAGACTGGGTGAATGCGAGAAGACGAAGGAAGTTCCAATTTATAAGCAACAAACCCAATATTCTGAAGAACTTTATATGGCCCATAGAACTTTGGACCCATATTCTGATTCCCTTTGAGTTTTAGGGAGGATTTCTTGTAACGCTCCGGACAAAGAAAAACCATATCATCGACTTGAAAGGTGCGCTCAGAATGATGTTGATTGGCCTGTTGTTTCATGCGATTTATTTCCATGTGAATATTGTCCTGCAGAATGTGAAAAATCTGATCGTGGTTTCAAAGAACCATGTGAACTTCCTGAACTGGTGAACTGTTGGGGGTGTATGGAAGGAGCACTAGCGATTCCTGACCATAAACTACTTCATATGGAGTCATTTTAGATGTAGTATGGTAGGAAGTATTATACCACCATTCAGCAAGAGGGGGAAACTTTTCCCATTACTGTTGTTGTTCATAGGTGAAGCAACTAAGATAAGTTTCCAAACATTTGTTGGTGCCTTCAATCTAACCACAACCAAGATAACAGTATTCCATCCAGATTTAGGGAGCCCTTCAATGAAATACATTGAAATATCTATCCAAATCCTTGTAGGGATGGGAAAGGGTTCGAGCAAGCTCGGGAGGAGTGTAGTTTTACCCTTGTGGCACTGGCAGATATCACATTCGGAAACATCTGTTGAATTTCTCATTTCATTCCCTTCCAAAATAATTTACTTTGTGCCTTCTCATACGTTTTGAGGAACCCAAAGTGCCCTATTGATGGAGAAGTATGGAGTTCATAGAAGACATCCTGGTGAAGATCTGTGCTGTGGGGAAGCACCACACGACCATTGTATCTCAGAGAAGAACCATCCCAAGAGTAATACGGTACAAAAGAAGTATTATTGGCCAACTATTGGATGATTTTAGATAAGGAAGAGTCATTGACATAGCCTTGTTGAACAGATTATAACCAATTTGGAATAGGCATAGAAATAAATAAAAGAGAAGCATGGTCATCAAATGTGCAGAAAGATAATCCTCCACAAGATTGTCCTTACCCTTCTTGTAAGTGATATCATAGTCATAACCCCTGGTTTTGCTAGCCCATTTCTATTGTGTTGGGGATGAGACCCTTTGTTCCATGAAATATTTCAAACTCTGGTGATCAGTCTTGATAGCAGAAATGATTACCTAAGAGGTATGGACACCACTTTTGTACTACATGAAAAATAGCCATCATTTCCTTCTCATACGTAGAGGTGGCTAAATTCTTACCAGAAAGGGATTCTGGTGAACAAAATGGGATGTTCATCTTGGAGGAGGACAACACAAATTCCATTGTCACAAGCATCACTCTCAATAGTGAAGGGATTGGAAAAATCAGGCATAGATAGAACAAGTGTGGTACACATAGCTTGCTTCAGTTTCTCAAATGCGCACTCAGCATTAGGTGTCCATGCAAAATCCTCCTTTTTTAGTAGAGTTTTTAATGGAGATTTGAATCTTCCCATAATCCTTGACAAACTTACGGTAGTAGCCAGTCATCCCAAAAAACCCACGAAGGCTCTTCAGGGTCTGAGGATGCGGCCAATTTTTCATGGCATCTATTTTGGCAAGATCGATGTGAACCCATTGTGCTGAAACAATATGCCCAAGATAATCTACTACCTTTTTCCCAAAAACACATTTACACTGTTTGGCACAGAGATGATGATCACAGTAAAGTTGTAGTACAAGATCCAGATGTTGGAGATGCTCAACCCATGTTTTACTATAGATGAGGATATAATCAAAGAAGACCAGAATGAAGTTTCGCAAGTAGGGATGGAATATTTTATTCATCAATGCATGGAACATGGAAGGGGAATTTGTGAGGCCAAATGGCATGACCAAAAATTCATAGTGGCCATCATGTGTGCAGAAATTTGTTTTAGGGATATCATCCTCATGAGCCTGAATTCCGTGATACCTAGAGCGAAAATTGAACTTGGAGAAAAAATGAGCACCATGGAGCTCATATAGAAGCTCATTAACAACAGGAATTGGAAACTTATCCTTTATTGTGATGTGATTAAGTGCTCAAAATTCGATGCAGAGTCGCTATGACCCATCTTTTTTTTGGACAAGAAGAATTGGTGAAGAGAATGAACTTGTGCTAGGGAAAATAACACCCTGCTTTAGTAAGTCACGAACAAGCATCTCAATCTCTATCTTATGGTGAAATGGGTAGCGATAGAGCCTGATGTTGGGAGTGAATATTCCCAAAAGGAGTGGAATATGATGATCCTATGGTCTAGAAGGTGGAAATCCCACTGGCTCAACAAACACATATGCATATCGATCCAAAATTTGTTGTATATCCAATGAAGTAGTTGAGACTACTAAAGGTTGCATCTGAATAAAATGGAGTTGAGCGATGACACCATGTGACCTCTTATTAAGAATCATTTCCATGCGATGCGAATAGATGATGCTGAGAGACCTTGGTTGTAAGCCTTGCAATGTGTGTTTTTAACCATTGAGTGAAAAATGCATCCAAAGTTCAGCAAAATTCCATAAAATGGGTCCAAGTGTGCGTAACCATTGAGCGCCCAAAACCACATCACATCCACCTAAGGGCAAGGAAAACATCTTAGAGCACAATTTATAATCCCCCATAGAGATTCACACATTCCAAAACTTCCCTTTGCAAGGTAAGGTTCCCCCATTGGAAATCATGAATTCAAAGCTGGAGAAAGGATGGAAAAAACAATCATCCTGTTTGGTGATCCTAGGGTTAATGAAGTTATGAGTGCTACCATAAGCAATGAGTATTTTAAGAGGTATTTTTTTGAATACACCTCTTACTCGCATGGATTGTGGGGTGGTGACTATGGCTAATAATGGAGATATATCTCTGGTTGGTCATATTGAGTAGGCAGGTCAACAAGAAGTTGTTGAATTTCACCCTCAACATCTACTGGATCCTGAGCATCATAAAAAATTTCAGGTGCAGGTGGAGAATCCACATCTAAGAGATAGATCTTTTTCTCAGCACATCGATGTCCCCGAGTGAATTTCTTGTCACAATGATAACAAATCCCTTTTTCCCAATGTTCCCACATCACCGCTTCATACAAATGCTTGATAGGAGTGGTTCTAGGAGCTAATGAAATTTGGGGTCTTGGCGGAACCATATTTCTGAATGGAAGAAGATTGGATTTGGAGCGTTGTTGAGCCTTGATATTGTTCTCTACTATCTTAGCCAACCCTAGGGATTCCATCATTGTGTTGGGGAAGAAAATTTTAACTTGAGATCAGATTGCATCCTTCAGACCACTGATAAAACAACTCAGGTAGATGCATAAAAAAATCCTTTGATGTGATTGGCCAGTTTCTCAAATTTTGTCTGATACTCCCTCACAGTGCCAGTTTGGAAACGTTTGGTGAGTGCTCCTATGAAGTCATCAAAAGCACTAGGGCCAAATCGTTGCAAAAGGAGTTGGAAAAAATATGTCAATTTTAGCTCTGCATGAGCCTTGATGTACCAATGGAAACATTAAAGGGCTTCATGTTCCAAATGAAAGGATGCAAGTGGTAATTTATTGACATCAAAAGTGTTTTGCAAATTGAAATATTGTTCTTCCCTGTAAATACATCCAGTCAAATCCTCACCATTAAAGCAAGGAAAATCCAGCTTTGACTCGCTGAAGTTGCTAGAGGAAGAGAACCCATTGTCTACAGAAGACTTGGGCTATCGACAGTTGTTCATGGGTAAATGCTGAATATGGGGCCAAGAAATTTTTGATCTGGATATTCGAGTTTGGACTTGATGGCACAAATTTCTTCTTCTATTTGTTTATTTTCTCCAGCACGGATGACAACCATAATATTTTTTTTACGGGGTGGGGGGGAATGGGTAGAAAAACAAAAATGGACGGGGGGGGCGGTAGTTGTGGTTTTACGGGGTTTTGGACACTTTTTTAGGGATAGGAAGAAGAAAATGTGAATATCGGAGGCAGGATGAAGGAATTGGAAAATTTTTCAGAGAGGGACAATGAAGCAAAAATGGGAAACGGACACCGTGGAAAAATTTGAAGGAGATTGGTGAGAATCGAAAAAGTTATGGAAAACCCTAGAAATAGACAAATGTGGAATTTTGGGCTTCAGGAAGTGGAATTTTGGATAGGGTCCTTAAGGAACGAATATGCAAAATGGGATTACAGGGGTAAAATGAATTTTCAATGGCAATGGAGCTAAATCAAAGAATTTCTTTTTGAGGAAATGATTTGTGGTAGTTCTGGAAAGCTACATTTTATCAACTGGAAATGGAGGAAATGATATGTGGTGGTTCTGGAAAGATGCGCTTTATCAACTGGAAATGGAGGAAATGATTTGTGACAGTTCTAGAAATCTGCGCTTTATCAACTGTAATTGGATATGGACCCCAAGTATGTTCGGCTTCTTAAAGGTTCACGGGATTTAGTAGGCCACCAATTATTTCTAAAGGATTGTGTATTGGGGTAGTACCCCTCACTGCAGAGCTCAAGTAAAAATGATAACCGATTTTCCACAAATGATAGCTCTTGGTTTACCTCATGGGTGGGAACTAGTCAATTAGGTAGGGGTCGTTTCCCTTTTTGCTTAGCAGGTCCTCTCAATGTCCATCTACTTTGGGGTTCCTATGTTACTCCTCACAATGAGTGTTAGGGATATGCCCAAGTACTTCCCATAGTTAATCATATAAGGTTTATTCCATGATCCGAATGAATAATATCGCTGCAAAAAGAAGAACTACTACAATGATCACAGTGCCAGGAAGTACTGCAAAACAGAAGAAAAAAAATGGTAGAAATTCCACCCAATGAGACTAAGAAAGTGCTCTGATACCATATGTGAAGAACCTACTACAATAAACAATATAACAGAAATAATAGATCACTAATGAGATTTTATTAATCATAGGCCACTTCGACGGGGAAGCCTCCTTTAAGCAAGATTTCTACAAAATAACTCTTCAATGCCTTCATTAACCTCAACACATACTTATATACTAAGTCTAATCTAAAAAAATATTACTCCCCATGAATGTGGGATAATTCAACATATTAAATGGATGACTTAACAACTATTACTTACTCCCCATGAATCTGGGATAATACAACATACTATTATGATGAATTACAAAGCATATGCGTCTGACAAAATATACTAACAAAATAAAGAGGATGGTTGACATGGTGTTATCACTAAAAGATGTTCCTTGACTGCTGAAATAACATGGCTAGTGAAATCTTAATGATGTGGAAAAAAGTGGATACGTATGAGAGTTTATGAACAGGTAAATATTATAGAGATTAGCTAAATATGACATGGGAAACGAATGCAGCAAATGTATAATTGTAACATGCTGTAATAGAAAGATTAGTGAGTGTGAACTTATAGAAAAAGTAAACTAATTCCATTCCAGATCCTTAGTAAACATGCATATAACTCATAAGAATTATGGTGTTGATGCATAAGGACCATACATAGAACAAAATCATGAACAACACATAATTTATCAATTCATAATAAAATAGAATAGGGCTCATCTCGACTATAATCAATCCAAAGCCTCTCTTCATATTAAGGGAAAAATAAATACATGTCTATCAGAAAATAGCAATAGCAGCTCTTTCTATCCCTTCCTCAGCCCTCGGTTGGAACTCTCTCTACTCTCCCCCCTCATTACATTGAATATTACAGAATTTAAATTAATTACAATCCCTAAGCTATTTCTATCTTTTAGGAAACAAAACTTATCAAAAAATAATAACAATAAACCCAATGTATGATTTAATGCAAGAAATCTCGAGAAACTATTCCCTTTTGACTTGGATCTCATTTCAATTATCTACTTTTGCCTGGAAAAGTAGCCTCGAATGCTGATCCTCATTCATAAAATTCAGTATTGATAAAATCGAATACCCTTAAATCTATCAAACATCCATAAATTGTTCAACTCTCTATTGTTTCTCCTCCACTTGTATTCCTGGAATATCGATTAATACCTTCAAAAGTCCAGATGTAGCTAGCAAATTAGGGATTGAATTTTTTGACTGCTATCCACTGCTCCCAAGCGTTTAATTCTCCAAATGACTCTATTACTGGAATTGTGCATTTGAGTTTGGGATTGATTTAGATTCAATGATTCACTTACTTGATATTTTAGAACTCAAGAATGATCAACATTAGTAATTCATATCTTTTCGATATAAAAAATAATCTCCAACTCACTCCTTCTCTACTAAAAATATTGAGAAAACTTGACACCTATCTTGAATTGATAGCTTCAATAGCTTCTCTGCTTTCCTATGTATATCTCCACATTTACCATGATAAAAATATACCACCAACAACTACTCTCTATCCTTCGAGCTTGCACTTGGGATTGATCTTCATAATGCTCTGCTCAATGCATTCTATGGACCCAACAATTATGTTGTAAATGGTATCCTTCAATAGTCGACATTTGGTTTCTATCTTGTGCTTTGGATATTGGAACTATGATGTAAACTTGATGGAATCTCACATGTACATTTGTTGACACTTATAATGCTTGGTTGTTCTGTCTGGACAATCTTTTCTTTGGCAAACTGTGGATATTTGCATTGATACACAGGTGCAATTTAAACTCGGGATTTTAACACCTGCTGCGTATGAGACTACTGAAAACTTAATATACACATCTATCTCAATCTTTGATTGATGTGTTTTGCATAACTGTCCCTCCAAAATATTTCCCTTGGTGCTTTGTGAGATGGTTGAGCTTGAATTCGGTAGCATAGGATTAAAAAAGAAACTCAAGACCGGTTTGCCAAAATGAGCTTGACATTCATGCATTCGGGAGTTTGGCATTGTAATATTTGAAAGCATGTTGTGAAACATTCCATCAACCACTTTATTGGACTGCCATAATATTCAATGCACTTGAAACTTTATCTTTTAGCACTCTCGGATTCATTGACGGCCTTCATTTTATACTCTGGAGTCTGACGTTTTGAACACTAAGCGTTTTCTCATGCTAATTCTTTATGTACCTTTGAATGCGTTGAAATGTATCCCATATTATCCTTTGAAACTAATCTCACGATTTGGATTTGAACATAAATTTGATAATAAGACTTAATGATCTTTAAAGTTTGATGTGGCAATTAAAAGCTTGACTTAATTTTAATGGAATCAACGTGGAGAAGGAGTGGATGTGAAAGTGGAATGCTGAGGTGGAAGGATAGGTGAGTTGAGATAATGGGTGTGATGAGGTGAGTGTAANTTTAAATAACCAATTTATAATTAAAACAAATATAACATATTATTTCAAAACTTTAAAATAATATATTGTTATATTTATTTAAAAATATTTGGTTAAATTATTAAATTTAGTAAAATAAGGCTTCCTAAATATGAGACTTGAGGCATCACTTGGAGAATTTGGTAATGAAAATTGAGATGTCTCTTTACCTGCACACTGCCAGAATCCATTT
Source organism: Pseudotsuga menziesii (assembly GCA_001517045.1). Lineage (NCBI taxonomy): Eukaryota > Viridiplantae > Streptophyta > Pinopsida > Pinales > Pinaceae > Pseudotsuga > Pseudotsuga menziesii. The sequence continues at coordinate 87,706 of LPNX010412177.1, read as the reverse complement.
TTTTGTAATACAGATCTGGTACCTATTACCACCTAAGTTGTACTTAGTGGTTTTTTTATCAAGTGATCCTGGTGAACTGGATAAGGATAACTTGTTCGGACTTCAGAGAACCTTCAGTCTTGCTTCTGGGAAGCTTTGTTGTACTATATTACATGTT
>LPNX010412177.1:0-87521 GCA_001517045.1 Pseudotsuga menziesii | reverse complement strand
ATGATAGTATCTGTAAAAGACTCGGTCTCTTAGACTTTATTTGTCAATCCGATCAGCCCAGGGTGTTTTTTCCCTTGGTTATTATTGGTTGTTGAATAAACCACTGATAATTTTTTAGTTTTTCACTCCATACCTCCAAAGTTGGGGTGGTCAGCTTGGCATTTCGGCCTATTGAGGTTATTAGATTCTATGTGTCAATGTATAAGCATGCTAGACATCATGGTCGAGTTATATGAACATGTCTAAGTCCCCCTAGGTTTTTTCAAATTTTCAGTTTTTTAGTTTTTTCAGTGTTTTTTATTGAAAATTTAATTTTTCCAAAACTTAGGCTATTTTTTAATAGTTTAATTGGAAAATTTGATTTTGTAATAAAAGTGGGCCAAATAATCATTTTCAGTCATGGAGGTGCTCATTTTCAAGCTAAGATCACCATGTAAACCCATGGACCCACTATTTCCTAGTTTTGAGTGATTTTCCATCACTCAGGTCAGAAGGCCCCAAAAATCAATTATTGATTATTTTAATTAATAAATTGATGAATAATGGAGCAAATCCAAAATCATAAATCAGTGGATTCTCAACCGATTTGATTAAAATCAGTCAGATTTGAAGCAGATTGACTGGATCTGACAAATCCTTGACTCAAGGAGGTGATCAAATCAAATCCAAAGTTGATCTTCAGCATCCTTTATGGGGAATTTCGCCCTCCCTCTCTCTTCAACATGTTTTGGCTCATCTGGATGAGTTTTGGTGGATGCTTCAGTCAACAGGTTGAGGTGTCAGTCAGATCAGCTCTCCGATTGAAAATTGCACTCAGTGAGACTCAGATCTGGCTCATTTATACATAGATCAAGCATTGATGGACTCTCCATCAGAATATTTGGTCTATCTCCTTGGGATTTGCACCCCCCTTGTTCTGGATCTCCTGGTTTTTGCGTATATCCAAGCACAACATCCTCTTCCAAGCTAGTTAGAACTGGGATTGAGGTGCTGCTGCTATTGTACTATTGTAATTCTTCATTTGAAATAAAGAAAAGCTTTGGAGGCTAGACGGTATTGTGCCATTACATGTGTGGATGATTATTGCCATTATTTTACTGAGGTAACTTGTATCTGTATTCATATTTTTCTAATTGCTTGTAGATCTGTTGTCAAGATTGATAATAGGATTATTATAATCTTGATAGGAAAGGTGCTTTTCAATAAGTTTATTGACCATCTCCTTCCTTTGATGCTTGTTTAGAGATCTAGATTCAACATGTCCTATAAGATTATATGCATGTTATTTTGAATCTCTATGTATGTACTAATCGGATCTCACAAGTTTCTTGGCAAGTTCTTTGATTTCAGCTGAGCTGCAGGTTCCTACATTGGAGAGGATGCTCATCTAGGTTGCTTCTTCACTCTCTTCAAACCTTCCAAAGGCATAGTCCCTTGACATTCCACCTGAAAGCTCCACTATGGATCTTCAAGGAAACCGGCATTTCTCTCCTCCTCTTCCTCCCTCAAGATCAACTCTTCACCCGGTTACCTTTTCATAGCTTTGTTTTGGTTTAGATCTATCACCTTAAAAGTAATTTCAACATATATCTATATTCTCAAAGCTCATAGTCTATATCTTAGTTTTTTTTTGCACATAAAGTTCAATTTTAAGAGATCTAGCTAAAATTACCATATTTTCGAAAGCATTTTGGTGAAAATTCGTAGCTTGCTTTTATGGTAGTATCATTTGCTGTACGATAAAATTTAATATTCTGCAATATCAGTGCATATTTCATTGGCTGCACAAACAGCAAGCCAAGATCCCAAGGAAATCTTGCTTTCCTTGGTTCCTTTGTCACCTGTTTAGCTAGTTTTAAGTTCATCTTTTTTGAGTTAAGGTAGGATGATCCAAAGGTACTCTTAAAGTGATTTTGGGAATATTTCATTCTGATATGCTTGCTGGTTTTTATCAGGTTTGATAGAAATAAAGGAAGCTGATGTTCGGAAGTGGCCTCGGGAGCGTTCAAATCCCCCCAGGGGTCTCCCATTTGACTAGAACCTTTGATTTTCGCACCTTGTAATCTCTTGATTTCAATCCATATAAGGATCAAGAGGAATTATATCAGTTCTCTGATATTGTAACTGTTGTTAATAAAATTATTTTTGAATTGGCTCTTTCGAGCCCATTCCCCATCCCCCCTGGGGGGATTTGCGTCGGTGTCCTTTTTGTTGTTTTTTGCTCATTTCTTTTCAAACTAGTATTGATATAATCTGTAGGGTAGTATAATTTATTTTATTATTAATTTCATATTCCATACTTTATATTTCAAAGTAATCTTAATACTTACCCCACGAGTTCCCGATTGACCCGAAAGGGGAAAGAGATTCGTGGTAGGACTAATTAGAAGACTAGAATTTTGTATCTGTTTTATTTTGATCATTTTTTTCAGCTATTATAAAATTAACCCCTCCTCAATTCCCCGATTGAGATCCACTTGGATCGAAAGAGGTTCCTGGAGGGTTTTCTTTTAAACAAGAACACCCAGTTTAAAACTTACTTAAATTGACAAGACTATAGTGTGTATGCTCTGCACTTGGATGCGGTTCATCCGATCAGTCAAGATGTATCAAAAGCACTTGAGTGACTATTATAATTAGGACTCACTTTCCCAAATTAACAAACCAACAGGTGAAAATACAACACCTAGATCGAACCATCACGGTGGCAAAATACCCAAAGGAAGCAGGAACTTCTGAAAAGTGAGCTCGGGGCGCCAATCTCTATCACACCCTGATGGGTGCATTATGAACAATAGCCCTCGAGACTCCATTTCAGCCCACATATTCCTTGCGGGTAGCCGTGAAGGTTTAGTTTTGGACATACTCCAAGTACTCTAGGGTATATATGGAGTCCCCCCTTTGCCTAATCTTAATCAACTCACACTTCAATTTTAACTTAAAACATACCAAGAGGCAATCGCAAAACACTCACTCCAAGCACGCGCAAGTACATTGTTTCTATTTTTTGACTCCATTCTAAGGCACTGGTTATTTTCTTTCTTTATATATATATTGTGTCTCAGCATTGTGCTTTCGTGTGTTCATCTTTTGTATTTTTCCATCTTTGATCATCTATAGTTAAATTGCAAACTCCTAAGTAACTTAATCAGTTTAACATCACAACACTAAGTAATTATAATTAGTAACTTAATAGGGTCTATCCCCCTTGGCTCTGTTAGGAGTTGAGCCTAAACGGAGGAGTCGAGAACAAGGTGACAGCCTTGACTCGAGACTTTCCCCCAAGGACACACCGAGTGGCTTGAAGATTTCTGCCATGTGATCCAGGTGTGTGAAAGTCGGCAACATCTTTTGGCGCCGTTTCCAGGGATAAATCTTTTTATTCCCGAGTACGACTTAGCTTAACTTTTTTCTAAACAACTAAAAACATAAAAACTTTTGATTGATCTAGTCTTTAAAAAACATAAAAATTAAAACTCGATCCATCTGGCGACTCCACTGTCTAACATCCCTTCAAGAATTTCTACCTGAAGAAACCGACTACATTTATTCAATCCTCTCCCTGATCCTGAAAGGTTTATTAGGGAAAGATTGAATAGGTAGACTTCTCATAGAAACCTTGAAAATTTAGGAGACCAATCCCTCTCAGATATCCATCACATATTTGTACAGAGTCATGTTCACTAATCTCAAGAAATGACAAAATTTTACAAACCCCTTGACTTTTCTCAGATAGCAGGTAGTCCTCGTGACATTCGAATGATTCTATCAAGAAGCTCCCCATATTTCAGGGCAATAATGCCATCACTGCCAAGTCTCACCTTCGAAAGTTTGAAAAGCACCTGGCTAGTTATTGCAATGATGTTTCCCATGACCATGATGATGTCAAAATGACGCTCTTTGCTTTATCCTTGGAAGATGATGCTGAAGAATGGCACTTCGACCTAGATGATGATTCATATAAAACTCTTTGTGAATTCCTAGAGGGTTTTAAGAAGAAATGGGGGGAAAAGAAAGAACCAAGACATCTACTTGCTACCCTCCATAACATAAAGAAGATGGAGAATGAAACCATTGATGAATTTAATACTAAGTTCAGGCATGTGGTTGCAAACCTCCCTAGATAAATCAATCCAAGGGATGCCTCCATCCTCATATATTACATCGAAGCTTTCACTGGTGATTTGAGGTACCAGTTAAGGGACAACGAGCCGACCGATCTAAAAACTGCTCAGGAATTGGCTGAGAAAATAGAAAAGAATATGCAGTCTTTAGGAAAATCCAACATTCCAGGTTACACTAGGGGAAACACTTCATACAACAAAGAAAATGGAAAATCCTTTGAATCAAAAGAAAAGGGAGCCTCTAAAGATCCCATGGAAAAGGTAACAGACACGATAAAAGACTTGGTTACTAGTCAAAACCAACTTATGATAGACCAGTCTGCACAATTGAATCCTATGCATAATAGAATAATCACAATGGAAAGAAATAATGGACCTAGGAACTTTCAGCCTAGATAGAATCAGATGAATCAAAATAATTTTCCTCAATAAAAGCCTGGGATTCCAAACATGTTAGACTCAGCTAACATGGTAGAAGAAGTAATTCCATGGTCTAGACTGTGTGAACAATTCCACCAAGAAAGCACTTGTTATGTTGCAAACCAAGTCATGGAACATGGACTTCCTGAGGTCAATAATCAAGAAACAAATTCAAGCGAGCCTGATCATATATACATGGTAGGCCAGGCCTACCCTTTGTTACCATCTAAACAGTACAAGCCTGAGGATGAAACCATTGCAGAATATTATAGTGAAACTTATGATGAAAACTGTAATATACATGATGGGACTCCTATGTGTTCTCCATATAATGATGACAATATGGAAGGTTTACTACCTTGTGACCTTTTCTCTAAAGAAGATGAGTATGAAAATGAGGACAAGTATAGCTTGGAGCATGATACAAGTGACAAGGACTCCCTTATCCCCGATAAAGATGTTGATGAGGAGTCCTGGACATTCATGGGAAAACCAGTCGGTGACATGAATAAAGAGGAAAATAATGAACCAGAAACTTTTGATGGTTTTGTTGATTTTTCTGTCTATGGCATATCTAAAGGAGAGAGCATGGACCATGTGGCCTTGGGAAACTTTGATATGAAAAAGGAGCATGCAGTTTATCCATATGATCATTCAGAGTCATATCATGCAGAGCCACACAAAGGTATCAATAATGAAGACATGGAGAAGAAGCGTTGTGAAAAGATAGATGTGATGCAGTTATTAGAATATCAGTCTCAACTATCATCTTCACATATAGAGTTTCCTCATGACTTGGAGCCGCTTGGGGCTTATACAGTGAATTATCATCCGGTAAGCCTTGATGATCAGTACGATGATGTAGTTAATCTGCCTCATCATTCCGATTTGTACATCAACCCTGTCCATTCATGGATAGAAGCAGCCTATGCAAGCACTTACTAGTTTGGGAGGAAGTTTGATGACACTATTTATGCCTATGATTTCCCATCCATCCTGCCCCTTTTGGATCATCACGCAGGTTTGCATTTTCTAAATAAAGTATCCTTACTTTGGCTGGTAACCAAAGACAAGGAAAAAAAAAATTATGTTAATAAAATTCTTAGGTGGCTACATTGGATTTCTGATTACACTTAACCCTTTTTATATCATGCTTAGAGTAGGAAAATAAGCTCCTTGAAGAAGAGCACTTACTTTCCACATTTTTTTTTTTTTACTTAGCTACAATCAAACACTTTTGTTTTCATTAGTTAGTTACATTTATTTTGTTTAAATAAATCAGCTGAATGGTTCATTTGGTTTTTTATGTAAAGCTTGTGCTACTAAGGTTTTTTTTGTCAAGTTGAGATGTTTTTACAGGGTATATAAACCAGAGATTCTGGTGTTCTTGTATCATTTCCTTGCCTTAAAGACCAGATCGAGCACACGTCCCACAGTTGGAGCTAGAATGTTACCACCTTAGTTGTACTTAGTGGTTTTTTTTATCAAGTGAGCCTGGTGAACTGGACAAGGATAACTTGTTCGGACTTTAGAGAACCTTCAGTATTGCTTCTGGGAAGCTTTGTTGTACTACATCACATGTTCATACCCCATGGGGGAATTGTAATAAATGTTCTAGCATGATAGTGTCTGTAAAAGACTCAGTCTCTTAGACTTTATTTGTCAATCCGATCAGCCCAAGGTGTTTTTTCCCTTGGTTATTATTGGTTGTTGAATAAACCACTGATAATTTTTGCCTATTGAGGTTATTAGAGTCTATGTGTCAATGTATAAGCATGCTAAACATCATGGTCGAGTTATATGAACATGTCTAAGTCCCCCTAGGTTTTTTCAATTTTTCATTTTTTTAGTTTTTTCAGTGTTTTTTATTAAAAATTTAATTTTTCCAAAACTTAGGCTATTTTTTAATATTTTAATTCAATAAATTGATTTCGTAATAAAAGTGGGCCAAATAATCAGTTTCAGTCATGTAGGTGCTCATTTTCAAGCTAAGAGCACCATGTAAACCCATGGACCCAATATTTCCTAGTTTTGAGTGATTTTCCATCACTCAGGTTAGAAAGCACCAAAAATCAATTATTGACTATTTTAATTAATAAATTGATGAATAATGGAGCAAATCCAAAATCCAAAATCAGTGGATTCTCAACCGATTTGATTGAAATCAGTCAGATCTGAAGTAGATTGACTGGATCTGACAAATCCTTGACTCAAGGAGGTGATCAAATCAGATCCAGAGTTTATCTTCAACATCCTTTATGGGGAATTTCGCCCTCCCTCTCTCCTCAACACGTTTTGGCTCATCTGGATGAGTTTTGGTGGATGCTTCAGTCAACAAGTTGAGGTGTCAGTCAGATCAACTCTTCGATTGACAATTGCACTCAGTGAGACTCAGATCTGGCTCAGTTAGACACAGATCAGGAATTGATGGACTCTCCATCAGCATATTTGGTCTATCTCCTTGGGATTTGCGCCCCCCCTGGGCTGGATCTCCTGGTTTTTGTATATATCCAAGAACAACATCATCTTCCAAGCTAGTTAGAACTAGGATTGAGGTGCTGCTGCTATTGTACTGTTGTAATTCTTCATTTGAAATAAAGAAAATCTTTGGAGGCTAGACGGCGTTGTGCCATTACATGTGTGGATGATTATTGCCATTATTTTACTGAGGTAACCTGTATCTGTATTCATTTTTTGCTAATTGCTTGTAGATCCGTTGTCAAGATTGAAAATAGGCTTATTATAATCTTGATAAGAAAGGTGATTTTCAATAATTTTATTGACCATATCCTTCCTTTGATGCATGTTTAGAGATCTAGATTCAACATGTCCTATAAGCTTATATGCATGTTATTTTGAATCTCTGTGTATGTACTAATCGAATCTCACAAGTTTCTTGGCAAGTTCTTTGATTTCAGTTGAGCTGCAGGTTCCTACATTGGAGAGGATGCTGATCTAGTTTTCTTCTTCACTCTCTTCAAACCTTCCAAAGGCATAGTCCCTCGACATTCTACCTGAAAGCTCCACTGTGGATCTTCAAGGAAACCGACATTTCTCTCCTCCTCTTCCTCCCTCAAGATCAACTCTTCACCTGGTTACCTTTTCATAGCTTTTTTTTGGTTTAGATCTATCATCTTAAAATTAATTTCAACATAGATCTATCCTCTCAAAGCTCATAGTCTAGATCTTAGTTTTGTTTTGCACATAAAGTTCAATTTTAAGAGATCTAGCTAAAATTACCATATTTTCGCAAGCATTTTAGTGAAAATTCGTAGCTTGCTGTTATGGAAGTTTCATTTGATGTATGTTAAAATTTAATATTCTGCAATATCAGTGCATATTTCATTGGCTGCACAAACAGCAAGCCAAGATCCCAAGGAAAGTTTGCTTTCCTTGGTTCCTTTGTCACTTGTTTAGCTAGTTTTAAGTTCATCTTTTTTGAGTTAAGGTAGGCTGATCCAAAGGTACTCTTAAAGTGATTTTGGGAATATTTAATTCTGATATTCTTGCTGGTTTTTAGCAGGTTTGACAGAAAGAAAGGAAGCTGCTTTTCGGAAGTGGTCTCGGGAGCGTTCAAATCTCCCCAGGGGTCTCCCATTTGACTAGAACCTTTGATTTTCGCACCTTGTAATCTCTTGATTTGAATCCATATAAGGATCAAGAAGAATTATATCAGTTCTCTAATATTGTAACCGCTGTTAATAAAATTATTTTTGAATAGGCTCTTTCAAGCCGATTCCCCATCCCCCCTGGGGGGATTTGCGTCGGTGTCCTTTTTGTTGCTTTTTGCTCATTTCTTTTCAAACTAGTATTGATATAATATGCAGGGTAGTATAATTTATTTTATTATTAATTTCACATTCCATACTTTATATTTCAAAGTAATCTTAATACTTACCCCACAACTTCCCGATTGACCCGAAAGGGGAAAGAGATTCGTGGTAGGACTAATTAGAAGACTAGAATTGTGTATATGTTTTCTTTTGATCATTTGTTTTTCAGCTATTATAAAATTAACCCCTCCTTGATTCCCCAATTGAGATCCACTTGGATCAAAAGAGGTTCCTGGAGGGTTTTCTTTTAAACAAGAACACCCAGTTTAAAACTTACTAAAATTGACAAGACTCCAGTGTGTATGCTCTGCACTTGGCTGCAGTTCATCTGATCAGTCAAGTTGTATCAAAAGCACTTGAGTGACTAGTATAATTAGGACTCACTCTCCCAAATTAACAAACCAACAGGTGAAAATCCAACACCTAGATCGAACCATCACGATGGCAAAATACTCAAAGGAAGCAGGAATTTCTGAAAAGTGACCTCAAGGCGCCAATCTCTGTCACACCCTAACGGGTGCGTTATGAACAATAGCCCCAGAGACTCCATTTCAGCCCACATATTCCTTGCGGGTAGCCGTGAAGTTTTAGTTTTGGACATACTCCAAGTACTCTAGGGTATATCTGGAGTCCCCCCTTTGCCTAATTTTAATCAACTCACACTTCAATTTTAACTTAAAACATACCAAGAGGCAATCGCAAAACACTCACTCCAAGCATGCGCAAGTACATTGTTTATATTTTTTTACTCCATTCTAAGGCACTGGTTATTTTCTTGCTTTATATATATGTTGTGTCTCAGCATTGTGCCTTCGTGTGTTCATCTTTTGTATCTTGCCATATTTGATCATCTATAGTTAAATTGCAAACTCCTAAGTAACTCAATCAGTTTAACATCACAACACTAAGTAATTATCCTTAGTAACTTAATAGGGTCTACCCCCCTTGGCTCCGTTAGGAGTTGAACCTAAACGGAGGAGTCAAGAACAAGGTGACAGCCTTGACTCGAGACTTGCCCCCAAGGACACACTGAGTGTCTTGAATATTTCTACCACGTGACCCAGGTGTGTGAAAGGTGGCAATAGTACCAACATCTGGCTTCGTCTGGGGATGGCATGCTCCCTGCGAGCTGCCAAGAACAAGTAGACCAAGTTCCTTTCCATTTCATTGGGCTAGAGTCTTCATCCCAAATCTCTGCTACTTATTGAAAAACTTGAAAACACACTACTGGCTAAATGCTACACTTTAAACTACTATGCAAACTGAAATAATCCTCACACAACAATCTGATCACACTATACCAACTAAAGAAAATGCGCATGGATGAGATTATTTATCCACACTTCTACTCTAATCTTGCAAATATCAAGCTGATCATGTGTAATTCCATTTCCAATTAAACCAAGTTAAAAATTGACTTAACAATTGAACTTTTGGAATATGCTTCTGTAAAATAAAGACTGAAGAACTTATAGGAAATTCATCATGAATCTGAAACCCATATTTGCATTTGAACAAAACTAAATGGTTGGAGTTGTTAAAAACCTTGAGATAAGCAGCTACTGGATCATAAAAATAGTTAAAAACCATGTTTTGATTAAATATCTATGTTTCTTGTTTAAGATAAGTAAGCTGCCTTTGGATAAGCTCTGACCTCACTGTTTCCATAAAGCCATTTTTTTCACATTCATCTAAAAACCATTTTTTACTTTCCAAGATATGCTGATTTAATTATTTACTCAAATCCACGCACACATCTTCATACTGATCATTACAAATTTTAATCTTAGAAAAATTTTGGTAATTTTTATGAGTCAACAGAATTTCATACTCCAGTTCGAGTGTTTTCAGAATATTCTTCAGAAAACAAAGTTTATCCTCTTCACTTGAAATATTATAAAATTATAAATAGGAAAATAAATATTCATTCCATTCATCATTATCAGCTATCCATTCTTTGAAATTTTTAAGAAAGCAAGATCTATTTCAAACCCTGTTGTCTTGGTACATGAAGTAAATCGATCAGAAACTGAATCTACCATTTTGAAACCAAGTGGTCTCACCAGGTGAATATAGCAGCCACTATGTAACCAACCTTGCTCACCATCAAAGTCTGGATATATTCATTATCGTACAGCCCAGGGAAGTATTTCTTCATTCCTCTGTCCCCGACAACGGCGCCAGAATATGTTATCACTAAAAGATGTTCCTTGACTGCTGAAAGAACATGGTTAGTGAAATCATAATGATGTGGAAAAAAATGGATACGTATGAGAGTTTATGAACAGGTAAATATTATAGAGATCAGGTAAATATGACATGGGAAATGACTGCAGTAGATGTATAAATGTAACATGCTGTAATAGAAAGATCAACGAGTGTGAACTTATAGAAAAAGTAAGCTAATTCCATTCCAAATCCTTAATAAACATGCATTTAACTCATAAGAATTCTAGTATGGATTCATAAGGACCATACACAGAACAAAATCATGAACAACACATAATTTATCAATTCATAATAAAATATAATAGGGCTCATCTCAACTGTAATCACTCCAAATCCTCTCTTCATATTAAGGGAAAAATAAATACATGTATGTCGGCAACTAACAATAGCAGCTCTTTCTGTCCCTACCTCAGCCCTCGACTGGAACTCTCTATGCTCTCCCCCCTCATTACATTGAAGATTACAGAATTTAAATCAATTACAATCCGTAAGATATTTCTATCTTTTAGGAAACAAAACTTATCAAAAAATAATAAAAATAAACCCAATGTATGATTTAATGCAAGAAATCTTGAGAAACAGTTTCCTTTTGACCTAGATCTCATTTCAATTATCTACTTCTTCCTGTAAAAGTAGCCTCGAATACTGATCCTCATTCATAAAATTTAGTATTGATAAAACCGAATACCCTTAAATCTATCAAACATCCATAAATTGTTCAACTCTTTGTTGTTCCTCCTCCACTTGTATTCCTGGAATCTCAAATACTACCTTCAAAAGTCCAGATGTAGCTAGCAAATCAGGGATTGAATTATTTGACTGCTATCCACTACTGCCAGGTGTTTAATTCTCCAACTGACTCTATTACTGGAATTGTGCATTTGAGTTTGGGATTGATTTAGATCCAATGATTCACTTACCTAATGTTTTAGAACTCAAGAATGATCAGGATTATTAATTCATATCTTTTTGATATCAAAAATAATCTCCAGCTCACTCCTTCTCTACTAAAAATATTGAGAAAACTTGACACCTGTCTTGAATTGTTAACTTCAATAGCTTCTCTGCTCACCTGTGTATATCTCAACATTTACCATGATAAAACTCTTCCACCAACAACTACTCTCTATCCTTTGAGCTTGCACTTGGGATTGATCTTCATAATGCTCTGCTCAATGCATTATATGGACCCAACAATTATGTTGTAAATGGTATCCTTCAACAATCGATATTTGGTTTCCATCTTGTGCTTTGGATATTAGAACTATGAGGTAAACTTGATGGACTTTCACATGTACATTTGTTGACACTTGTAATGCTTGGTTGTTCTGTAGGGACAATCTTTTCTTTAGCGAACTGTGGATATTTGCATTGATACACAGGTGCAACTAAAACTCGGGCTTTTGACACCTGCTGCATATGAGACTATTGAAAACTTAATATACACATCTATATCAATCTTTGATTGATGCGTTCTGCATAAGGGTCCCTCCAAAATATTTTCCTTGGTGCTTTGTGAGATGGTTGATCTTGAATTTGGTAGCATAGGATTAAAAAAGAAACTCAAGACTGGTTTGAAAAAATGATATTGTCATTGATGCATTCGGGAGTTTGGCATTGTAATATTTGAACGCATGTTGTGAAACATTCCATCAACCACTTTCTTGGACTGTCATAATATTCAATGCACTTGAAACTTTATCTTTTAACACCCCAGGTTCATCGACAACCTTCATTTTATACTCTGGAGTCTGACATTTTGAAAACTAAGTGTTTTCTCATGCTAATTCTTTATGTACCTTTGAATGCACTGAAATGTATCCCATATTAGCCTTTGAAACTAATATCACGATTTGGATTTGGACATAAATTTGATAATAAGACTCAATGATATTTAAATTTTGATGTGGCAATGCAAAGTTTGACTTAATTTTAATGGAATCAATGTGGAGAAGGAGTGGAGGTGAACGTGGAATAGTGAAGTGGAAGGGTAGGTGAGGTGAGATAATGAGTGGGATGAGGTGAGTGGAATTATTTGGAATAGGAAAAAACCATTTTTTAAATAACCAGTTTATAATTAAAAAAAATATAACATATTATTTCAAAACTTTAAAATAATATATTGTTATATTTATTTAAAAATATTTGGTTAAATTATGAAATTTAGTAAAATAAGGCTTCCTAAATATGAGACTTGAGGCATCACTTGGAGACTTTGGTAATGAAAATTGAGATCTCTCTCTACCTGCACGCCTCTAGAATCCAAATTTTTGTAATACAGATCTGGTACCAACACATGGATTCTGAACAAGCAGACTCGCTATTTCAGCTAGCACATCAGGATATTTTTCTAATGACAGACAACTTTCAAAAGAAACTTTGCAATGTTCTAGCCTTCCATGATGGCCCTACTATAAGTGTCGAATAAAAATAATGAGGCATTTCATAGATAAGATACTTAATAGTATACTTTTTTATGATGTCTCTTGCATAAAATAACGTGTATTTATCATTGTCGACATCGAACTACGCCTCCTTTCAAGCCGACAATCAAATCTGTGGGATTGGATCATCATCTGTTGTCATCGTACCTCCTTGATTATTGACTTCAACATCTATAGGTTGAGTCCTTGGTTTCCCTCAAACCTTCCCTACTGTTGGACCTTGAGTCTATTTCTGTGGTGGATTCGTAGGTTGGTTTTCATTTTGGTTTCGATTATGATTCTGGTTTTGTGGTGGTGGAATATTCTTTGCCTTCCACTTTGTGATCAGTTGCAGACAATATTCAACAATATGATTTGCGATGGTACAATATTTACATTGCGACTGAAGGTTTGGAAAATTGTGCTGATAATGTCCCAATACTTTGTAATTATAGCATTGCACAGGTCCATGACCTCGTCTCATACCTCCTCCTCGACTGAAGCATATGTTCCGACCTCCTCAGATTCCTCTGCTGCAATCTTCCCTGTGGATGGTACTACAATTTATTAAAATGTTGATGCTACTATGACTGATTTAGTTGTGGTTGAATATATTGTGGTTGAGCATACTGCAACTGTGTACACTATTACTGTTACGGAGCGTACTGCATCTGATTGTACTACGACTGCGGCAGAGAAAACTGTGGATGTTATTGTGTAAACTATGGTGGTTGCTGCAGTTGTGGCCTCTCCACTGGTTGGTTATCTTCTCATTTCATGAATTACATATCCATTGTCCTTTCTTGGACCAAATCATATGCTCTACAATCCTTCTCTTCATGACTAATAGAGTGGAAAAAATTACAGAACAATTTTGTAGGTTTCGACACTAAGATTTGGAGATATACACATTCCTCATGTCAATTCCCTCTAGTCTGACAGATCTAAAACCATGGCAAGTTGACTTGACTAAATGGATTAGTAGTATCATCATGTGAATAATCACAGAAGTCTAGACATTGATCCATATGATGTCTTTCCGTGCGACATTGAGTACATCATACTTCTTCATGCATATATTTTCCCTTCTTGATATCTTGTAACTGAATTGTCGTATTCACCAATTGCAAATAGATATGATTCATTCCAACCCCCATTTCACCCACTAGTGAAGCCTCCAGCTTCATCGAAATTTCCAAAGCCTCAATTTTTGTCGCAATATTGTGTTGCATTAATGGCATTCGGATATGTGGTATAGATGTTGCGATGAACCATTCTTTGTGTTGCACATCACTCATTCTAAAGCTGAACTTAGCCATGAACATCTTGAATCACTGATTGAAATCCCATACCAAATTGTTCAGATATTTTTTTATTTCCTTTAATCCAGTAATGTACTGCAACTCATATTTAGGTTTCCAGAATTCCTCAATCAACCTGGTCTTGATTTGCGGTAGAGTCTTCTATTGATTCCCTGTTGGAACTTGTATGAACATCATATACCAATCTAATGCATAACCTCAGAAATTTGTTGCAATTTGTCCCTTCTTAATGTCTTCATCTTGGACATTCTTCACAGTCCATATTGCTTCACATAGAAACCAGTATTGCTTGGGATCCTCAGTCTCATTCCCATGGCAAAAGGTAATTTTACATTATCACCCGCCATTTTGGGCCTTCTTCCTGTGTTTCCTGATCCTCTACTATTAATTTGGTGGTGGCACGCCCAGAATCCTTGTGAAGATCCTGTGTTTCCTCCAGAATGTGGTGCAGTGCATAGAGGTGTATGTATGTTGTTTCTTTGGGTTGGTCCTTCCTTGAGCTTAGCCATAGCCTGGTCGTCACCTTCATCATTGTAGGGTCTCTTAGTCACTTGTTATATTCTATCATAGTTTATTTTTTTGATCGCACAAGGACTCTCCTCAGTCCTCTTCTTCTTCTCTTTCCAAAACCTCACCCCACTTCACAGAAGACCATAATCTTCCTCAAATTCCCTCACAGTTTCGTTGTAACTCCCATCTATCTACCCCGTATCATTCCATCGAACCCTCCTCTCTATTGTACCCGCGACCTTCACACACTAGGGATTTACTCGTCATATTTCATCTTTAGTATACCCTTTTCGTATATGAGAATTTTAATCCACAATTTTAGAGATAGTAGAAACCTCCCTCTTGGTCCCTCAAAGAATTCCCTTTCTGCATCGCTATAGGATTTTATGTGTCGACAACAAAATCAATGATACATCCTTCTAAAATGATGTTGATCCACACTTTGACCGTCCTTAACATCCTATTGTCTACCTCTTTTAGTTTTTTAATCAGTTTAGGGGCCCAATAAGTAGGTTCACCGACTTAAAAATTTCTTTTCTGGAAGGTAAGCTACGCCAACCACTCGTACAAGATAATTGGGAACTCGGTGAAGAAATATTCATGGATATCAAAGTAGATATTTCTTCCTAACCACTCTTTTTTCGTCTGTCTACAACTCTAGTTTTCTCCTACTGTGAACTCTTGGGCCTTCTGATCGAACCAATCCTAAATCTTTGGCTTCATTGGGTGCCACAGCATGTCCTCTTCGTCCATGCACTAAGATCCCAACAATGGAACCATTTGTTGACACACTTCAATCGACAGGGGTTCACACACTATCGACACCCTTTGACGCAATATCCCTAAACACCATCCCATATGGGTTTTACCCTATCCAGAAACACATGTGAAGCAGATGAGGTCTCACCCGAGATGTTTGAGGGAGGGACGCAGGAACTACGTTTCCATAGAATAGAATAGAAATTGTGCACTTATTCTTTCTCTCTCGCAATAACTCGTAGACATCCATAACATGGTTTTATCTTATCATTCATCTATTTATCATCAGATCCAGTATCACATCATTTCATAATTCAAAAAATAGATCATCATGAAATAATTCATTCACCATGTGAAGGCTTCTCATCATTTATAGAAGAAAAAAATTAAGAACTTAGATCGCAACATATTCACCATTCATATCACATCATTCAGTTCACAATGACAACAATCATAAGACCATAAATCATATCGCAGACAAAGATAATATAGAATTTCCCATCAAAATTCTTATTATATTACTTCTATAGGTAAAAATACATCCTTAGGACAAATGCTTTGGTCGACAGCTTCATACCATACCCATAAAATAGTTCGCAAGACACATAAGATATGTTCTACCACAAGATAATCTCTATAAATTCGATCACAGTATGATGAGATAATTTACTACTACATTTCAAAATGGTCCACATATAACTAACTTCCTAACTAACTCAGACCAAAATTATAATAATGTGACCAAGCCGACCACTTGTCGACATCTTTCTCTTGTGCAGTTTACTTGTCACTTCCTTCTATATCACACCATGCACATCCAATCCACCTTCCAACACTTGCAACTATTGAGGAGAAGGAAGTTACAATTATTTATGAAATTGTAGCTGATATACAAAAAGTGGTGAGTTATATACACATGATTCCTTTTCTTTTCACTCAAGAGAAAAAATTACATACATATATCTCATTTCTTATTTTATCAAATTACTAATTATCAATGCATTGTGTTCTGAAATTGGGAAATATTTTTCTTATGGAATGGATGCATTTATCACAAACATTGTCATATTTCATAAGCTATAGGAAAATATTGAGAAGTACCTTCCCCAAAAGAACTCATAATAGACTTAATGATTTAAAATTGACAAATAACAAGTTGCATGGTGTCATTTGCAACTACAAAAGGTATGCAACTTAGAGCATTAGTCATTATGTTCTTTGTACACATAGGACATGATGTTAACAAAAATGAACTTCCATTCCATATATAATCCACTTTTGTCTATGTAATCATAGACATATCCTTTACAAAGGTAGAATAATGGTCAGAGTATAATCATAGATTTTGTTACCTTTATAGCACATAAAAGTGATTTTTAAGGTTAGAAGCCACACATTTTGGTCCATTCTAAGTTGTTGTTGGATGTTCAAACTATCCCACAATTTCAGACAACTCTACTAGAAGAGGAAAAATCCATGGAGGAGGATTCAATCCATTGATCTTCTCCAGAAGAGGAGAGCTCTTCCAAGTATTGATAGATTGTTTTGTTTTTTTGTTTTAGTATCCTATAAGCCTGCTTTGTTTATGATGTTTCAATATATTTATATTTTAGGTTGGTATGTTTGTGTATACAATACTAGAAATATAGTAAGGGTAGTAGCCGCATAAGACATGCTAGATTGTCAACTATACTTTGGAATATTCTTTGCAAATCCCTTAGAGATCTTATATATTGAAGAGGCATAGAAATTTTGTAACTGATAGATGGCTTCAACATTTTAGTATAAAAAGAACTATATGTTTATGTTTAACAAAAAATATGGATGATTTAATGTTGGGTTTAGTCAATATTTATGCATCACATGATGTTGAAGAGTGAGACAATTTATGGAAATTGATTGTGGATGAACTTCCTAAATCCCACTATTTATTATGTGAGGATTTTAATAAGCTAAACTGTTGACAAAAAAAAAAAAACACGCTGCTCATGAGAATGGCTCATGGTCAAAAGGTTTCCTAGAATTCCCTTAATGCTAGGCTTGGATTGTAAGTCCCTAATAAATTTATATAAAATAAAAATAGAAGGCATTATCCTCCTTGTTTGGCCCTATCAAATATCTCCTTTCAATTAATCCTAAGGTTGTTGAATTGTTCTTTGTCTTGGATGTAGTAGTAATATGGTTGCATGGACAAGGAAAATTGATCTTTGTGGGGGGTTTGAACACGTGTCTAAGTATTGAAATTGGTTTTATTTAGCTACATTATTTGGTTGTGGCCTATACAAATGTTTATTCTTTACAAATGTTTTCCCCTTTAATTGACAATTCTTAAAGCCATTTTAACGTTGCATGTTTGTATATTTTTATGCTTATGAGAGGAATCTTCTTCTTCTTCTTATTCTTATTATTTTTTGTGCACAATCGAAATTGTGTGGGGGGGAATATGTACTCCATAGGTTTTCAATTCCTCTTTTTCATGACCTAATCCAATTATGAGTTATGTTCCCTTGAGTGGCATGCTTACTTTTAAGACTATTCTTAAATATATGGATAAAATCAAGAATGTAAATTCTGCTAACTCTTAGTCCCAAATTCTATAAAGTATAGGGAACCAAGTATTTAGCTTTTGTATCTGTAGCTTTTTTCATGTTTTATTGAACAAGAAGAATTAAAAAAAATAGTGTCACAACTTTTTCTAGGACTTCATAAATAATGAGATCAAGAACTATGTTACTTTGTAGAATTCCAAATCCATGTACATCATCTTGTTTTATTTGTTGTATGACACAAATAATCTAGATGAACAAGGTTTACCTTAGATGACCAATTTACAATTTAGGCTTAAATTCTATTACCAAGGTTTATCTTTATTTCTGGATCCTCCCATGACTTCAACCTGCTTCTTTATTGTGATTCAGTAAATTTGTGGGATTCCAACGTTGCTAACCTCCTCGTTGTTTTGGATGTTGTAAAAAGTTGGCTACTTGACCGAGAAAAATTCAACTCTAAGGGGGGTTTGAACTTATTCCTGAGCACTAAAACTAATTGTATTTAATTACTTGACTATGGCCTAGTCTGTACAATTGGCTCATTATTTAATCTTGTAATACTAGCTGGGATAATGGGGTTGGGATGTTTGTGCATAATATTGTAGTTAAGAAGTAATATAATTATCATAGGTATTCCAATGGATTCTCTTTTACTAAGAATGATGTATATTTTGGAAGGATTTGTAGTTTAAAAGGAAATTGGAGAAATTGTTAAAGTGCATACCATTTTTTAGGAACACTCTCTTTACAAAACAAGTAGGAATAAAGTGCATAAAATTTCGTAGGAATCCTCTTTTCATGAATAAATCAACCACTTTAATGACCTTTTTTCAGTATCTATAGGTATACATAATATATTTAGTTAACATAGCATAAATAGAATCCTTACCCTTGAATTTCGATAAGCAAGAGTGAGATATTTCTCATGAATCATAACCCCTACTGGAATTGCCTCACAAATAATGAAACATGTGACAAGTGATGTTTAAACCAAAGTGGGAAGGATAACCTTTATCCTCCCTAACAATTCGAGCCAGATCTAGTTGAAATAATGAAATCAATGCTACTTGCTCACATTTCAAGATGGACATAGTTTTTTTTTAATTACTCAATATTGTTGCATTTGTTTACGAGCACAGACACTATATACGAAGAGGTTGTTATACAAATAATGATAAAGGAATCAAATATTTGTCTATTTTTTTTTCCAGATATCTGACATACACCCAAACAAAATCTGATGAGAATGATATATCTCTAATGGAAAAGATCGTTGGATCCGTCGTCGAATTTCTGACCCGTACATGTCAATTATTCGACAACCTAGGAGGAATAAGCCGTCGGTTAATCAACCAAGTATGAGTAAAAAATTTGATGACAGATCATCAGACTTTTTCATGGATCAATGGTCCTTACATGTTGTTTATTTGACAAATTGGGAGGAATACGGTGGTGGTTAATCAACTACGAATGGGTCAAAAATTTGATGACATATCATCATATGTTTGTCATGGGTCTATGGTCCTTATGTGTCAATTATGTGATGAGTGGTTGTCATGTTTACAGTGGCTTTTTGTATTTGTCAGATATCCAACAAAGTTTTATCGACGTTTAAAAAATAATAATTTGTTTGATGTTAGATGGAGTGTTGTCGAAGTTTAGATAAATATGTCGTCAGATTTTGGGTTCAAATTTACTCGTGACTGGTTTCATAAAGATTCTTAAATTTTTCCAATTAGGATAAATTAGTCTAGATGTAGTCCTGCACATACTATGCTCGCACCTCACAATACTACGAGCCTCAGGTTGACAATTAATTTTTTGGAGAATTAAGTAACATAATTTTACCCTAACATTTTCCACACCTTTTCTGGGGAGGTACTAAATGGACTAGATACTAGCTAGGTAGGTAGGTTGCATTTAAATTTTTAGGAGGAGGTATGGATAATAAGAAGAGAGATAAGAACCTAGGTTAATTCCATTGGTGAAAGAAGGTAAGTATTCCTGCTTTTTCACCATCGATGAATATATTCCAAATATTTTTCATGCTTGTGATGAATGAAGAGTTAGATTTAGCAATAGATTAAATTTAATTTCTGAAATTTTTATTTCCAACATTAGAATAACACCATCCTTTTGAATATTGATCTATTTGTATCGAATTACTAATCCATGTTTAGGGCATGGATCATCATCTAGAAAAGAAGGAGTCATGAATGTTTAAGAAACTATTGAGAAGAGGAGAATGTTCCTCCAATAGATTTATCAAATCCTAGAAGTATCTGGAATATTTTCCACTTAGAAAGAGAAAATGTTTACATTAGTCAAGAATATATCTGCACTCCAATAAGTGATAAAAGAGGAAGAGTCCTAGCAACAAGAGGAGACAAAAGACTCATGGACCACATTTGATGGAGAGTGGCCATTGGAACATAAGTTTGAGAAAATATCGATATCCCTCTCAATAGATCCTTTGTGCACACAAGAGACAAATCATATAACGATAGAAGATCTACATGACCCAACGGAAGAAGACATACAAAGTTATCCAAATGAATAAGTGAACTAAGAGAATCCCGAATTCATTGAATTTTGGTTATAGATAGCTATTAGACCACATAACTCCTCCATTATTTAACTATTATTGACATCTTATCATTCGAAGCAACTGATTCTTTGTACTATGATATACCTCAAATTTTATCTTTCAAACCTAAGTATGAATGTATTTCTACACCTGTTACACACATGGTTTCACTGGAAGTACTCTAACACTTGAAGGAGATACTATTTTATTCAACTAGAGTATGATGATGTATTAAAATGAATAAAATAGTAAAGATAAAAATAAGATTTATTGTGAAAAAAACTTGTATGGGGAAACTTAGAAAGCTTCTAGTTAGAAAGCCAGGGAACTTGCTAGTTAGATTCCAAATAAAAAGTTGGAGGTATATTCTACAAGTTTTTCTAAAAAATTGAAATCATTATTGGTTTTTGCCCATGCTAACTAATGAATTATTTATTAAGGTATTCCTTTCAACAAGATTTGTCACATCGACGTCAACACCATGTCTAGGACCAAAGCTAGAGACATTTAGAGTACCTTAAGGAATCCATGCATTAATTTCAGGTTCTCTTATCATTGGGAAGTGGCAATATCTTAATGTATCCTTATTGATGAATTTTGTTGATGTTCAACAATAGTTCATTCATTCACATTATGAAGAATGTACTTGTGTACCTTGATATATGTGGCATCACTGACAGAATATATCGCATTGGTTAACAACTCACATCATTGGTTGGAAATCCAATGAATTTCCTTTCCATTCAACATTAAAAAAACACTTCACGGGGAGGAATTTATACCAGAAAAGGGTCTAGATGGAATATTCAACAATATTTACAATTTTTCATAGGAATTTACAATTTTTCTAAATAACTTGTAATTTAAGCATTTTCCATAAAAACTTGTAATCAACCATATTCCAACATATTTTTAGTCTCCACCACCAACAACAATTCATTTCTTTATAGCAACAACTTAATTTGTTTCCTATAGAAATAATTCAATGGTATATTATTCTAATAAAGAAACAACATGTTTTCAGTCACCTCACAACATTTGCATGAGGACATGTAAACCCTAAAGCATGGGGTATTGGTTTCCAACACGTTCAATTAGTTATTACAAACAAGGTAATATTGAAGCTACACTTTGTTTCGAATAATTTCCAAAAAGTAAAGGGTTTCATGCTTTGGGAATATTTTAGAAGAAACCACCATTGTTCATTCATTATTAGCTTGGTTCATGAAGTATCAACACTAGAAACATTCTCACGATAGTCAGTCTACTATTATTTTTGGACCATAGAAATAGAGCATAAGTTAAAATCCATGTGAAAGGTGTTTGTAAGTTACCAAGGTATGCAATACTTACTCAATTTTTCTGAATATTTAGGAAAAACATTATGATAGAATATCCATTAACCTATTATAATATAATGCATGAATTTTTTCCTATAATGTCCACTATTCCATTATCTTTTATAATTTTATTTTGTCACAAAATGTTTCCCTATATTAAAATAATGGATGATCTAATTATTAGAATTGTTGTGCCATTTAGATCATCAAGCAATGAGTACAATCATCTTCTTAATTATTGTTTCAGTGAATAGGAATGAATTATACAAAATGAACAAATAAAATATCACACGAAACAATTAATTATTGCTCAGATAATTGCAGTATTATCTTCATTACATAATCTGGGGTTACAATATTTTTACATAAGGAATAATTCGAATCATTAGGGATGAATTCGAATCTACCAACTGGATGTGACTGTATATGACTACTTGTCTAACTAAATATGTCTAAACCACTATCAAATTCCAAGTGGTTAACTCCATATGTCTAATTCATTCAATCCATCAGTTATAATCAGTTAAAATAGTCTAACTGCAATGATAGGTGAGAAGTAGGTGAGAAATAGCACTTTCCCACATGCAACCTATTGGTGCCATATTTGTCTCATTAAATTTTTGGATTCTAGTAGCGCTGTCAAAAAATTTAGGATTATTCTAATGTCAAAATGGTCAATTTTTGGTACTTGGAATCCTTTCAAAGGGAACTTACAAGATATGACAGGGTATTATATCAGGATGCTTGGAGTCCATCGTTGAATATTTGGTATTATAGGAATTTTTTAGTGTGAATTATTCAACAATGTTTGTCTTTAGAAGGGCTCCCAAATGGCATCAAATAAAATATAAGGTATCAAAAATAATATATCAATGATGGAAATGCGATCATTGCAACTTTAACAACAAGAACAAGTGCTCTATTTGCATTTAAAGTGTGCCTATGATTACAATACAAACCTCCACCTATCAAAGCATTGAATGAAGCATACAAACCCTTTTTGCACCGATGGTATTCTCTGTTCTCTCTAACAAATTTATAGAAGCAACAATAGAGACGGTGAGCTTCTCTCATCGAGTCCAACGGCTTGTGATTGAGGATGGTGTTCATAATGGAGGAAACTAGTATCATGTATAGCCCCAGAAATTCAAAGAATTGTAATGAACTAGAAGTGATAAGTAGTAGGTAATTTGTGTAAGGGAATACAAATGAACGTGTTGTGCAAATAAGCAATGGAAAAATTCAACACAACAAGGAAAAACATAGTTTTTTTTTTGCTATGTATGATTGATCTTTCTTCCATGAACCCACTAGTCAATTCTCTGATGGTTAAACCATCTTTCATTTCCACTCCTTGGTTTCACCCTAAAGTGGATTTAGATACATCCCATGATGTCAATTTTTCTTCTGCTAGAAGAGGGTTGATTGATTCCAGTTTTCAACAACTGAACGATATTCCATTTGTAATTGCAAAGGACAGAGTTATTCTTTCCCAAATCCTTTATAGGACATACTTATTATTTTCAACATGTGTAAGCTCCAATTGATTCATTTATATTGAGGTAAAACTGTAAAACATATTTAGTCAAAGTCTGCTACTAATTTTTTGATTAATCGAACAGCTACAGGTTATAGTGGTCAATTGAAAAGTGGTTCCAGAATTTTTGTCCAAGCTAGCACATCATATGGCAGTCGAATATTTTGTAAAATAATCACTTACATATTTCTAGGACACTTGGTATCAATAGGTGGTAGTTGATTTATCACATAGATTTATTAATTCCATATTTTAGGCGACAGGTGCTGGAGATTTATAAATTAGAAGAGTATCATCATTTAATGAAAAAGTTGATAGGATTTCCAAGCGCCAGATTAACAGATAAAGGGTTGTTCCATATTTGAAGGATTGATCCAATGTTTTTAGGCCAACACATCAAGCAACAAATATACCTCTTCAAACAACAGATTTTCATTTTATGACAAGTGACAGGGCATTTCCAGGCAGAATATTTGAGAAGTTCCATATTTTTGGGAAAAAGATAAGCAATCGAAAGCTCAAGTTGAGTATTTATAGCATATAATCATCTATCAAATAACCAATTCCATATTTCTTGTGGCAGATCGAGATTGATTCTATTTTTTGAACTTGATGATAGGTTTTGATTCCTTAAAATTTGTAACTATTGGTGGGATGTATTCTTTTATATATTCACACATCTAGAATGTAAAAGGAGGAGCTTCCAACCTGAGAGGATGTGATGTATTTGTAAGGGTGTTATTATCAGTGAGATTGTTTAATCATGTCAGTATGTTTTAGAACTGTATGAGGATTATATATTATATGAGCCAGTTTATAATTTCTTTTTATACAAATATTGTTTATCCCTATAATGAATCTTATGATGGATGATGCTATTATCCTAGTTTCTCATTATACATGTCAATGTCTGTAGATTTTTATACAGGATGTCTTTCTGTCTAAAAACATCATTATTTATATGATTAATTGTTTGTAATCATATAATACTTTATTTATTGGTTCATACCTTGTTTACTATCTTTATTGGTTTTTTATCATACTTTTATAGGTCTGTGTTTTAGGAATATCATTCATCCACCCTGTCAAGTTCCTCTTCTGCTATTAAAAATCTAGATTCATTCAATTCGAGGTGCCTAAAGTTTGCGCTAAGTAGTTGGTACAAAATTTAGGACTAACATCTTTTTGCACCATTTCCAGGGATGGAGGTGCGAAGATATCTTCCCTGGAGAGAACAAAAATGAATAGATATATATTTTTAAGGTGAACAAGTAATAGGCATATCAAAATGACTACAATTATTCACCCAACAAACTCCACTGGTTCAAAGATGTCGAATACCATGGAATCCATTCTTGCTCGAAGGTTTGCATCTTTCAATTTCTTAGATGTTCCAGGTTTTCCAAATCCAATACCTATCATGGATGTTTGGGGAGATTCCCTTCCATGGTTTAGAGAAAGAAAAGAGGATAATCCTTTAGATCACCTCATCATATTTCATCAATGTATGGTTCAGTTAAATATATATCATGAAGATGTGCTCATGAAGATGTTCATGTATTCACTTGAGCAAGATGCACGAGAATGGTATTTTTCTCTTCCTGCTGCTAGTATTTAGTCAGTGAAATAATTCCACACATGTTTCTAGGAACATTGTAAGTATATGTTCTCAGCTGAATTACTTTTTAAAGATTGTTGCAAGTAGGCTGATTTTCATAATTTAATTCTTGATTCAAAAAATCATGATGATATGTAATGAAGGATTCAAAACATGTCACGAAGAAGCTGTAGTTTCAGAATTTGTTGAAGACGAAGAGGAAACGTTTTCAAAATATGTTGTCAAGGAAGAATTCCATGATCATTACGATAATCAAGCTGTTGTTTTAAGTCACGTTGAATATTATTCTATTGATGAGATCAGCAAAGATAGTTTGGAATTTTCTCATACTGCTTTTAGTAGTCTTAATAATTCCATGATCATTACGATACCCAAGCTGTTGTTTTAAGTCAGGTTGAAAATTATTCTAGTGATGAGATCAGCAGAGATAGTTTGGAATTTTCTCATAATGCTTTCAATAGTCTTAATAATCATTTGAATGTTAATCATGTTGAAGATCAATCTCTTGTTCAACAAACTGTTGGAAATATTTTTTGTGTTGAAAATCATCCTTGTAATGGAGAAAAAAATGAACCTTCAACATCATCATTTGAAAATTCTCAGAGTGCTCCACGTTATGATGAATATGATACAAGCATTAAAGTTATAGGGTGTGAATTCCTTGATGAATTATATTTTAATCCTTTGATTGAAAAGGAGGAAGTTCATAATTGTTTTGATGCTCAAATTGATGGAGGCCGGGTTGTTGACACATTTAACATCATATCAAAATTTTCTTATTGCCATGGTTATGATAAATCTGTTGTTCAAAACCATTATGAAGATGCTCCATTTTTTTATGAATATGATGATTCAGATACGTGTGATGTAGCAGAATCTGATCAGCAGGTTCATGAAGCCATTCAGTCCATTTTCCATGAATAATTAGAAGGGGATCAGCTTTTTGATTCTCATTATAACATAGTTTTTTATGTTGTTCAAAAAATTCCGGACCAGATTCAGGATGATCTTGATACCTTTGATTGCCAATGCCTGAATGATGTTCATGAAGTAGAGGTTTCTGATTTTCAAAATTTAAGAATTTGTATACGATGAATACTCTGATATGAAGAACAAATTTATCAATCAACATTTATTGAACCCTTTAGCTATGATACTATATGTTGGCACCCATGAACAGGAAAGTGAAGAGAAATAATCAATGGAAACTCTTGAGCAACATTTACATCTTTTAGATCAAAAGAAATCTATCAAGTCAGAGGTAAATTTTTATATTTTCCATGGCCCTGTCATTGATTATTTGGAATCTATAAGAAAAATAGATATCAAATAGTTCATGCTTCAAGAACATTGTCTTTACCTTCATCATAAATTGTATTCTCCTATGCCATGGATTTCTTCATTTTGTCAATCCAAATCAAGAGTCCCACTATTAAACCAATTTCTTGCATGGTTACATTGGAAAAATGATTACACAATCGAGCAAAGTTTATCTCGTTAGTGTAGATAGTGTACATAAATAAGCTCATTTACCTTTCAACTTTGAGCAGTAGAGCTGCAGTGGTGCACAATTTTTTTAGCAGATTTGTTTTTAGCTTGTTATCATCTACAGTAGTTCAAATAGTTGAATAAGACTCCAGCCCAATGAAATTAAAAGGCACTTGGTATACATTTCTTAAAGCCTCACAGGGAGGACTCTATCCCTAGTTGGAGCCATATGTTGGTGCCATATTTGTCTCATTAAATTTTTGGATTCTTGAAGCGCTGTCAGAAAATTTATGATTGTTCTAATGTCAAAATGGTCAATTTTTTGTACTTCACATCCTTTCAAAGGGAACTTACAATATATGACAAGGTCTTATATGAGGATTCTTGAAGTCCATAGTTGAATATTTGGTATTATAGGAATTTTTCAGCGTGAATTATTTAGCAATGTTTGTCTTTAGAAGGGCCCCCAGATGGAATCAAATAAAATATAAGGTATACAAAATAATATATCAGAGATGGAAATGTGATCATTGCAAATTTAAAAACAAGAGCAAGTGCTCTGTTGTCATTTAAAGTGCACCTTTGATTCCAATACAAAACTCCACCTTTCAAAGCGTTGAATGAAGCATACAAACCATTTTTGCACTGATGATATTCTATGTTCTCTCTAAAAAATTTACAATAGCAGCAATAGAGGCATCGAGCTTCTCTCATCAAGTCCAACAGCTTGTGATTGAGGATTGTGTTCATAATGGAGGAAACTAGTATCATGTACAGCCCCAAAAATTCAAACTTGTAATGAACTATAAGAGATAATAGTTTGTTTAAGGGAATACAAATGAACGTGTTGTGGAAATAAGAAAAGGAAACCTTCAACACAACAAGGAAAACATAGGTTTTTTTTTTGCTTTGCATGACCGATCTTTCTTCGATGAACCCACTAGTCGGTTCTCTGATGGTCGAAATATCTTCAATTTCTACTCCTTGGTTTCACCCTAAAGTGGATTTTGATACATCCCATGGTGTCAATTTTGCTTTTGCTAGAAGAGGGTTGCTTGATTCACTTTTAAACAGCTGAACGATGTTCCATTTGTAACTGCAAAGGATAGATTTATTCTTTCTCAAATCCTTTCTAGAACAGAGTTACTATTTTCAATATGTGTAAGCTCTAATTGATTCATTTAGATTGAGGTAAAATTGTAAATTAGATTTAGTAAAAGTCTCCCACAAAGTTTTGGATTAATCCAACAACTACAGGTTATAGTGGTCAATCGAAAAGTGGTTCCATATTTTTTTTCCAAGCTAGCACATCATATGGAAGTCAAAGATTTTGTAAAATAATCACTTCCATATTTATAGGACACCTGGTATCAATAGTTGGTAGTTGAGTTATCAAATAGCTTTATTAATTCCATATTTTAGGTGACAAGTGGTGGAGATTTATAAATTAGCAGAGTATCTTCATTTAATTAAAATGTTGTCAGTATTTCCAAGCACATGATTAACAGATAAAGGATCGTTCCACATCTGAAGGATTGATCCATTGTTTTCAGGCCAACACATCGAGCAGTAAATCTACCTCTTCAAACAACAGATTTTCATTTTATGACAAGTGACAGGGAATTTCCAGGAAGAATATTTGAGTAGTTCTATATTTTTGGGCGAAAGATCAGTAATCCAAAGCTCAAGTTGAGTATTTCCAGCATAGAATCATCTATCAAATAACCAATTACATATTTCTTGTGGAAGATCGAGATTGATTCTATTTTTTGAACTTGATGATAGGTTTTTATTCCTTAAAATTTGTAACTATTAGTGGGTTCTAAAATTGTATACATTCACACATCTAGAATGTAAAAGGAGGAGGTTCCAACCTAAGAGGCTGTGATGTATTTGTAAGGGTGCTATTATCAGTGAGATTGTTTCAGCCTGTCAGTATGTTTTAGAACTGTATGAGGATTAAATATTATATGAGCCAATTTATAATTTCTTTTTATATAGATATTGTTTATCCCTGTATTGAATATTATGATGGATGATGTTATTATCCTAGTTTCTCATTATACATGGCAATGTCTGTAAATGTTTATAAAGAATGTCTTTTTGTATGATAAACATCGTTATTTATATGATTAACTATTTGTAATCATATAATAATTTATTTACTGGTTCATACCTTGTTTACTATATTTATTGGTTTGTTATCATACTTTTATAGGTCTGTGTTTTAGGCATATCATTCATCATCCCTGTCAAGTTCCTCTTCTGCTATTAAAAATCCAGATTCATTCATTTTGAGGTGCCTAAACTTTATGCTAAGAAGTGGATACAAACTTTAGAACTAATACAGCCATGCATAACTAGCGCTAACTAAACTGGAGGAGAACTAATTGAATTTAACCGAAGAGTAACTAAGATTAACTAGTTACCAACTCCCAACAAATGAAGGAGGTTGGTTCCAAGACTCTTAGTGGCTCCTAAAATGTATGGATTGGCCTAGGAGGTGCCTAAACTTATGCATGCAAGTGAAATCAATCTCAAGTAACCTCTAACAGTGTTCCCCACACTCTAGTGACTGGTACATGTGGCCCCATTAGGCCAAGAGGACCCAATGGTAATACTAACCAAATAATTAATAAAATACTCCTAAGTTAGGCTAAAATAATCTAATAGATATTTTAGTCAAGGAAGAATTATATATCCTAACACCCACCTGAATCCTAACTTGGACAACTGTGGGCCCTGGAAACAAGGCCAAAAGTCACCCATATACAATATAAATGATAAAAAAATTTACTTAATAAACCAAGGAAATAGGGGAAAACCTCATGGGAAAAAACCCCCCTCATAATAAGCCAAAAAAGGAAAATACAAGTTATCTTTAGAAGAAAGAAGCTTCCTCTTTAGAAAAATAACTTGTCAAGAACATTGTTGCAAATTTGCAGTTCTATGCAACATCATGGTTCTTCTATGAGGAAACATCTTGAATTTGTGCATGTGAACCTCTCAATGTCCTTCTGAACTAAAGAATCTATGTGTTTCTTATGTATGAAAAAGGTAGAGAATGATCAAGTTTCTTCTTCTGTGGGCCAGGTAGTTGATCATTCGCTATCATCAAGTAGCACCATCCTGGAATTTTGTTGCACCACTCTGTATGGAGCAAATATATGAGAGAGAGTGCAACATTCTCATTCGGATGCTAAGACCCAGTTCTCCTTCTATATTCTATATTTCCAGCACCATCCCCAACTGCTTCAATGAGATTTTGAGCCCATTTAGGCTTAGTCCTTTGGTTTAGAATGGATGCTGGATCTGGATCTAGAATCTCATGAGGTCCAACCTCAATAACATGATCATGCTAGTCTTGATCCTCTTCATCTGAATATGAAACATGTAACAAATCATCATCATAAAAAATGGGAGGAATATTGTTTATACCTTCGTGTGCTTTGGATGGTGGTGCATCACACAGCTGATTTTCTTCAAATTGAAAACTCCGCTCTATGAAGCATTTCCTAGTTTTAACCTCCATCAACTTGTATGCTTTTCCATCTTCTGCATATCCCAACAGAATGCATTTGCTACTTTGGGATTGGAAGGCCTTCCTCTTGTCAAGTGGTTTCTTGTCCCAATATTTGGAAACAAAAACTCTCAAATGAGAGACATTGGGCTTACACCCATGCAATGATTTGAACGGAGTGGACCCAACCACTGATTTATGAAGCACTCTATTCTGCAAATATGAATCAGTTTTTATAGCTTCTTTTGAAAGACAAGGAGGGATATTCTTACCATGGAGAAGGAATTTTTCCATCTCCTCCAGTGATATGTTCTTCCTCTCAGCCACACAACTTTGTTGTGGTGTGTATGGAACTGTGTGTTCCATTTGAATCCCCTCTTATTCACAAAAATACTGAAAGTATATTTTTACATACTCTCCTCCCTTGTCATATATTATGGACTTGATTTTCTTACTGAAACTATTCTCAACCATATATTTAAAAACTTTGAAAATATCAAAAACTTTTGATTTTCATTTCATAAAGTAGATCCAGCAGTACCTAGAACAATCATTAATAAAGGTGAGGAAATACCTGCAACCATTAATGGATTTTGTGGGAATAGATCCAACCACATCACTATGTATCAAATAAAGTATAGAGGTAGCTCTATGTGCCTTCCCAACTTCATATCTCTTCTCTGGATGCTTTTCTACCAAGCAACCAAAACACATTCCATCAGAAGTTTGGATGAGAGGAAAACCTTAAACCATTTTATCATTGTGGAGTTCATGGAGATATTTGAAATTGATATGTCCAAATATCGCATGCCAAATATTATTGGTGTTGCTAGCATGAGACAATAAAGATGTAGGAGGTGAGACAAGTAAAAAATGTGAGAACTCATAAGCTTTAGTAGAATGATTTTCAATACCTTTTGCTATGAGCTGTCCAATAGATTTTTCTATGATATCAATTGAATATGAGTCAAATGTAACTATCTTGGGAGAGCCTATATGGGTAATCTGATAAACAGAAAACACATTATTTGCAAGGGAGGAAACATAGCGAATAATTTTGAACTCACCATGATTGCCTTTAACTGAGCCTCTTCCTTCTACTGGAATTTTGGAATTATCTCCCATGTGAATGCTAGGCCCTTTTCATAGTGTGAGGGTAGAGAAAGAATATTTGGAGGAAACCATGTGGTTGGATGTTCCAGAATCAATCAATTATGTTGTTGACTGAGTAAGGCTATCCTTCAAGGCATAGCACCTTTCATCATCTTCTGTCTGTGGTCCTTCATCTGGATTTGTTGGACTATTTTCCTTACTTA
This sequence comes from Pseudotsuga menziesii, assembly GCA_001517045.1. NCBI lineage: Eukaryota > Viridiplantae > Streptophyta > Pinopsida > Pinales > Pinaceae > Pseudotsuga > Pseudotsuga menziesii. The sequence goes on along the minus strand of LPNX010412177.1, from coordinate 55,946 downwards.
CACGACCCAGGTTCAACAACAACAAAAAACCAACAAAACATCCAAATACATCGTCTCAATAGAGCAAGCTCAATCTTCAACACTTGTGAGGCAGGCGTAGTCTCACTCAAGATATCTTAAGGTGTAACTACTAGAACCCGGTTTCTGCAGTTAGAGAGGGAGTATAGTCCCTTGGCATGAAACCAAGGTGCTCAAAAAATATGGAGGGATGGAGTATTTCACTACTCGACAAAGGCGCAACGTTGAGACACAACTGGTTCCTTAAAAGTAAATGACTGCGATGCAACTAATATTATAACTTAGTAGGTTAACATGAATTAATACATAATGCTTTTCAATGCTTTACTCATTCATTCATTTACTAGATTCATCTATAGCGCTAAATTCATCCACACAATAATTGTAAGTAAAGGGAGATAATCAAACATTCAACCCTTCATATTCATCAATCAGCATCCATCAACATAGGAAATAACGTGGAAACCCATCTAGGAAAAACGACCAAGGTGCTCTTCATCTGGCATGAGAAATTTAGGTAGCACCTTGTAGTCTGTGATTTATAGACTGTTCTTAAGATATGTATTTTTCTCAACTCTTCTTACTCTCATGCTCTCTATTTTATTCTTCTATCTACTCCTACTGATCCACACACATCCTAGATCAACTCTTCTACTTTACTATCTACACACTCAGCTGCAGATCAACTTTTACAAAATGGTATGCGCACTCAGCTGCAAATCCATGGCTCAACATACTTCTACTACTATACTCCTCTCTAATATTCTACAATAACTTAAACTACTTCTTTAAGCTAACTCTTCAAGCTAACAACCAACAATATTGAAGCTAACCCTTATACAGAGTAGTTTTCACATATTTATAGTGTTTACAAGACCACATAGGGTTGACTAAGTATAACTCAATTATTATAGACTCAAGTAGCTGAAAAATATCTGATATTACATTAATCATAGGTGATACTAGCCACAAAATTCTTGCATTACATTAACCACAGCCTTAACTAGCCATGAAAACATCTTTCAGCCCATTTGCATAGGTCATAAATAGCCACAAAATTGTCCTTTAGTATCTCGTTGGCTCGTCCTTCTACAGTATTCCTTGACTTGCACCTATTCAAATTTAACTCTTCTACATTCCTCTTCCACTAACTTGGATCTGTCTTTCCTCATCGCATTGATCCTCGTTGCGGCTTTCTTTACTTCTGCGCTTGTGCTTCTTCCTTTACCTTCTTTTCTCCTTCGCGCGCCCATTTTACCTGTCTTGCACTTGCACATCAGATTCTTCTATGCACACTTTCCCTGGTCCAACAGGCCCCCAATACACACATGTGGCTCATCCTGAGCCACTAAGAAAAAATTTAGCAAAATTTGAAGTGTCTGCAAAATTAAAGCTTTTGGCGCAAGCTACGCCACAAGATCAACCTTGTCCTGAGATTTCTGCAAAATTTGTGGCACCAAGGAACATCCACGTTGACCTATTCAGCTTGCTTTTCCAACCACTCTACATGGTCGAAAGTGATATGTTCTGATGATCCTTCTTATAATGGTTGAGTGATATGTAGAAGCTTCTATTGTACAGGCTAAATAAGCCCTGTAACTCGTTCTGCTTTCGACTGGTGTGTTATCACTTCATCATTTCTACTCTTCTCTTGATCCTAAAGATCCTGGAATTCCTGTTGGAGCTACTTCAGCTCAGCTACTTTTGCAAAATTTTCCTTACGCAGCAGCTTCTTCATGTGTTCCTTTACCGTTGCAATTTTCCATTGATATTTTCCATTGATTTGTCTTCAAGAAACAATCCCCATGTCGCAGAGATGTCTTCAAATCCCTTAGTGCAGAGTTGTTCTCCTTTCCTTATCTTTCCCATAGGTTCAGATGTTGTATTCTTGCATTCTTTAAGCACCTCAAGAGGTGTGCTTGGTATATATCGTGCCTACAGCTCCTTGATCTTGTTTCCTAAGTTCCACCGCTATATATGATAGTCGTTCAACCTTGGTAGTTGAATCCTCATCTTCTTGGCCTTATTCTAGTGGGAACTCTACAATGGCGCTCTTGACGGCTTCTATTAGTGTAAGTTTCCTTTGTTCACGCACCTCAATCTCTTGGTCCTCCTCCTTAAGGAGGACCTTGTGCTCCTTTTCCTTCCTTGTATTTTTGGCTTCTTGATACACCGCCACATTTTCTCTGATGCAGAGTTCAGTGGCAACCACATATTGAATGGAGTATACGTTAGCCAATGGTAGCTTTGAAAATTCCAGATTTAGCGTCCCCACTTCCTTGAGAACAACATCATAATATTCACTACTTGATTGTAGTGCTTGCACTGGAAATTCCATCTTGAGGGGTAGAAATAGCATTCACATGGCTAAAGTGTCTTTGGGGTCCACGCCATACGTCTCAGCTTTGATAGTGGTTTTTACTTTGTTAATGGCCTATGTGAGATTATTGAGGTGCTCAGCGACATGACTGGCCACTTTCGTCTATTGTGCAGTAAGACCTTCCATGATACTCTTTGCTACTTCCACAACAATGTCTACAAGTATGCCTATGTATTCTTTATCCATGCTAACAGTATAGGACATTTTGTTAGCTTTCCACTTCTTGTGCGGTTGTGTGTGCTCTTTCTCCTATTCTTGCCACTAGGTCTGCATAGCCTCATCAGTAGGTGTTCCTTCTGAGTCATCGTCGAAAAAGTTGTGATGACTGTCATTATTGTTAGAACTTAGTGAATGGTTTTCCTTCCCATCACCACCGTCATTTGGTTTCCCATCATCCTGGTAATTATTTTGACCATTCCCTTGGCCGCTTCCTTGTCCCTCGTCCTGGCCGCTTGCTTGGCCATTTCCTTCCTAATTTCCTCCTTATTCCATCTGCACATAACCCGGTATGTTCCATTCTTCATGCTAATATTGGAAAACTATGTCTACATCCACATCAGTGATCGTAAACCATACCTGGTGCATTTTCTTGGTCGGTTCCCTCCGCGGATCCAATATAACATTGTGGACACCGACTTGAAAGGATATAAATGATGAGTATATATGTACTGTCACAGTTGTTACTCTTTGTGCATGCTTGATGAAATCATGTAGTTCCTCGTCGTGTAGAAAGAACTCAATGTTGTTATCCTTCTGCATGATCCTGTCGTCCTTATCCTCCGAGAGGTTCTGATACTTTACGCTAAGGAAAAGCACTGGTACATCCAATGGCTGGTATTTGGGTGGGTATGACCAAAGAATAAAGGAAATCAGAATGAGTGGCCAGGATTAGTGGAACTTGGCTTTTTCCTCTACCTACACTTGCTCCACATCATATATCATCTTGTTTAATAAGTATTGTGACCAGTTAAAGATTATGCTTGCTACGCACTATTCTGTGAGTTCTACCACTATCGTGAAGCACTTAGTCGGCCTCATCTTGCACAACAAATTGCAAGATAGGATTTTTTCTACAAACCTAATTGTGTATTCCTCTGTAGGGGCAATGAGGAATTCCCGACCTACACACTAAATATTATATTTCTGCTTCATCTTGGACGTATCTTTGTTTGGGCGTAGATACGGTGCATGGTCTTCTCCTACCTTTGGTGGACCCATTATTGTCGATATGAGCTCATCATCAACAGGGTAGGGTCAATTGAACCCTAAAAATCCCCTATGAAAACACACGAGGAGCTTCTAGACATATGTAGTTACCTGCCTGTTGTGCCCAAAGTGCGACATGAGTAACAAATTTAACAATCCTGCTCTGTCTACACCATTGGCCCACTCCATTGGCATTATGAGTCGGGGCTTAGGTGGCATAGCAGGAATCATAACCATATTTTTATTTCTTTCTAATCCCACCTTCTTGTGGGTATCAACATCCTCAAATTGCAGCTTGGCTAGCTTCATAAGTATATTCAATAGCAGGGGTACATCAGTAGGGATCCAGGGTATCGCTAAAGAGGAGTGTGCTTTCACCGGAAATTTCACCTCCCATGCCTTGGCTCGCCTTAGATGAACATAAGGGGGTATCAGGTTATATTCTTAAATGGTGGTGCTTGCATCCCTTCATGGTGGTGACTATGGTGTGTCCTCCCCAACCATGTCCTTAGCAGGAATATCCATAGCAACCTTAGCCTTGAATTTCTTTGAGAGCTTCAGTATTGAATATTCTGGAGTGTCTCTCTATGGTACAACCGGTCGTGGACCTGTAACTAGTGGATTAATAGGTGGATTCTTAACGGGGTTTGGTACAGGGCCTGAACCAAAGGTTGGAAAAAGGGTTGAACCAACCGCAGGAGTTGTTTAATGTCTTGGTCGCGCCATTCATTCCACTTCTTCTAATTGCTACTGTACCTCTAGGGACACAATTTCTTCTTCAATTGGATAGGATGAAGTGATAATCACATTATATTCCCACTGGTGCTAGAAATTTCAATAACCATTAGCTTTAGCTCTCAATGTCAGGCTTTGGTTCGCTCTAGTTCTCTCTGTGCAAGTAAACTGAACTTTGACAACGAAGCTTGATTTTTATAGGGGTGTGCTCATCCCACATGTGATCATTGTATGGAATATCAATGTCTTGTCAATCAATTGGGATTCTTGTTGGATGCATTTCTCATTAACTCGCCTACTCATGTTCTAAGTTGTACCTGTCAGGACAATTATGGCAGTTACGACAGATACGACTAATGGGACCAAAACGCATGTCATCATTCTCTTTGTACTTTGTCGAATTAATGACACTTTGCTGTCATAATTGTCTATATATTCTTGGGTATCTGGGATTTAATGGAAGCCAGTTTTCATTCCCTTTTTTTATTATGATTTTCCTATTTCCATTGCAAACCTACAACATAACAGTTTCCTTCCCTTTCCTCTATTTTTTTGTACTCGACCTTACCCAAGCATGTCGCGACCATCATACTATGGTTTCACGCAAATGTCATTCACCATTCTTGCAACATACATTCCATCTAGATTCTATAATTTTATTGTTCCTGCATCAGTGATGTGTGCAATCAAATATGGTCCTAGCCAGTGTGTCTTTCACTTCCTTGGATGCTTGAAAATTTTACTATCATACAGCAATACAAGTCCTCTGACTTTGAATGGCTTAATCCTGATATGGTGATCATCCCATTATTTCTACATCTTCTTTTTGATAGTCTGATGGAATCCTACAACAAAGCATTCATCCTCCATCTGAATGAGTTGCAACAACCTTGGTCAATAGCATCTCCATCGGTCATTTCTGTTAGTGCAACAATCCTTAGGCTTGGCACGATGTACTCCATTAGCACAATAGATTCTTGTCCATACACCAGTCTGAATGGGTTGTTCCTTTTCAATCACTTGCAAGTGGTGTGGTACGCCCATAACACAGCTAAAAATTTCTAATCCTAGTCATCTCGGTGCATGTTGCACACCTTGGTTAATACATTGTCCAAAATCTTGTTGAAGGCTTCAACCGTTCGATTTTCCTAAGGATGATAGGATGTCGTCTTCTTATGCTGAATCTTGAAATCTATAGTAATCTCGGTAATCACTTTGTTAACTATGGTATGTTTATATTTAGTTGGATCATTATCTGGTTCTCTAGCCAATTTGTAACAAGCCATCCATTGTTGGATGGTCACGTTGCACTAATGGGAACTTGCTACTTCGCCAAGGATCTCTACAAATATTTTCTCTGTGATCATTTGAGGTGCAACATCAACTGTAGGTTTCTCATTAGCAAATTCAAATGTGTGTGTCAACTGCTTAGTTAGTCCTTCCCAATCCTGAGTTCCTTGTCATAATTCCATAGATGTATACCAGCTTTTGGGTGTCATTTCCAATGTGTGAATGAAATGATGGGCCCATTCCTTCCGTAGGTATTCTTTAGATGTTGTGCGACACTGATTAATGTGATCAATAGGATTTGAAAACCCTATGTATTTTTTACTCACAACATTGAATTCTTTGTTGAATCTAACTTCCAACAATCTTATGCATTGTGTCCATTCTGATATGGATTTCTTATGTGTACCCCACCATCTCTTAGGAATAGCCTTTAATACATAGTCCAATGCAGAAAAGTGTTGCGGTTATGATACCAATCCTTCAAAATCACTGAGGAAGGTCACAAGATTAGGCAAGCCCTCATATGTGGGTTACTCCCTCAACTAATTCTCCACTCGTCGCACGGATCAGGTAAATCTAGCAGATCGCCTCATAGATACTTCATGCAATCTATTCTACTAGTTCTCTAAGGCCTCTCCTGAGCTAGACGTGCAGGAAATAGCACTCTTCCAACTCATGTTTCCATCCACTGTTGGGTTGATGTAATCTTCTTGTAAGGCAGTGACATTGTAAATCTAGTCGAGTTAATCACCCCATCCCTCATTGTAGATAGGATCGACGTATCTTTGTACCTCTAATGGATCAATGGGCGACACTACCCTCATCTCATCATCTTTGAAGGATAATATCCTTTTCTTGAAATTGATAATGGTATGATTATATATGGCCCAATCTATCCTGAAGAGTAGGGGGTGTGGGGTTTGTGTCATCGACAAAGTTATGGACTTCAAATTCTATAAATGTGCGCAACCCCTCAATGTCGATAGAGACTTGATGCAACATACCAATTAGTAGGACCTTCACCTTATTTGTAAGTCACAATTGGACATGGGACCAGTCCAAGCACGGATTTCCCATGCTCTCCCAATTTTGTCACATCAAAATATTGACATCCGACCCCAGATCTAGAATGATGTAATCCATGTCATAATCCCTTATCTGCATAGTCATTCTTAACTCGCTACCGATTTTGAATTTCTTATTGACATCGTTAACCTTATTTCCAGGTTGCAAATCTTTTGGAGTTTCTTCTATCAGTGCTTGTAGTTTTGTGATAGCATATTTATCTTGAATTAGCGTTAAGCAACTTGACAAAAATGACTTGAGATTACTAACCATTTTCAGAATATGCTTATGGAATAGCTGTTGAAAGAATTCATGCATCTCCCTGACTTTAGCTGATGTTGACAGTTGTTCTTGATCCACAAACTCTGATCATATGTCCAAAAATAATTGCTTCTATTTTTTAATGTTGAATAGTACTTTCTTCTACATTGCGGGTCTCACCTGCGGCTCCGGTCATGGTTGTTCTTGTGGTATATGCTGATCATCTCTGGTCACAGTACCTCCTCGTGTTACGATAGCAACAATCAATTCTCTCATCTCAGCAGTTATCATTTGAACATTAAGGTTAGGATTTGGATTCTTGTTCAGCACAGGTTTAGCACCTGTAATGGTCTGAGCTTGCCACATTGCATTCGACTGCGGGAATTATTCCACATTATGGTCCCGTGATTTGCAATATGAACATGTCTTTGCAGGATCTTGACAATATCTAGAATAATGGCCTAGCTGTCCACAGTTATAGCATGTAACCTGACCTCTTCCTCTGCCAAGTCCTCCTCCTCCTCTTCCTCTGAATTTTCCACCACCCCTTCCTTGAGGGTTTGGTTGATGCTGTGGGTACTGATTGTGCTGATATTCCAGCTGATATTGGTTCTGTGGTGCATATTGATTATGACATGGATACTATTTATAGGGCACATACTGTGGATGACACTCGTTTGGTTGGAAAGGTGTAGGATGGTAGTGCGGTTGCGCCTGTTCAGCCTGAACCTTCCCATCATTCTTCATCAAGTATGTGTGTACTATATTTTCCTTCAGGAGTTGGTATGCTCTACAATCCTTCTCTAATGCCCCACTAACTTACAAAATTTACAGAAAAGGATTGTTGGGGTACTTACAATATTTTGCAAGTATAGACACTCCTCGTCGTGATGTCCTCTATTCTGGCATATGCGGCACCAGGGTAGTCCATGGGTAATCAATGGATTCGATGCACCCAATGAGATGTAGTTCATGTAGGTCAGACAGTTATCATTAGTGTGTCCATCCATTCTACATTTTGTACAGCATAAATATTCTTGGGATTCCTTTCCCTTCTTGATATCCTGAAGTTGTATTGTCAGATTAGCCAGCTACCACTGAATCTATACCATTGTTGCGGCTCCATCTCCAATTGGCGAGGATTCCAGATTCATTATTAATTCCAGGGATTTCTTCTGTGATTCAATCTTTTTTTGCATCAATCGGCCTCGAATGTGTGGTAGTAGCACGACAATTAACCACTCTTTATGATGCACATCTGACATTTGGAAACTTACTTTGGACATCAAAGTTTTAAATCGCTGGTCAAAATCCCATACGGATTCTGCCAACAATTATTAGATCTCCTTGATCTCAATGATACACTATGACTCAGATTTAGGTTTTTTGAACTCACTGATCATTGTGAGTCAGATCTCTTCAAGGGTATTTTGTGGGGTTCCTGGAGGTACTACGCAGAACTTCATAAACTAGTCTAGCGCACAACCCCTTAGAGTCATGATCATCTGTGCCTTCTTTAGGTCTGCATTATGAACTAGGAGAACCATATAAACAGCTTCACAGAGGAACCAATGCTGGTCTGGATCCTTTGCTCCATTCTCATCAAATGTGGGTAATCTAATATCATGCCCATCCATTGAGTTGGCGCTGGGATTATTTAACGAATAATCTAAGGGAGGTGTACCCTCTTCCATGATAGTCATAGAACTAGCATTGTCAGTATTAAAAACTCTTTTAGGAGATGAGCCTCTAGCCCTTACCTCTAGTGATACTTGTCATGTCCCCACCCTTCTACCAGCGAGAGGACGTGACTATAATGCTAACATTTCATGTAATCTAGCCCCATGAACATAAGATAAAATGCATTGAACTTAAAGATACATAGATGCATAAATGATCATCAAACATTGGAAGAAATCTCATTCATTCACAGCATTTAACATGTTCATATGGATTTATAAAAAAATCATAATTGCAAGGATTTAAACACAGGAATACTTATATTAGAATAAGCTTGTCCAGCAACCAGCTACGCCGGCAACCTTCCACCCAACCATAGGCTAGTGTGCTCATCAATCGCTCAGCAACATTGCCACCCCCATGTTAGCTGGAATATTTCACCTTCTGTGGACAGTAAGGTGTTCCACTGGTCTGTGGTTCAAATCTAGAACAAATGAAGGACAAAGGATGAATACCCTCCCTGGATGCGGTAGTACCTAGAATGTGATGCTTCGATAGTAACCCTGTGTACCTGCAATCAGATTAAACACACAAACACATCAAAGTTTCCAAAATATAATCTACTGATCCATGTTAGTGACTAAGGAATATAACAACATACATGTGAAATCAAACAACAACAGTAATGTGGGATAGAAATCAGCTTTGCATTAATATAAAATGGAGAAGTTTACAACTAGTTAAGCTATGTTGACATGTATCTCCATGAAACCAAGCACTCTCATCCCCATAAGCTTCAACTTTTTATCTCTATGCTCTTCAATGGCTTGGGCCAAGTAAGAAATCCAATGGCATAACAATACCTTAAGAGTTCTCTCCTCAACCATGGACATGAGCTTGTATTTATAAGGCTCAATGGATAGGGATGGTTGAGATATTTGTGGATGAGGTGGCCTCTAAGATCCTAGGATGAGGGATCTCGAGCTCAACTAACCCAAAATGATAGGGATAAGGGAGGACATGAGGCTCATCATCTAGAACCCTCGAGAAACTTCTCTTTTTCCCTTTTTACCCAAGGTACCGCATTTCTCCTTCAATAACAGAGTGGTTCTGGTAAGAAATGCTTATGGAATAAGGGCCATAAGCGGTGGCACTGCTTATGGACAACCAGGGATAGGAAGTGCGAGCAGGGTACCACTCTTGGACAAAGGGGAAAGCACAGTGCTGAACATTTTTGTGAAAGATTGACAAAATGGTATGAGTTTCCAGTCCAAGTGCTGGGATTCAGGGCAAGTAGGTATGTTAAGAGTCTTATCACATCATGGTGACAGGATTTTTGTATAACAGGATGCCCCCCAAATCATGAGTCTTAGAGGGATATGATAAATAAGAGATTTGAGAGAAAAAGTCGTCACTACAAGGTGAAAATGTCAGCTCGATCATAGCATTTTGTCAAGTAGGCATATGTAGTACATCAGTATGTTGACTCATAGACACAACTAACCAGCTCATGGCTGCAGACCAATACAAGGCAGATCCATGAGAGGAATAAACAAGCATGGCTACTAGAATACACCGTAGATCCATGTGATAGAGGACTCAAACTTGGACATAGCTACTAGACATACAATGTAGATCTATGTCATACAGACACAAATTTGAGCATAGCCACAACCATACAAATGTGGATCTATGCTAGATATACAAAACTCCATCGCAACCTGGGGAAAATAAATGAGCACTTTGAACAAATACCCAGGGTATTTGTCTCATCTTCCACAAAGTACAATTCTATCCATGTGATTACAATGATCTAAAGTTGAACATGGTAGAAACCACTTGATTACCGGCCAATTATGTGAACCGTTAACAAGTGCGAGGGAGATCACCATTAATGTCAATGATTCCCAAGGTACTCTAATACAATCTACTGAGTGTGAATAGATGTCCTGATGTCGAACACTCAGTGGATTCTATCGATCAAAGGCCAATGATGTGAACCTATGTCGAGAGAGAGAGAATCTGTCATTAAGGCATATAGATCTCAAGGTACTAAATATTGTTTCTAATACTATTTCCCGAATGATGAGTTGATGTCGATGGGAATAGTCTCGTCGAAGGAGGGCCATGATGAGTCCCACATCGACGACACAAAACTTGAAACATAGTTCTGGAATGATATGAATGTAGTAACCACAAGACTAACTCAAAAATACTGACACAAAGACTGTGTGGACTACAGAGGTAAAACTTCTTCAAATCCCCTTTGAACATTGGGTGGGCATGACAAAAAGACTTGACAGCATGACTAGACGGGACATACACACAATGCGATAGTGGACAATGCATTATTTTGAAAGACTCAAAGGAGTGACATGACTCATGAAATTGGATCATCGTAGAGATCAGCTAAATACCCATATGACTGACATGATGTACAGACAAGTTCCATGTTCAAAGGTAACAACAAACAACTTCCATTATTTGCAAAATGATTTCATTCCCATTTCCCCCATCATGATTGATGAGTGCCTCTTTTCATTTTTACGAGTTCAAAGAGGGTAACAAACACTCGATATAGCTTGTCAGAAGACAAGTCTAGATTCATATATTTTATGAACCTGAGAGAGGATGGGTTCATTCCCAAAATAGGTCTCTCAATGTTTAATTTAATCAGTCCATTGAAAGAAAACTCGGTATCATTCATGTTTAGAGAGTCTGAATTATTACGGAAGGAGACTCCAAAGGAGTCCTTTTTCGTATGATTTAGTCCCTAAGGCCCGAAAAAGTGTAAAATCATACCTTAGGGAACTCTTCCAGTCATTATTGGATGGAGTGTTCCTTTTTCATAAATAGTCCTATCCGAACCGAAAAAGAGATAACCTATCGTCGGACGGATGACTCTTCAAATACTTTAATGAGCATGAAGAAGACAAGATCGCTCGACAATATTTTTGTATTTAGGGAGCCTAAAAAGAGTTTAAAGAGGACTCCATTATAATTTCTCATGTTTTGAATCCAGAGCATGAAAAAGTAATAAACTAAGCTCAAACCAAATTTCATGTTTTAACCAGAGTACGAAAAATGAAAAGTAAGCTCAACACCATCTTACTAGTTTTAACGAGCTCGAAGATCAATTAAAAGAATGCTCAGGGATTGGTTTCATTTTTATGCAAGCTTGAAACCAATGGGTAAACTATGCTTGAAAAATCCCATTAACATGATATACAAAGGTTGGAATCTTTCCCCCAGCATGATTGCTAGCAAATATTACCCCTAACATGGTTGCTAGGGGCTCGACATGCTCCCAAGCTTCGTTTCATCTGATGATTCTTATTCCATACCCAACCTAAAAACCTGGTTACTAATGTGAAAATGTTCACTAGGGGGGTAGGAAGAACGATAATCAGGCAGGTGGAAAGAAGGTTCAAGTTCTAACACTAAAGGGAAGACTTGACTCAAGGGAAGGGGATTCGTTTCATTTTTACACAAGCTTGAAATGGAAGGTAACTATTCTTGGAACATGGTTTCATTTTTATGCAAGCTTGAAACCAAAAGGTAAACTATGCTTAAGGAAACCTACTTCATTTTTTAACGAGCTTGAAATAGAAAATGAACTATGCTCAAGAATGATTTCATTTTTATGCAAGCTTGAAATCAAAAGGTAAACTATGTTTGAGGAGATCTATTTCATTTTTTAACAAGCTTGACATAGAATGGGAACTTTGCTCAAAGGCATCTGCTTCATTTTTTAACGAGCTTGACACGGAATGGGAACTATGCTCGCGACATGGTTTCATTTTTATGTAAGCTTGAAACCCAAAGGTAAACTATGCTTGAGGAAATCCATTTCATTTTTTAACGAGCTTGACGTAGAATGGGAACTTTTCTCAAAACATGGTTTCATTTTTATGCAAGCTTAAAACCAAAAGGGTAAACTATGCTTAAGGAGTGGTTTTATTTTTTAACGAGCTTGAAACCAAAAGTAAACTATGCTCTAGACATGGTTTCATTTTTATGCAAGCTTGAAACCAAAAGGGTAAACTATGCTTAAGGAGTGGTTTTATTTTTTAACAAGCTTGAAACCAAAAGCAAACTATGCTCTCAAACCTGCTCCTACCCAACGTGATATCCAGAGGTTGGTATGTTTCCCCCATTTCATAAAAGCTAGCAACTCAACTCTATTATGATGTCCATAGATTAGAGCCATGCCCCCCCCATTTTACCTATGATGGGAAGAAGCTAACTAGAAGAAGGGGAAGGAACCACAAGAACATGCGTCACATTCAGGGAAGTCTGATTACTAGGAGTGATGCGATGGTTAGGTGTAACAAAAGAAAGCTAATCAATGGTTACAATCTTCCCATAATGGGGAAAATGCATAACTCTAAAGAGTGTGGACACAACAGCCTTCATGGCATAAACATAATCACATCTAAGTAGTAGATTAAAATCTAAAGGACCTTGGACCACCATAACATCACTGCAGACAGTTTTTCCTCCTGATGTAATAGGCAAGTAAGGGAGGGTCCCTAAAGGTGTAGTAGGTATTCGATTAAAATCTAGTATCTGATCAGTGGATGGTACAAGTTGAGGTGAACCTAAAGCTTGTCAAGCAGTTAGGATAGAATACTAATAGAATCCCCTTCATCAACAATAGTGAGAAGTATCCGCCTAGCAGTAACATTCACAACTATCTAGAAAGGAACACTCAAATGAAGAAGAGACTCTGTTAGGTTACTCCAGTCAAAGGAAATAACCTCACTACTCAGAGAGGATTCTGTCGAAATAGACAAAATTTCCTCTTGTCGAGAACAATCAGAATGAACCATGAAAACTTCAGTAGGATTAAGTTCATTCTCTACTGGAAGAGAAGAACAAGATGAAGATTTGGTCAAAGAGACTACTTCAATCTTAACACTCTCTGATGAAAGAGTAGGATCGGGTGGAAATGACACTGACTCAACTAATTTAACTTCACTCTCCAAAAGAAGAGTGGGATCAACCATAGATAAATCTAAATTGACCATTTGGTCAACTAGTGGGGGATCGAGGGATAACTTACTATCACCTGTTGATGATCAATAATATTTTCCAACCAACGCGAAGCTTCATCCATGCTTGGACAAACAAAAGCGNTACCCTTACGACCTTTTACCAATGGGTCACTGGTTGAGGGAGTATCGTCAACATGATGATCAGAGGTTGATGACATAGATGGTTTGGACCTTTTAGACCGCTCTTCTTGTACACAGGAGAGACTGGGGAAATCCTTAAGAAGGTGGTCCCCCTTGCAAAGCTTCCAAGGGAACTTGGGTTTTCTGAGTGTTCTCTTAGAACGAGCACCACCAAGAACAGATGGTTGCTTCTTTTTCTCTTTCTTATCCTTCTTCTTTTTACCCTTCCCTTTCTTCTTCTTCTTATCCACATGAATACTAACCATAGAGATTTTGTCAAGCGAAGAAGAAGAAAGGGGTGGAACAACAACTGACGAAGAAGGAGAGGGATTAGTTTGAGGTCGATCCTCTCCCAGAGGAGAGGTGACATTTGACACATTAGGAATAACAAGAATTACCGAATTAAAAATTCAGACTGGTAATCCTATAGTTAATCCAAGAATATTTAGAGTGGCAATAAAGGGAGGACCAATACCTTCACTTGGAGGGAATAAAAAAGGTACACCTTGGAAAGGGATCTCTTGATTGATAGTCCCAGATGAGGATGCCATCTCTAAACTCTCTAATAACCCCCTAACTACGACGCACAAGCAAGTACTACTCAAACTAAAAGCAACAAGAAAACATGTGAAAGGAGTGGATAACAGTGAGGAACCTCACAGGACAGTCCAAAATGATAACTTAGATGGTTTGAGGATTCCTAAAAGGGTCTACCAATATACACAAGGCACGTGGGAGCTCGAATCGGTAGTAGTGTTGTCTAATGCATAACCGTACACAAGGGGCTTTTCGATATACAATCGAGTACATGAAGTACCTTTCTATATACCTCAAGGGTACGTGAAAGGCCATTTGATATACTGACGGTACGTGGAAGAACCGCATAAGTCCCAGGATGTAATGCGGACAAGTAATGACAGCTCCTACGTTTAACGATGCCCAAACATGTCTCTAACTTATCAGTCAAATTGCTAAAAAATTTAACCTAGTACTACTGTTAATTTTATCTTGTGCATTTAGGTGGAACCATGGAGTGAAAACTTAAAATTAAAAATGATGCACACTGATCTATATGATAATGCAAGTTTTCCTCTTCAATGAAATTCTACGTAAGAGAGGGAGAGAGATTTACTTTTCTTCCCAAAAATGCACGCCCAAATGCAAATAGAATTCTATATTTTCAAACAAAAAGTGAAATATCAATGCACCCCAAACAATATTCAAAGAAAATAAAAAAGAGATCTAGAGAATATTTAACATAAATAAACCAAAAATGTTTCCTATCTTTTCATGCTTGAAAAAGATGCATAAAAACTTAATGGAAAGATGATTTCACTAACGTTTCCAAAGAAATCTAACTCTAATGCACACAAAGTTGAAAATAGATGTTTCTTCTCAATGAAAGTAAGATCCAGAATTTCAAACAATCATGCACAAAATAAGAAGAAAATCATTCAACAAACTTGTGAATAAAGAAAAAGAGAGAGAAAACTAAAACTTCTCTTCGAAACAGACAAGGAAACGAAGAAGCAATCTTTCCTACCAAGCACTGAAAAAATTAGCATGCGAAAGGAAAAAAGAATCACCCAAGAAAAGAAAGACTCAAAACAACATGGATGACTCACACATTCCAAGTCCAAAACAAACCAAAGCCTACACATGAAAATGAAATGTATATTTCCAATCCCAATGAATAATATCTACATAAAAGAGAAAGAATTTTCAAGCAGAGAAAAGATCTCAAAGGATAATCTATCTCTTAGCATGGATCTCAAGAAACATAAATTCTCTTTGAATGTAGAGGGAATATAACACTCAAAGCGACTGCAAAATACACAATTCATGGCCCCTCCTGACTATGAGGGAGCATTTTTTTTTTTCAAGAATACACTTCATTTTCATCAAAAAGCAAGCCAAAAACACACAAAAATCAAAATACAAAGTATGGAATAGGGCCTACCTGTCACCGCGTAGATGAAACTACTGATAGGTGGTTTTGAGGTAGAACTGCTTCTTTCTCACTGGATTCAGGCGGTGGCACCACTTATGGCTAACTTGACTCAGGCGGTGGCACCGCTCCTTACCAATAGAACATGTACGGTTCCCTATAAAAATCCAAAACATCAAGGAGAACGACAGATCAAGTCATAAAAATTCCAGATCAAGGTAAAAGCTGATAGATTGACAGTAAAAAAGAGCACAAAAGGTCGAAATAATTCAGATCTAGACAGATCTAGAAGTTTCGAACCAAAATCCACTAAGTCAGATAGCAGATCTGACTGAAGAGAGTTGGATAAGGAGCCTGAATTCGGACAAGAGTTGAAGAACTAAGGAAGATCAGATCAACTGATACGTATATTCATTCCCTAGTGGAGTCACCAGATTTGTTAGCTGGAATATTTTACCTTCTGCGGACAGTAAGGTGTTTCACTAGTCTGAATGGTTTAGATCCAGAACAAATGAAGGAAAAAGGTTGAAGACCCTCCCTAGACGTCGCAGATACCTGGAATGTGATGCTTCGATAGTAACCCTATGTACCTACAATCAGATTAAACACACAAACGCATCAAAGCTGCTATAATATAATCTACTGATCCATGTTATTGACTAAGAAATATAACAACATACATGTGAAATCAAACAACAACGGTAATGTGGGACGGAAATCAACTTTGCATTAAGATAAAATGGAGAAGTTTACAACCAGTTAATCCTTAGTTTTGACATGCATATCCATGAAACCAAGCACTCTCATCCCCATAAGCTCTAACTTTTTCTCTTTATGCTCTTCAATGGCTTGGGCCAAGTAATCAATCCAACATCATAACAATACCTTGAGAGTTCTCTCCTCAACCATGGACATGAGCTTGTATTTATAAGGCTCAATGGATAGGGATGGTTGAAAGATTTGTGGATGAGGTGGCATCTAAGATCCTAGGATGAGGGATCTTGAGCTCAACTAACCCACAATGATAGGGATAAGGGAGGACACGAGGCTCATCATCTAGAAGCCTCGAGAAACTTCTGTTTTTTCCTTTTTACCCAGGGTACCGCATTTCTCCTTCAATGAAAAAGCGGTTCTGGTAAGAAATGCTTATGGACTAAGGGCCATAAGTGGTGGCACTACTTGTGTACAACCAAGGATAGAAGGTGTGAGCAAGGTACCGCTCTTGGACAAATAGGAAAGCCCGGTGCTGAGCATTTTTGTAAAAGATTGACAAAATGTTATGAGTTTCCAGTCCAAGTGTTGGGATTCAGGGCAAGTAGGTATGTTAAGAGTCTTATCACATGATGGTGACAATATTTTTGTATAACACCCCGATCTAGGCATGATTCCACAAGGAATAAGGGAAACACTAGCAAGTTCACATGTAGCTAAGGATACACAAAAATCAGCCAAGCCAACACGATTTGGTTTATCAGGCTAACAGGGAGCTGGAAAGGTTGGCTGCTAAGCTGGTGAACTCAATGCAAGAGCTATGGACACCTACACCAGAACCAGCCTGACTTATAAAACATCCACACACACCCAACATAAGTAAGCATCCCCTTCTCTGCTACACAATCCCTCGAGCTATGCCTTCCCTTCCAGTACTATTCAGGGGGTGTAAAGAATAAATCCATCCCTCTAGCTCTTTCTATGAGGATCTTACACACACTAGGTTTATCAAGCAGGATCATACCCCATTTCCACTCCAATAATAGTTCAACCAAAATAGCGGAGGCATACACAACAATTTCCAGTTCTGGGATTGATGAAAATCAACTTAGGAGCCAAAAACGAATTTGGAGATGGGTAAAACAACCCCCTTAGCAACAATTCGAATTCCAGATTTGTTTATGGCCCTAATGTGGCCAAAATGAACTCAATTGGCACCCAAATTCGTGGCTCTATTCCCCCCATTGGTTGTGTGACTCTAAGCACAAAATTCCCCAACTGTGGAGAGGTGGAAACAACACAAAAACACCCAGGAGTGATCCCAACCACTGAACATTAACAAAAACGCTTACCAGCCCTAGGAAACAGCAGAGAACATGAATGGTGAATGCCAAGGGGGCTACAAAATCATGGGGAAGACCAAAAACATGAATGGTTTCACCTACAGGAATTTCAGAATGCCTGAGAGAGATCACGTGAAGGAAAAATGGGGAGGCCAACATGCCAACGTGAAAGAATGGCAGAATGGCCTACGTTTTTGTTTTTTTTTCTTTCCCAAGGAGTCAAAACATGTTTCCAAAAAACTAATGCCTTCTCCAATTTGAATTTGGTCTATCATACCTTACCCATCCCATGCAATAACCAACCCAACCAATTTCTGGTAGTAATAACTGATTCCGTGAATGAGACAAGAAAGGTAGTTGACAGTTTGATGGGTTCTCCCTTTGACATTTGGATTTTCCCCATTTGCCCCAAAGTTTAAATACCCCCCCCTATCCTTAGGAAATCATTCCCCTCCTCATTATTGTTGCATTGACATAGCTAGTTGTGGGTTTTTAATTAATTGCATATTTACATGATTTAAAATCATAACGTTCCTGGCTAGCAAAAAATACCATTCACACTGATTTAATAATTAGAACATAAAATGATAATGCACAATGGGGATTTTTTTCCTCTATCTCCACACCATGATTAATTACAATATATACACCATATACATTTAATGCAAATGGGGTCAAAACTGGGGTGTTACAATACTCCAGCTGTGATGTAGTTGCATCCTGATCTTGATGTCTCCAAAGATTCTTTAGACTCTTTTGTTCCTTCAAAAATTGGGCATATCATCTTCCTCTTCATCGCAAGACCCTTCTTCTAGCCACGACTCAACTTCGTAGTCACTTTATCCAAACAAACTAGGACTTGTATTTCTCCTTTTTCCATACCTAAATCTCCGTCCACTCCTTAGGAATCCAGCTTCTAGTTCAGGTTCTATACTTCCTAGGAACACCTTAGCTCACCATTTCCCATTTTCTGTATAGATCATCTATGACATATCCCCTTCTGTGGATATGAGATTCAATTGCTCAATTGCAAGATACCATTATCATAGACTAGCATCTTTATCCATGTACTTATATACAACAAGTATCTTCTTCGAGGTCCTAGGAAAAAATTTCTTTCGGCGTCACTCTATGAGTTTAAAATCTATACTGCAAACACAGTAATATACCCTTGCAAAATATTGTCAACCCAAAAATCAATAGCTCTAAATATTGCATTACTTACACTAGTTATCTCACGAACCAACTGATCACGCCACTCAACCACCTCTCTTCTTTGGAAATTTTTATGTCGAGTCACCAATATTGACATCCACTCATGCAGCACAATGGGAAACTTTGCAAATAATATCTCATGAATATCAGAATATATGTACCGGTCTAACCAATTTTTTGTGCTCAATCGTGATCATGTGCTCTCTTCTTGCACAAAGGTTAGCGTCTTAGACTCCAACCAATCCTCTATTTCCTTCTTTGTTGGATGCCAAAACATCTCCCTTGAATCAAATGATTAAAGGTCCCAACAATGAAACCATTTGTTGGACTCTTTTCCTTACTAACATGACCCAGGTTCAACAACAATAGAAAACCAACAAAACACCCAAATACATCGACCCGACAGAGCAAGCTCAGTCGACAACACCCACGAGGTAGGCACAGTCTCACTTGAGGTATCTTAATGTGTAAATTCCAGAACCGGGTTTCCACAGTTGGAGAGGGAGTATAGTCCCTTGGCGCATGGCCAAGGTGCTTGATAGATATGGAGGGATGGATTCTTTAACTACTAGACATAGGCGCAATAGTGTGACACAACTGGTTCCTTTCAAGTAAATGACTGTGATGCGACTGATATTATAACTTAAAAGCTTAACATGAAATAATGCACAGTGCTTGTCAATGTTTTAGTCCTTCATTCATTTACTACATTCATCTATAGCGTGACATTCATCCATACAATAACTATAAATAAAGGGTGATAATCAAACATTCAGCATTGACAGTTAAACATTCAACCCTTCACATTCACCATTTAACACCCATCAACATAGGAAATAACATGGAAACCCATCTGGGAAAAACCACCAAGGTGTTATTCATCTGGGATGAGAAATATAGGTATCACCTTGCAGTCTGCGATTTACAAACTATTCTTAATATATGTCTTTTTCTCAACTCTTCTTTCTATCATTCTCTCTAGTTTATTGTTCTATCTACTCCTACTGATTAGTACACATCTTGGATCAACTCTTCTACGTTACTATCTGCACACTCAGCTGCATATCAACTCCTACAAAACATTATGGGCACTCAGCTATAGATCCATGGCTCAACAACCTTCTACTATCAGACTCCTCTCTGATCTTCTACAATAACTTAAACTAATTCTTGAAGCTAACTCTTCAAGCTAACAACAAAAAATACTGAAGCTAACCCTTATACAAAGCAGGTTCTGCCTATTTATAGTGTTTACAAGATGACACAGGGTTGAATAAGTACAAATAAGTTATTGCAGACTCTAGTAGCTACAAAATATCTTCTATTACAGTAATTCCAAGACATACTGGCTGCAAAAGTCCCACATTACATTAACCACAGCCTTAACTAGCCATGGAAACATCTTTCATCACATATGTAGAGGTCATAAATAGCCACAAAACTTTCCTTTAGTGTTTGGTTGGCTCGTCCTTCTGCAATCTTCCTTGAATTGCACCTGTTCAGCTTTAACTCTTCTACCTGCCTCTTCCACTAACTTAGATATTCCTTTCCTCATCACAGCTTCCTTTGTTTATGCGCTTACGCTTCTTCCTTTACCTTTTTTTCTTTGTCACATGCCCGTTTTACCTATCTTGCACTTGCGTGTAGGATTATTCCTTGCACACTTTCCCTGGCCCAACAGGATTCTTTGCTCTTTATGGAAGAGAAATGTTATTCTACTTGAGGATGGTAGTGAGCTGGTCAACTTGTTTCTTCATGCAAGAGTCTTCTAGATGAAAACCCCTCATACAATAGGGAGACATCTTCTTTTCAAACTTTTTCTTCTTCTTAGAGCTCGAAGCTCATTCAGAACTCTTTTTATTCTCTTTAGGCTTCAAATCAACTACTTTAGGATCCCTCCCCTTAGATTTACCTTTAGCTTACGCTTTGGTAGATTCTGTCACTAGGAGAGCTTGATATTTGGAAATATTGATGAACCCCATCTGGATCAACTTCTCTTGCTCATGTATTAAGGACTCGAAAAAGGAATCAAGTGAGGGAATATTCCAATTAGTAATGGAAGCCCTTTTAGAATGGAATATTGAGACAAATACAAAATACTCAGAGCTGTTAGTTTTTCAACATTAAGCTAGCATTATTAGGATCTTTAACTGAGAGAATAATAAGTACAGTAATCAAACACAAGAGATAATGAACACACTATTTTTCCTCAGGGAAACCATAAAGGAGAAAACCCTGCAACTTCCTTAGAGATAGAATCAACACCAAAATAGTTAAAGCCCAAAATAGTAAGTGATATCCCGACGGCAATAATCTTCTTCTTGTCTAGCCCCAGTGTCTTCTCCTTCCTCAACTATGTGCTACACTTGAGTGTGGATGAGTTGTGTGATAAATAGAGACTCCAGTTCTCTATTTATACTAATCCCGACATGACTAAAACCCTACCAGGGCTGACCTCTACTAGGAGAGTCTAATAACCCTAGTGTCCTGGAACCGTGAGGACTTTAACCCTTAGACAATCGAAGGGTTACCCACTATGACTTAACATGACTTGTTTACATTATTGATTCTCCCAATCGGAACATTGGGGCATGACAACATGACTCAATTACATTATAGATGCATCTTGGAATAAACATCAGGTTATAATACATAAGATACATAGATGAATACATTCCGAAGTTACAAATACATCAACACTCCCTCTTAACTAGGAAGGTATTCTTTCGACACAATTTTCAGCACTAGTCTTCTTCTCTGTATCAACTGGATCATCTTGTCATCTGCATCTCAAGTCTTCTGATTCTTCAAGTCCTCTTTGTCTTCAATTCATATTCATTCTTCGAATCTGGATCATCTCTCGATTTGGATCATCTCTCAATCTAGATCATCATGGGACATCATCACTGGATCTGGATCATCACTGGACATCATCACTCGATCTGGATCATCACTGTTGGATCATCATCACTAGATCTCGAGCATCACTTGATCTGGATCATCACTGGATCTCGATCATCACTCGATCTGGATCATCACTCGATCTGGATCATCACTGGTGCTATCTGATGATTCTTCTCATCACAGGAATTTCTACAGAGCCGGCCCTTTTTCATGCTAGTTGTAGGCCTATCTTCCATGTAGGTCTTCTTCAGCACTTATATCTGACCTACTCGTCAGAAAGGCATAGTACTCACATCCATCCAGGCTGGAACACATCCTACTCACAATGATGGAATATTTTCTCACTTTCATCCAGGCTAAAACACATCCTACTCACAATGATGAAAGAATCTCATCTAGGCTGGAACACATCCTGCTCACAATGATGAAAGATTGTTGCACTTCCATCCAGGCCAGAACACATCCTACTCACAATGATGGAAGACTCTCATCAAGGCTAGAACACATCCTACTCATAATGATGAAATATTTATGCACTTACATTCATCCAGGTGGGAACACATCCTGCTCACAGTGATGGAAAAGCTTTGCACTTACATCCATCCAGGTGGGAACATATCCTTCTCACAGTGATGGAAGGGCTCTACAATTACATCCATCCAATCGGGAACACATCCTGCTCACAGTGATGGAATGGCTTGCACTCACATCTAATCTTGTAGGAACCAATCCTATAGTCATATCATAATGGCCCCCAATCCTCCTTGACTGAGCTACCTGGT
Source organism: Pseudotsuga menziesii (assembly GCA_001517045.1). Lineage (NCBI taxonomy): Eukaryota > Viridiplantae > Streptophyta > Pinopsida > Pinales > Pinaceae > Pseudotsuga > Pseudotsuga menziesii. The sequence goes on along the minus strand of LPNX010412177.1, from coordinate 33,231 downwards.
AACTGACTAGGTGCCTCCATTCTCCTAGAGAATGGCAGTTGCCCTTACATCCGACCTGATCGTCGGAATGGCCAACACTCACATCTGACATGGAAGGAACTTAATCCTTTAGCCATGATAGAATGGTTTATCCCTTACATCTGATCAAGTGGGAACACATCCCTCTATCACATCAGAATGGCTACTCAGTCCTAGACTAAGTGTTCCTGGTACCTCACGAGGAAGCTCCATTCAAAGAATGGAAATTTCCCTTACATCCGTCCTACTTAACAGAATGGCCAGCACTCATATCTGACATGGAAGGAAGGAATCCTGTCACCATGACAAAATGGCTCAGCCCTTACATCTGACCTACTCGTCATAATGGCTACTGATCTCGGCACTCATATCTGTCATGGAAGGAACCAATCCTCTCACCATGATAGAATGGCTCAGCCCTTACATCTGACCATGGATGGAACCAATCCTCTCACCATGTCAGAATGTATATGGGACTCATCACTTTCCCTTGGAGGAAAGCTCAATCTAGAGAACACCAAGCTTCTCCCTGAAGTACTCGAACTTCACCTAGCCATTGGTTTCATCAACACATCAGCTATATGTTCCTCCATCGCAACATACTAGACCTTCACTGCTCCCTTCTGCACCATATCCCTGATATAGTGATACTTGATCTCGATATGCTTTGACTTGTCATGGAACACTATATTCTTTGACAACTTCATGCAACTCTGGTTGTCACAATGTATACAAGTATCATCCAATTGGAGATCAAATAAATCAGACAATAGCTTCCTTAGCCATACTACCTCACAACTAGCTGAACAAGCTGTGACAAACTCTGCTTCAGTTGTACTCAGTGCCACATAGGATTGCTTCCTACTAAACCAAGAGATCACACCTAATCCCATACTGAAGCAACACCCTGAAGTGCTCTTCCTATCGATGGCACTACCTACCCAATCTAAATCAACATAACCCTCCAGGTTAATCTTCTGATTCACATCGTACTTGATCCCATAATCAATTGCACCCCTTAGGTACCTCAAAATATGCTTTGCAACAATCAAGTGAACATTTCTTGGATCTGTCAAGAACTGGCTCAAGGTGTTCACAGCAAAGCAAATATCTGGTCTCATGTTTGTCAGGTACATCAATGACCCAATCATCTGATGATACATCATAGCATCAATCGACTCTGATGAAGCACCACTCAATAGCTTCAGGTTCGATGCCATAGGTGTGGCCATAGCCTTGTATTCCATCATCCCAAACCTCTTCAGGATATCTACTACATACTTCCCTTGTCCAAGGAAGATTCCATCTGTACTCTGCCACACCTTCATACCTAGAAAGTAATGCATCATCCCCAAGTCCTTCATTTCGAACTCAACAGCAAGCTTTCTCTTCGTATCAGCAATAAACCCATCCGTACCTGTCACAAATAGATCATCTATATACAGTAGAAGCATCACTAGGTTGCCATCCTCAACCTTGTAGTAAAGGTTGGAATTTGCTTTACTCTTGGCAAAGTTCAAACTGGATAGAAAGCTGTCAATTCTACCATCCCAGGTCCTAGGTGCCTGTTTCAAACCGTACAGGACTTTCTTCAATATGCACACATGAGACTCCCTATCATGTGTCTCAAAGACGAGTGGTTGTTCTACATACACTTCCTCTTCCACTACACCATTCAAGAAAGCAGTCTTGACATCGATCTAGTGTATCTTCCATTTCATCACTGCAGCCAGAGCAAGTACTAATCTGATGGAAGTGTATCTTGCTACAGGTGCAAAGGTTTCTTCATATTTTATTCCTTCTTTCTGAGAGAAACCTCGAGCTACAAATCTTGCTTTATATTTATCAATGCTACCGTCTGCAGCATGCTTGATCTTGTAGATCCATTTGGAAGTTACAACTGACTTCCCATTTGGTCTTGGGACAACATCCCAAACATCGTTCTTCATGATCGATTGGTATTCTTTGATCATAGCATCCTTCCATTCTTTCCGTTCTACCGCTTCTTCATAAGTGGAAGGTTCTTTATTAATGAAATCACATAGTAAGGCTACATACCCGGAGCAGGATCTGGTACTCTTTCTTTCTCTGTGATTCTCTTCTGGAGCCCCATACCTTTCCGCACCTTGGATAAGTTCATGTACCCAAGCAGGTTTCCTCTTATGAGGATTCTTCTCCAGAGGTGGATCTATAGGTCTTTGTGGTTCTTCGAACTCTCGATCTTCTTCTTGAGCTTCTTCATTCATGGTTGTATCATGAACTCTGGGTACTTCTGCTTCTTCAAGTTCTTCAGCAGGTCTCTTTCTAGATTTGTTGTAAGATGTGTCTTCATCAAATGTCACATCCCTGCTGATGTCAATTTTCTTGTATCTTAGGAAATATATTGTGTAATCCTTCGAGCTTTCAGAGTATCCCACAAATATACCATTTTTGCTGAAGGATCTAATTTTGTTCTCTTCTCTTTTGGAATGTGTATGTACACAGGGCAACCGAATATTCTAAGATGGCTAACTTCTGGTTTCTTACCGGAGAAGACTTCTTCAGGAGTCTTGTTCTCAAGTACTCTATGTGGAGTACGGTTATGTACATACACCACTATTCTGGTAGCTTCCACCCAAAGATGCATAGGAAGATCTTGATCATGAAGCATGGATCTTGCAGCTTCCATGATAGTTCTATTCTTCCATTCTGCAATCCCATTCTGTTGTGAATTATAAGGAGTGGACAACTCCCTCTTAATCCTTGATTCTTTGCATAGCTCTTTGAATTCATTCGAAGTGAATTTTCCACCATTATCTAATCAAAAATTCTTGATCTTCTTTTCAGTGTGGTTCTCGATCAAGGCTTTGAATTCCTTGAATTTGTTGAATACTTCGTCTTTGTTCTTCATGAAGTAAACCCATGTATTCCTAGAAAAATAATAAACATAGTATGCATACCCTCTTAGTGAGTTTGATGACATCAGACCGCATACATCGGAGTGGATGATTTCTAGGATTCCTTTGGATTTGCTTTCGCTGCTGGGAAATGTCTTCTTTGTATTCTTTCTTTCACACATCCTTTGCAAACCCCATCATGTTTAGCTTGGAATTCTGGAAGACCTTCAACAACTTTGCTTGCAATAGGTAGTGCTCTGTAATACACATGTGCAAGCCCTCTATGCCAAAGCTCATTTGGCTCTACTATGTCATGGATCAAGGCTTGTTTTGGAGGGCCCTTCAATTTGTACAAACCTCCTTCTTGTTCTCCATTCACCACTGCATCATCGACAGTCTTACCTCTTGGCCACATGATGACTTGACCATCTATGAATGCAACCCTCATCCCTTTTGCATCCAATGCTGATATGGAGAGAAATTTCTTCTTGATTCCTGGCACAAACAATACTTCTTTCATTGTTAGAGACTTACCAGAGTCTAGATTATATGAAGATTCCCCACTACCTTTTATTGGATATTGGTAGTCATCTCCTAGCTCCACCTTGTGAGGTGATTCATGTTCTGACAGTCTCTCAAAGGATTCCTTGAATCTAGTCATATGTTTGGAAGCCCCACTGTCTATAATCCAATCATCACTACCATGAGTAATGTTACCTATGAGAGAAGAAATCGAAACACATTCATCCTCGCTTGAAGAATCTTCACTTTCATATCTGGATCTCTTCTTGGATGGTTCATCATCCTCTGCAGCATGAGCATGATGTCTTGTTTTGTTCCCCTTATTCTTATGAGAGTGGACCTTGTTCTTAGGAAAGTCTTTTGAAAAGTGTCTTATTTCATCACATGTATAACATATTAATCTAGATGGGTCCTTTCTATTGTTATATCTATGATGATGATTCTTACCTTTGAAGTGATGAGTTTTTCTTCTGCCTCTCTTGGAGTGAACTATGAGAGCTTGATCTTCACTTCCCATCTTCTCTTCTCGAGCTGCTATCTGGGCTTCTTCTTGAGAGCACTGTTCCCATAGTCTGCTGAGCTTGACTAACGTATTTCTAGCACAGATTCCTTGGATGAAAGAATCCCATGATCTAGGAAGGCCATTCAAAGTAGTCATCACAATCTCTGCATTTTCCACTTCTTCATCAACAACTTCTAATTGTTCCTTGATTTGAGAAACCCTTGTGAAGTAGGACTCGATAGTCTCTGCATTCTAAATCTTCACATTCTTCAGTTGATTTCTCAGAGTCATCTTCCAGTTTATGTTCTTCCCTTCAAACAATTTGGTTAGGGAATCAAACATAGCTTTAGGTGTCTTGAGAGAGGACACTTGTGGGATAAGGTGATCCTTGATAGAATCAGCAATGATCCTCTTTGCCATAACCATCTTCTTCTTATGTAAGGCCTTTTCCTCATCTCCCTCTGGAGCTGGAACCTCCTCATGGATGTAGGAGTCTAACTCATTTTCTTCCAGGACCAGGGAGATCCTATACTTCTAGGCTCAGAAGTTATCATCTCCCTCAATATTTTCATCAAGCTTGGTATGATGAGACATCTTAACTGAGAACCTCAAATGGAAATACAAAATATTTTATATCTTATCGGGTCAACATGTCGGATCTGAAACTTAAGCTGAAATCCTGCAGAGTTGGCTTAGGAGCAGATTAGGGTTTTTCTTTTCCGGAGTTCTGTCCACCCAAATGCCTTGAAATTTATCCCTAACTTTGATTTTGGGGAGGAGATCAATCCAGGCATAGGCTCACTGAAAGATTCCTCTTCTGTGAAAAGCCCTAATTTTCGGCAGTAGTGTCGGGTCCAAAACTAAAAAACCTCAGAATTGGATTCTGCTTCGACAGAAAGATGCGCCCTAAGGAGGAGAGTTATTCCACCTTAATTTTACTGAAAATCTGTGGAGGAAGATCCACAAACTAGGAAGCCCTAGTTCCCGTAGCTGCACAGTGTCTTCTTCTCAGGTTAGCTCTGATACCATGTTATTTTTTCAACATTAAGCTAGCATTATTAGGATCTTTAACTAAGAGAATAACAAGTACAGCAATCAAACACAAGAGACAATGAACACAGTGTTTTTCCTCTGGGAAACCATAAAGGAGAAAACCCCGCAACTTCCTCAGAGATATAATTAGCACCAAAACAGTAAAAGCCCAAAACAGTAAGTGATCTCTCGACAATGGTAATCTTCTTCTTGTCTAGCCCCAGTGTCTTCTCCTTCCTCAACTATGCGCTACACTTGAGTGTGGATGAGTTATGTGATAAATAGAGTCTCTAGTTCTCTATTTAATCCCGACATGACTAAAACCCTACCAGGGCCGACCTCTACTAGGAGAGTCTAATAACCCTAGTGCCCCAAAACTACGGGGACTCTAACCCTTAGACAATCAGAGGGTTACCCACTATGACTTGACATGACTTGTTTACATTATTGATTCTCCCGATCANTGACTCAATTACATTATAGATACATCCCAGAATAAACATCGGGTTACAATACATAAGATACATAGATGAATACATTCCAAAGTTACAAATACATCAACAAGAGCCTAGTTTGCTGAGTATGGAGAGCACATGTTGGTCATCCTTTCTTTCTATTCTTCACTGTCTTCATTGAAGTGCAAGAAACTTGAATTTAGTAAATAATTGTTTCATGGTCTTGCAACTGTTGGGAGGTAAGGCTATCAACTCGTTCTCCAAAAATTTTCCTCGAATCTCATCTTAATTTCCAAACAAGTCTTCAAGATTCTCCCAAGCTTCCATGGGAGTCCTCAAACCGTCAAGGTGAAATATGATATCTAGATATGTGAGTACATATGTAACCAAAAGCTTCATCTGAGCGGTTCAAAAACTTGTTTCTCTCAACTAGATGATGGGGCTCAACCTCCCTTCCAAGAATTATCCTGAAGTAGACTTTCTTTTGCAAGTCTAGCTGTGTATCATCTCTCCAATAAACATAATTGAAGGGTGTTAGGATCCGAAGCATAGAAGGTTCAGAATCCATAAGTCTCCTACTGGAAAAGACAATACCTTCACACAAGCTATGTATCACCTATAGAAATTTCACTGCAAAACCAAAATCATTCGAACTATGTTAGAATCAAGCCTTCCCTCTCAACATGAACACTTTCTTAGGGTCCTTCATGCCCTCACTGCAACTCTAAATAAATTCAGAGGAAGCAAGGCACTCTTTACAGGACTTTTGTGGAAACCTAGCTGCTTCTAGTGTTCAATGGAGAGTAGATAGACTTGAATCTTTTTTGAGATGGCTCTGATACCATGTTATAATTGTCGTGCCATTTAGATCATCAAGCAATGAGTGCAATCAGATTTTTAATTATTGATCTAGTGAATATGAATTATTTATACAAAATGAACAAATCAAATCTCACAGGAAACAGACAAGTATTGCTTAGAGAATTACATTATTATATTCATTACATAATCCGGTGTTACAATAGTTTTACATAAGGAAGAATTCAAATAATTGGGGATGAATTCAAATCTACCAACTAGATGTGACTGTATCTAACTACATGGATAACTAAATATGTCTAAATCACTATCAGAGTCCAAGTGGTTAACTCCAGATCTCTAATTCAGTCAATCCATTAGTTATAATCAGTAAAATCAGTCTAACTGCAGTGATAGGTGAGAAGTAGGTGAGAAATAGCACCTTCCCACATGCATCCATGAATAAATAGCGCTAACTGAACTGGAGGAGAACCAACTAGATGTAACTGAAGAGTAACTAAGCTTAACTAGTTACCAACTCCCAACAACTAAAGGAGGTTGGTGCCAGGACTCCCAGTGGCTCCTAAAATGTATCGATTGGCCTAGGAGGTGCCTAAGCTGATGCATGCAAGTGCAGTCAGTCTCAGTTAGCCTCTATCAGTGTTCCCCACACTCTAGTAACTATTACATGTGACCCCATTAGGCCAAGTGGACCCAATGGTACTAGTGGACCCAATAATTAATAAAAGACTCCTAAGTTAGGCTAAAATAATCTAATAGAAAGGTTGGTCAAGGGAGGACTATAAATACTAACACTAATAAGTTATGTCAATCGTGCTATAATGGAAAATCAATAATTATATGCAATTTCAGTTGCAACACCTCAAATAAGTAAATAAAAATATTAGGATAAAAAATAAGTCTTTAAAAGAGAGGAAAAATCAACAAAGAACAATACAGATTTAAACTATAGGGTTAGATATCTTAGCATGTATAGTTGAAAATGTCTGACTCCCCTTGAAGAAGAACACATGAAACAACAAAAAGAAGGAATGTTTACCAATCTATTAATGAAATTTTGGATGATATAAAAAATACATTGGCCTCAACATCTGTTAAAATCAATTCAATTAGGTAAGGATTCTTTATATCATTAAAGACTGATATATAAGCAACAATATAAGATGAATATTCAAGAGGAATGGTACACAAAATATCTTACTACAAAAAATAGATAGAGGAACAAATTTCAAAATTTAAAAACTTTAAATCACAAGTATTGAAAAGGGGAGAACATTAAATTTAATTGTTCAAATCATAAATTGCAGAGCCCCTTCAACAGTATGTTCATTATACCTCCATCAACAGTATTACAGTTAGGCATGAAACTTGAAATATAGACTGTGGAATATTTAAAATAAGTTTATAATCATTTAACCCTTCATAGAACAAAATTTTTTGTGTAAATTACATTCATTTAAATTATTTTTAGCAAATGAAACAATGTGGAATCCAAACCTGCTTATTGGTGACATTCATCTTTTCTCTTTCATATCCTTCATTCTCAATAAGATCAAGTGGGAATTGAATAATAGATTTTTTCATGAGTATGACTCAATGCTAAAATTTATGTTTGAAGGGAGCACCATATTCTTGTTGAATTGTTCAATAATAATGAAGAAGTATGATAGAAAAAGACCAATTTAAAATATTTAGCTCTATAAGAATATAATAATATCAAAACTAAAGGTTATCTAACAACATTGACATCCTCGTAAAGCAACGGAACATACTTGTTGTCCCATTACAGTTCAGGGATCTGAAGGGATATCCTTACTTCAAGATTCCTATTAGCCACTTTAATATGTATACCAACTCCTCAATAAGAGCTAGACCACAATGATTTGGATTGAGATTCTATTTTCCACCACTTTGGTGCTGCAATGATAATTGAAGGGCTACTAATTTATGAAATGAATATGATGGGGTTGTTAGATGGGAAGAGGTTGATGTGAATTTGGGTCTACATGCTAAGATAATGGATGGCTATCATTTTTACAGTTGGAAAAAAATACATAATAGGTTGATGGCATGAGTACATGTTGTATGACAAGTTTGGGGGAATGGTAGGACTCCAATTTGACTTGTGTTAGCAGACTCTTTCCTTTTGCACCATATCTTATCCTTTTCTCATTCCAAACCTCCAAATGCTCATGATTATCTCATAAAGGTATGTAAGGTAAAAATAATGATTTGTTCCTAATATTTACTTGATTAGGTAGGTTTTTCTGATGAAAAATTGTAACTAACAATTGTTTACAAGTTTTTCCAAAAACAAAATTGAACAAGAATTACAAGTTTTTCAAGAAAACTTGTAATTGGAGTTGTTCTAGAGGGTTATAGCTTGAAAAATGGAAAAATGACACTTGGATTTGGTAAATGAAACCTCCAAATTGGATTTATGTCCATTTGATTTCACCCATATCACATGTGTGAAGCCCCAAGGCTCAGTCAAATTTCTAGTAAAACCCATATTTTTACCAGTTTTTAAGGAAACCATATTCTACCTCATTTTTTGAGCTGATGGAGCAAAATATCAAAAATTCGTGATATGGGTTTTGTTAATAAACCACCAAATTGAGTATTACATAGGAAATTTTACAATATTCACAACGTTTTAGGATATATAGTCAGGGAAAAAGCATGAATTTGCCCAAAATGACGAAAAACCTAGATTTATAGGAAACTAAATTTATTTGTTTTCTAGCTAGTAAAATTATTTGACTAAGTTTTGGAAACTTGTTTTGAGGATTTTTTAGAAATCCCATATATAAATAGAGGCTCATAAATAATGAAAATGTATATTAGTATATTGAAACCACATTCAAGAGAGATTTAATTATTTTGTAAGTCCAAGATTTCAATTGAATACAAGCATGTTGCTTTGATTTCTGAGCTTCTAATTTTCTAAACATTTTCAATAGCTATTACCATTTTGGGAGGGACCCTTAAGTCTAGTGATAATTTGTTCCTTTATGTTTTATTATTTTAAATTTTTTGTTTCTCAAATATGAGTTTTTTTAGCTTAATTATGTACATTTGATTTCATTTTCATTGTTATTGTCATCTACAGGAAAACTATCTTAACAGAAACAATCTCTCTATCTCTCTAATACTATTTTTCATACTAATTTTTTTGTTGTGATGCTTTAATGGAATGTGGAAATATGACCATTTGTATACTTCTTGAATTGTTAAAAGTTCTATCTTTGGAGACAACAAAATTAGATGATAAAGGAGGTATATTATTTACAATAAACAACATACAATTCATGTTGTTCCTCTTCCATTGACATCTATATCAAGTTAACTCAATTATATTTCCGAATATTTAAAGAGAGAACATGTGTCCAAAGAAATTCTTAGACTATGATACAATTATCATTTATGTTTCTAAGTAAATTGTCACTTTACAGCATACCTCTATTGTATGCTTCATTCCCTAACTATGTTTGTCTTTGTTGGGAGAATGTTTCTATTTGATCTTACTACGTTTTCCTAAATGTGTCAATTGTATACTATGAATATGTGTTTAGGTTGATAGATTATTTTTTCTCTGTTATACAAGTGTGACTTTATTTTTCCTTTGCAATTGCTTAGATTAGAAAGAGAGCTCTTACTTAGATTTACTTTTTTGAAATTAATTTTCTGTGATTTATTTTATGAAATTTATTTTTATGTGCTCAAACACTATTTGAGGACCACTGAAGACTCAAGACTTATGTCTCATAGTCCAATGTTAAGTCAAAATCCTTCAATGCATGATATTTCATTTAATTAAAAGCATGTGTGTGAATTGCTTTGTGGACTTGCATAGAGTAATACTCAACAATATTTATTTGTAAATAGAGTATTTTCCACCTGTGGTTCTACCTAAGATCAAAATATAAATGCTCTAATAATTACTCATGCAAGTTGAAAATATGATTTAATATTTCATTTCATTTCAGTTTATTAATTTCAAGTTGTCTTAATAATTGAAGTTAACAATATTCAAATCACTTTATCAAGAAGAGTTGTGTGTTAATAAGCAATGATTAACTATAAGAATATTATCAATACTTGTGGATATACCGAGTGATCATTGGCTTGAGAATATTTATTAATTTGAATAAATAGACAACTAAGATTTTACGGTGTCTTTAATTTCTTGTTATGCTTGAGAACTCTTCCAAAGAAATTTCAACTAGTTGACAATGGATATTGGAAACATAGAACCTTTACAATAAATTCCCTTTGAGTCATTACATTGTTGTACCTATAGTTTGGTTGAGCCCCAATATTTCCAAGATAAATTTTGGGAGTTTAACAGGTTTCATAAAGAGTCTTGGATTTTTTCAATTAGGATATGTTAGTCTAGACTTAGTCCTACACATGTTGTGGTTGCACCTAAGAAGCCTCGCGAGGGGGTTTACTAGATGAACCTGTTACATAGCACGACTGTTCATAGGATATTAAAGAATATCCCTAATTTCACTAAATATTGGAAAATGCCTCCTAAAATCGTATTGTTGACCCCCACCTCAATATACCTCTCGAATAAAGAAAACCCCTAGTTTCACCCAATATTGTAGGCATCTATTTTTATCAACGTATTTTGAATACCCCCTTTATATTATATTATCAAGTTGTAACAAAAAAGATCCCTAATGCATCTTAGTATAATCAAACATGATGATAAATAAAATAATAGTATAATGCTAAATATGATCCCACCGAGGTTAGTTGGGTGACTGATCAATTTGTAGTGTTGGATAGTGGAATACCTAATGAAATAGTAATGGGGAAGGGAAAATGTGTAAAAGGAAACCTAGTCAAGATATTAATGTAAAAAAGAATATAAAACACCGATAGACCAATAGTCAGTGCAATTCTTATAAAATATGAGAATTGCATATGTTTCACACCACATCCTACCAATCTACCAATTTCATATCATGTAAATACTAGTATAGCCATAGAGAGATCATGTTTTCTATAATATTAATAAATTAAACTCTATAAAAAAGAGAAATTGAAAACCTTTCATGGATGGACTTCCCTAACTTCATATAAAAACAAAGAGCATTGATATTTTAACCCAAATTAAGATACAAAAGTTCCTCTTGTTTTTCAATAACAACACATGACCATGTGCATAGCTTGGATTTGGGTCATTCACAAGATGCAATGAATTACCTCCACTTCCTTTACATTTATTCTTTCAATAAAGGGACTTAAATACATTTAGTTACCTTTAATTGGGTTATATATAGTTTGAATGTTGGATTGACTTTTCTCACTACGAAGAGGAGGGCACAAGACTCAAGCAAGAAGAGATGAGATTTGAAATTGTACAACTTTTTCCAAGTGTATGAAGGAAGGAGGTGAATTCATTATGTTCATGTAATTTATTATTTGAAGGGAAGGAATCCAAGCCAATTGAAATTTAACTCATTTGCAATCAATTTTAAGTTAATGATAATTATTCTATTCTTTTTTAAACCTATTTGTATGTGATTTTTATTACATGCACAGTAAAACATGGTAAAATAACACTCACATTGATTGGATAAAATATGTGCATATATATGATTATGATTAAAGTATTCAAATTTTATCAAACACTAATTCTTCCAAAACAAATGAATATCATATCTCTATATATACAATATCAAAATTAACCAGATTTAGAACCAATTCTCTTCATTTCCTATCTAAATTCTTCAGATAAATTAAATGGCACTCCCATATAAATTTAACATTGTCTATACATGAGGTTATTGAGTTTTCTTGCGTAGACAAGTATTCTATTTTGGAAGATTTGTAATTTGATTTAATTGGGAAGAGGTTTATGTATGAAACTTAGACAAAAATCCTCAGCTTGTTTACGTATATGATCCAATGATATAATCAAATTCTTTGGTATTATTTTAAGATGAATCTATGAAGTTAGATTTCATTTGGATTTAATATTTCAATTAATAATATTTTATTATAATATAATTGATGTAATAATATGAATATTTTTATTTAAAAACTATTTAATGAAATTAATAAAAAAACTCATAAGAAAAATGATTATTATAAAAAAATGACTTGAAATTAACTATTTTAGTATACAATGTTTTCATTGACAACAATTATCTAAAATAAAAAATATAAACATAGTTATAATATTATAATAATATTATTTAAAATTAAATATTTTAACGTGCAACAATTTTATGTGAGGTTAAAATGCTATGTTTCTTGTAGTGCAGGGACATGTTTGCATTCAATCATGGAGGCTTTTACAATTATATTAATTGTATTTTTTTTAAATTAATAAATATGATAATTAACTATATAATGATTACAATGGACATGAAGAAAACTTGGTGCCATGGACACAAAGGGAACTCGGGGTACCTTTGTCTAGAAGGATTTTTCCACCTATGCATGACCTCGTGCTCAAGGTGATCAGGCATCTTGCAAAACAACCATGAAAATCATGAAATGATACCATTGGCTAACAAGCGATAAATTATAAGAACAATTTTATAAATGAAAAATAGGTGGTGGTTACCTCTAATAGAAGACTTGAGAAAAGAACAACCAAGAAATGTGCTATCTAGCATGATGACTCCAAACCTGCATAAAATAGAATTGTAATCATTAACAAAATAAATTTTAGGAGACTCTAACCATTGGCATGAAATTGACCTTACTCGAATACCATCATCGACATTAACCCAGACCCCTTTCAAGGGATTTACATGTATCCTTCAACTGCTTGATGATATCTTACAACTATTCAATAGTGCAAAAAAAATCAAGATTACCTTCCAAAGGAGTGGCAAAATTTATAATTTTAAATACCAAAAAATAGAGAATCTCTTTGCAAGTTATTAGTATTATGAGACAAAACATTTTTTAGTTCCTACTTGTTCTCTAGGAATAGGTCACCGAGAGGATTCAATGAGGAATCCTATAAGGAACAACCTTGTGTGAGATGTAAGAGGAATTGGTTGGAAGACATTTCTCTATGGGATACCTCCAAATATATGAAGAAGAAGCTATATATATGAATACATCCCATGGTTTGAATGTTATTCCTCATACCACCTAAATAAAATAACCCCCAATATTTATATTATTATGTCAAATTAGAAACCCCCTTGACCCCTTAATACAAGGAAGTATATTTTTTATGGTTTTAGGAGTATTCAAACCCCCAATATGAACGGACATGATGTGACATTGCCTACCTAGTGAACCCCCCATGAGAAGTCTACGAGCCCTAGGTTGACAATTAAATTGTTGGATAATTAAGTAACATAATTTTACCCCAATAGTCAATAGAGAAAATTTGGGGTCTATAATGGGACTCATAAGAAAAATAGCCAACCAAAATGGTCATGATAAAAAAATAAGAGCCAACCAATATAATTTCAAGAAAAATAGTCAACCATAATTGTTGACTTGACATATTTGTCATAAAAAAATATTGTTTTCTTTGTATTTTCAACATATCTCCCTGTGGTTTTACTCAAATTTTGAATGGGAGCACTCATTGGATGCATAATTCAATTCCACATCCAACCAGTACCCACATTGCATACTATTGATGGACCCCACCCCACGAAAAAATGAGAAATACATTAAAAACATGTTACTTTGAAAAGTAAAACATTTTTAATGTATTTTGAAATATGTTGAAATTCAAAGAAAAAATATAGCTTTTTCTCTCTTCTTCTAAAATTCATAAATATTATTTTAATATTTTAATTATTATTTTATTATTTTCCTTAGGAGGCCCATTTTAGACCCCAAATTTTCTCTTAACGTAAATTAATATTAGAATATGTTTTTTGTTTTACACATGATTGTATTTATGTTTGGGATTCTGAGCTATATTATCCAAGTTTCTTGAAGTTTAATGAATTTAATTATTGGAAATTTATGTTCTTCCATTTCTGTACTTTTGTAAGGATTGTTACATTTATATTCTAATTTATATTGTTCATTATTTTGTTGCTAACCAAGATATAAGAGTTATTTACCAAATGTTGCATATGCATAGTAATTGAGAATACCCTCAATTTTTTTATGCAATTAAGACTCAAAAGAATCAATTTTGTTGTGTATAAAACACCATAAAACAGGTTGCAAGGAGAAAAAATTGAATCTTATTAATAAAGGTTAGTGTAGCATTTATATTGTGCATACTGAGATAGATTGTTTTTTCATCGTTACTTTCCAATTTAGAGATATTTTCTATTTTGTTTTCAACAGAATAGGTCCCTACTTTAGAAAACCTATCAAGAGAACCGTTTGAACCCTCGGTCAGATCCCCTACGTAAACAAATAACTGATCAAATTATATTGGTTTTGATTCCATATCAAACCAAAATGTTTTTCCTAGAAATATTCTTAACAGAAATGATGGTGGTCCACTAGTAATATGCGTTCCAAAGTTTTTTGAATTTCAATGAATGGCAATTGTTGAATATCTTTGTTTTTTAATTTTTATATTTTTATAAGGCTTGTTACATTTATTTTCTAATTAGAGTTGTGCAATTTTTTGTTGCTTACCAAGCTATGAGAGTAATTTACCAAATGTTATATATGCACAATAACCAATATTACCCTTAATAATTTTTATGTAAAAAAGTATAGGACTCTAAAACATCAATTCTGTTATGTATGCAATGCCATAGACCCATAAACATGGTTTCATGTATAATATAAATCGAAGGTTCTCACTAAAGGTTAGTGTAGAATTTATAATGTGCCTACTAAGATAGATTGTTATTTTCACATTTTCTTTCCATTTCAAAGATATCATTTGTAATATGTGTAGCTAATTTGGGAACCTTGTCATGATCATAGATTATAACTTTTTATAAATTTAATAATATCTAATACATACCCTAATACATTTCCACATAAGTAAGAGAAGTCATTTCCTCCTTAAATTGTGGAAGAAGCATTACAGATACTTACTGAAGAGGATGCTAGATGAGAAAAAAATGAAAAATGAAGCAACAATTATCTATACAATTATAAAGTCACGACAAATATCTAGAATTGATAAAAATGATATTTGGAGTGATGATGAATTAGTGTCTAATGATAATGATGTTCATGACCAACTTAATAAGAGATAAATTCCTTATAGACTCTAGTGGCATTCATATATGCAGTGTTTTAGGGGCAATGTTCCAAATTTTGATACATTTTCTCTCTTTAAAAGAGGAAATGGTTTAGAAGAGATCATTACGTGCAAAGTTATTTATAAGTCTCATATAGGAAATGTAGAATTGACATTCTTGGATCCTTGTGGTAATGAACAAAATATTTATATTGTTGGTACTAGTGGCACATGGGCGCATAGTATGGATGATGATTTTCCTATTCAAATGGTGTATGAAGATGAAAGTGGCAATCTTATACTACTCCATCCTTCATTTTTTGAAGAAAAATCTCAGTTATTTTCAAGTCGGCCAGATGAATATCACAAAAAACATCATTCTAGTGCAGTCATCAAGCAAGGGCTTTATGTGATATTCAATTCAAATGTGAAT
This sequence comes from Pseudotsuga menziesii, assembly GCA_001517045.1. NCBI lineage: Eukaryota > Viridiplantae > Streptophyta > Pinopsida > Pinales > Pinaceae > Pseudotsuga > Pseudotsuga menziesii. Next base: position 17,420 of record LPNX010412177.1, on the reverse strand, counting down.
CATCTGCTGAGAGATGGTCATTTTGTCAATATTGGAACAAATAAATTATTCAAATGGATGGGATTTCAGTCCAGAGCACAATTCCATTTCATTTTACAATAAATTCAGGTAATATGTTCATATTTATTATGAAAATGATCCTAGTATGTTTGAATAAGTCATTAAAAATTCAATATCCCATGTAAGTGTTGAATTGTTTAGTAGAGTTTTCCACAAGTGGAAAATTTTGTTGGGTAAGAATGTTTGTAATTTATTTGCATGTTATTGGTAGAGGACACAATATTCTAAAAGGTGTGATTTTGCATCCACGTGAGGTTTTTATACAAAACAAGGCTTATTGATACCATCTCAAATCAATGATGGCAGTTATACCTATTTATTTTATATATATTATTTTCATCTCACCTCACAAAAACTTCTCATAGTATTTAATTTTATATTTTATTCTTTATTGTAGGAATTGTTGATGTTTTCTTTATTTTGGAGGTTTGTTAAAAGGTGGATTACAAGCACTCTAAATGGAAAATACCTTTTTTCCATTTTATTTAGGTGAAAGATGATAATCACACCACTTTCTAACTTCTTGGAACAAAAGGTGATGATGAATTTCTGACTTCTAGATTAACTCCCTCTACAGAATGTGGAACACACAATGCATTACCATCATATATTGGAGTATTGTAGCCACATCACATCCATCACCACAATATTCATCTTCTTTCCTACAAATTTTACAACCACATAAGGTATCACAACATGATACACAGTGAATATTATGTGGAAATTACATATTTAGATGGAAGTTTCATGGCTACTTTTGAACTTATTGCAGTGCATTTTGTACCTCCTATGATTGTGAAGAAGAAGAATTCACTAGAATTCACCATAGAGGGATATGCATATCTTAAAGTGGTTTTTGTATATGCATGGCTGATCTTTTCTAATATATATCAACCATCTTTAGGCTCAAGCAACGATAGTCAACCTCTTTGTAAATGGACGATGGGACCAACATTTAGATTTTGATATTTGTATAATAGCCTACAACTTCATGTGTAGATGTATGTTTCATGGGATTCACACCAATGGGATATGTCCATGCTTTTTATGGATCATGAATGAGGACTAGTGTACCCCATATGAAAATGTAAACATTATATATCTAGTTAATATATGTATGGTAAATTTTGTATGAAATATATGTGGTGTAATATATATGGTGAAATTCATTATTTAATATATATGAATGTTTTTTTTGTTATATCTAGTCATTTATGTCATGAAATATTAATCTCTTGTTTTTCTTTTCCAAGGAATAATTTTTTATATTTTATATCTCAAAGATAGAAATTAAAATATACAAATGTTTTTCCACCAAGAAAAAGTCTACTTCTTGTTATTCATGAAATTGAATCAAAGAGATTATTACATAATCTCTTTATCACTTGTATAGTCTAAACTAGATTTCACCAAATTAAGTTCGATGTTCTGAAGTTCACAAAGGAATAATGATTAATTAACAAGTACTCAAAAACCTTGTAGAAACTAGTAAACAAGAACCTCTGACACTTCCATATCCATACAATGTTGTCCACATAAAACAAAAATAAGTGTTTATTCTAAAAAAAGTCTCCATGCTAAAGAAGTGTTCTTTACACTAGTACTCGAAACCCTTGTAGTATTGATAAGCATGAGCCTTTGACAAAGTCAAATCCATAAAATGTCGTCCATTGAAAACAAAAATAAGTGTTGAATCGAACATAAGTTGTCATGCTTAAAATGTGTTGATTACAAAAGTACTCTAAAACTCTTTAAAATATTTTCCAAATAAAACAAAAATAAGTGTTGTTCCTAATAGAAGTTGTCATGATAATAAAAAAACCAAAATCTTAAGGAGACCCCTAATAATATGATTAGATTAATTAATTTGATCCATATAAAAAGATCTGGTATGCACATCTAGGTTTCAATCCCGAATCCATTCTATTGAATGACCAAGTTCTCCTATATTTTCAATGAACGACTGGTTGAGCTTAAAGCATATAGATTAGTTGCCCCTAACCCTGCTTCTTCTGGATCTAGTATGTTCCTCATGTACCTAGTTTGGTCATTCTCTATATGGAGAGAAGGATTTCCAGCTCATTGAAGAAAGAATGCCCGATCTAGTGATTCAGTTTAATAATAATGTAAAGTTCCCTTTTAAATCACAATATTGTCACTAATCTCTTTGAAATGCAAGTCCTTCATTGAGTCCAATTTATTTTTTGGAGAGTAGATTTCTGAGTTATACTACTTGTAGATGTGCTTGAAATGTAAAAAAAAGAAATTGCAATGAAGCTCTATGATCCTTTACATCCATCATGACAGTATATATACCTGCATATTTGACTTTCTGGATAACCAATCAATAACTACTCTCAAATTTCCTGCCACCTGTAGAGACAGTGATCCTTTATGGAGAGAAAAAAATAGTAATCCCCAAAATTCCATAATTTATGGTCCAATGTTAGTACCATCATCTGGACCCATGAAATTTAGAAAATTGTGGCTATTACTGACTCTGATAATCATCCACGACCGACAAACCCCCAGCTAGGAGGCTCCATCAAAGAACCCAATGGGATATTGAAAAGATAATTATGTTATCTTTAAAATATCCTAAAAACTAATTAGTACAGTTTCCAAAATCAACAAAACATATCATATTAGGGTTTTAAATTTCTCAAAATATAGATGTAACATACCTCACTCATTGAAATATGATTTCACATTCTTAGCATGCATTTTTATGTTCGTGGCTTGCATTTTACACAAAGTGTTTATAACAGTAAAAATGGTTAATATTGCACTTTTCATATCTTGAGTGTGAGCATATGAGGTTAGCTTATATGAAATTAACAGAAGGATATTCTTCTCAACATATCTAACTATATTATTTCCAAATCCATTTACTATTAACATTTAATAGGAAGGTTTGAATAGCATTTTTATTAAAGTAAGTGGGCATTTCATAAACACAAGACAACCATGAAGTGTCTAAGCATATAATGCACATTTTTAATCAAATTTAAAAAATAGATATACAAGAAGGTGGAAAATAGTAAAATACACCATTTCTAACTGAAATTACTAAAAAAGAACCAATAATGATGGATTGGCATACATTTTATTGAACTATATCAAACTAGGTTCAAAACAAAAAAAACCCACTTCATTAAATTAAATGCAAACAAATGAAATTGAATTTTAGGAATTCGAAAAGTTGTTTTTTTCAACAAAATTTCTAGATTGAATCCCATTTTATTACCTACAATAATGGCCTATTCACTTACTATGGAATGCATTTTACTAATCCCAATTTTATAGTTTTGCACTACATTTTTTTTTAAATAACACTCGATTTTAGTCATTAATTTTGAAGTTGACCAAGATGGTTTTTATGCCCATGGATTAAATTTTACACTAAGTTTGTATAACAGTAAAAAATTTAATATCACACTTTTCATATCTTGAGTCTGAGCATATGAGGATCCTCCCTTGTCCAAACTAGTCTATTAGATTATATTTGTCTAACTTAGGACTCATTTAGTTATTATTGGGTCCACTAGTACCATTGGGTCTAATTGGCCTAATGGGGGAACATGTACCAGTCACTAGGGTGTGGGAAACATAGATAGAGGATAACTGCAACTGATTCCACATTCATGCATCAGTTTATGCGCCTCCTAGACCAATCCCTACAATTTAGGAGCCACTGGGAGTGCCAGCACAAACCTCCTTCAATTGTTGGAAGTTGGTGACTAGTCAAGCTTAGTTATGCTTCAGTTACATTCAGTTAGATTTCCTCCAGCTAAGTTAGCACCAGTATTTCATGGATGCATGTGGGAAGGTGCATATTCTCACCTACTTCTCACCTATCACATTAGTTAGACTAGTTTAATTGATTATAATTAATTGAGAGACTAAATTAGACAACTAGAGCTTAACTATTTAGCTCTAATAGTGATTTCGACACTTCTAGTTAGCCATGCAGTTATATTGAGTTGGTGATTCGAATCATACCGACATTATTCAAATTCTCCTTTATGTAACAGTGTTGTATACTGTTGGTATTAATGAATTTTATACTGTAATTATACTGAGCAATACTTGCCTGTTTCTTGTGAGATTTGTTTTGTTCAGTGGGTATTATTCATTCCTTTTACACTACATAATAATTAAAATCTAATTGCACTCATTTCCTGAATATCAATGGCAAATTAATTATAATATGGTATCATAGCCTCCTTATGAAATATTTGAGTGTGACTGACCTCCATTGTACACAGAAAGGAGTTGGGTTTCCACAGAAGTCCCGCAAAGAGTGCCTTTCTAACGATGGATTCATTCAGAGTGGCGGTACGGGCATGATGAACCATGAAAAAGTGTACATGTCGAGATGGAAGGATTGATTCTGACATAGTTCAAATTGGTTTTGTTTTTACAGTGTTTTATTATAGGTGCTACGTAGCTTGATTGAAGAAATTGACTGATCAGAAAGAGAATTGATGGAGAATCAATATTTCTTACTCCGAATCATGAAACCCTTCAACTGTGTTGATTGGAGGGGAGATATGTAGGTCTCCTTCTGTAAGATTGGCTTGTAAAGGATTACAATGGGTCACGAGACTTAACCTAATCATCCAACTGAGAAAAAAAATCTCTTGAACCAGTTGGATGAAGCCTTTGGCTTCCTTTGTGCTCACATCTCCAAAGACCTTCTATTTCATCTTGAGGGATTGAAGACTCCCAATTAATCTTAGGAGAAGCTCAAATTATTTTTTGGAAAGTAGTATGATCTTTAGGGACACATTCTAGAGAACATGCTAATATCATTACAACCCAGCAATTTCGAGACCATACAATAATTTTTTACTAAATTCAAATCTCTTGCACTAAAATGTAAGTAGTGTGGAATAGAGAGAAATGATGAGCATCTTTTTCTCTCCGTACTCAACAAACTTGGTTCTGAGTATTCTATATTTGTCTCTACCTTCCATTTCGGATGATATTCCATTCCCAATTGGAATATTCCTTCACTTGATAGCTTTGTTGAGTACTTAATATAGGAGAAAGAAAATTTGGTCCAGATGGGAGTCCTCCAAACTTCCAAGAACCAAGCTCTTATGATGATAGACACTACCAATGCACAAGATAAAAGGAGGCACAAGGGGAAGGAGCCTAAATCATATGATTCAAATCCTAAAGAGATTCAAAAGTATTCTGAAGGATCTTCGAGCTCCAAGATAATGAAGAAGTTTGAAAAGACAAAGTGTCATTATTGTATGAGGGGTTTTCATCCTGAAAACCAGTGCATGAAGAAGGAGATCAACTAGCCCTCTGCTCTCCTCAATAAGAACCATATTGATTTTCCACAAAGAGTAAATAATTATAATGATGGAAAATTGATAGATGATCATGAGAGGTGCCATGCCTTGAAATCTATCCTCTCTCGATCGACAACCTACTTGATTGACTCTGGAGAATCCAACCGCATGGTTTCCTCCAAGAATTCCTTCACCACTCTCAACATCACAGGAGGGCCTACTATTCATATGGGTGATGACTCTTGAATTCCAGCAATAGTAAGAGGTTCAATTAAAATCTTGCATGGTGAGTTCAAAAATGTTCTCTATGTGCCCTCTCTTGCAGCTAATTTGTTGTCTGTATACCAGATGACTCACACTGGCTCACCAAAGCAAGTGGTATTTGTCCTTGACTTGGTAGAGATCATAGAAATATCAAGTGGGAAGACTATAGTGAAATTAATTGTAGATCATGCCTCTAAGGAATATGCTTTCTCTCATTTCATGCCACACTCAGATCTAGTACAACCACTACTTCTATTCGAAGAAAATAAAGGTATCAAAACTCCTTTACTTCCTATTGCAGATATAGATTTATTGTCTTACATTTCAGATTCAGATTCAGATTCATAAGAAGAGTAAGAACAACATGATACAGATATTGAGTTTACACCTCAAAGATATCTAGATATAAATCCAGCATTCACTTCATCTCAACATCCTAAATGGGATCAGCATGTCATTGAAGTAGTTGGGGATGGTGCTGGGGATCCAAATGATAAGAGAAGAATGAGGTCCTAGTATCCGAAAGAGAATGTTTCATAGTCCCACACAAATCCACTTCTCCCTGAGACATGATTCATGATGTTGGGTTCAGATCCTCAAACATTCAAGGAAGCTTTCCATGATCCTAGATGGCAGGAAGCTATGGATGAGGAATTTGATTCGCTACATGACAATAAAACTTGGGAACTTGTCTCCTTACCTCTAACAAGGAAAATTATTCAATGAAAATGGGTCTACAAGACCAAGATAGCCTCTAATGGAACCACAACCAAGTACAAGGATTGGTTGGTGGCTGAAGGATACTCTCAGGTTCAAGGATTGGACTACAATGAGACATTCACTCCAATAGCTAGAATGGTGTCCATCAGACTTGTCTTGATAGTTTCATCTTCCAAGAGATGGGAGGTACATCACATGGATGTGAAAATTTCCTTCCGCCATGGTGACTTGAAGGAAGATATGTACATGAAACAACCTGAGGTGTTTATTGATGATCCTTCCTTAGTTTGCAAACTGAGGAAATAATTGTATGGACTCAAGCAAGCCCTCTGAGCACGGTAGTCCAAAATGGATTCCTTCCTCATGTCACATAAATTTGAAAGATGCAAATAAGATTGCAATGTTTACATGCAGAAGAAAGAGGGATTATTTCTATTGTCTGTGCTTTATGTGGATGACTTTCTCATTACTAGCAGCTTTGTTGCTAGATTGAGAAACATCAAGTCATTTATGAACAAATCATTCTCTATGACTGATATAGGACAGTTAAATAGTTCATTGGTCTCAAAGTAAGTAAAAATACTTTGGGAATCGTGATCTCATAGTCTAGATACTCATTAGACATGATCATAAGATTCCACATGGAAGACTGCAAGGAAACCCCTTATCCTTTCATATATGTCATCAGGATAGAGGAAGGTGTTTCTACACCCTTGGTAGACATAACTCTTTACAGACAACTCATTGGTATCCTTCTATATCTCACACATTCGAGACTAGACATATCCTATGTTGTGATTATTGTTTCTAGGTACATGCACGAGCCACATGAGATGCATTGGAAGGCAACAAAGAGGATCTTGCACTGTGTGTAGGGTACTAGAAATTATGGGATTATTATGCAACTGGTGCACAACTTGATCTCATAGGATTCATAGATTCATACTAGAAAGGAGATGGGAATGATAGGAAATCCACTTCAATATTTGTGTTCATGATCGGATCTGGGCCAATTTGCTAGTCCAGCAAGAATCAAGAAACACTTGCACTCTCTTCAACAAAGGCAGAGTATCGGGGAGTTATGAATGAAGTTATTCATGAAGTTTGGCTACATGGCATCTTGACAAAATTTTGGATTCACACTTCACCTTCATTGAAAATTTATTGTGACAACCAAAGCACCATTAAAATTTCTAGTGATCTAGTTCAGAAGCAAATAACAAAGCAAATTGAGGTTCACATGTATTATATTCATGAATTAGTGCATGACAAAGCTATCACACTGCATTACTATCTTACAGAGGATCAGATTGCAGAAATTTTCAACAAGTCCTTCACTGAAAAGATATTTTCCTTTCTCATGACTCTTTTAGTTGTAAAGGCTTGATTCATTGTTCTTGTTCCTGCTTATTTTGAGGGGGGGGGTTCCCATGAGATTTTCCTTTATTTCCTCGGTTTATTAAGAAAAATTTTATAATTATTTTAGATTTGTATATGGGTGACTTTTGGCCTTGTTTCCAAAGCTTGCAGTTGTCTAAGTTAGGATTCGGGGGGCGGGGGGGTGTTAGGATTTATAATCCTCCATTTTCCAAACTGTTAATTAGATTATATTTTCCTAGCTTAGGAGTCATTTAGTTATTATTGGGTGCAATAGTACCATTGGGCCACTTGGAATAATGGGGCCACATGTACCAGACACTAGAGTGTGGGGAACACAGACAGAGGCTAATTGTAACTGATTGGACATTTATGCATCATTTTATGAGCCTCATAGACCAATACCTACAATTTAGGAGCCACTAGAAGTGCCAGCACCAAAATCCTTTGGTTGTTGGCAGTTGATTACTAATCAAGATTAGTTATGCTTTAGTTACATTCAGTTAGATTTCCTCTAGTTCAGATAGTGCCAGCCTTGCATGGATTCATGTGGGAAGGCTCCTATTCTCACCCACCACATCAGTTAGACTAGTTTAACTGATTATAACTTATTGAGATACTGAATTAGACAACTAGAGCTTAGATAGTTAGCTTCGATAGTGATTTAGACACTTTTAGTTAGCCATGCAGTCAAATTGAGTTGGTGATTCGAATCCTATCCACATGATTTGAATTCTCCTTTATGTAACACTATTGTATATTGTTAGGATTAATGAAGTTTATACTATAATTATAATGAGCTATAATTGTATGTTTCCTGTGGGATTTGTTTTTTTCAGTGGGTATTATTCATTCCTTTTACACTGCATAATAATTAAAATCTAATGGCACTCATTGCCTGAAGATCAATGGCACATTAATTCTAATAGTTTTTCCCTTTTAACATGGTTTCTTTGATTTGGGGTTTAAATATTTAGATTTTAAAGTATTAGTATTATGCCAATGATTTGGGTTCATATATAGCTATGCTATTTCAAAATCCATTTAGTGTAAACATTTGATAGGAGAATTCAAATTGCATTTTCGTTGAGCTAGGTAGAGATTTCAGAAATACAAGACATCCATGAAGTGTTTCTTGAAAGGAAACATTTTTTGAATTCAAATTGGAAATATGCATCTACAAGAAGGTGGAAAATAGTAATCCACATCACTTCTAATTGAAATAACTCAAAATACCTGATAATGAGGGTTGGGTGTGCATTTTAATTAAGTCGGTAAAGATGGGTCCAATAAAAAAAAATTGCCATATTGGAAAATTAATTAGGAGAAAATGAAATATCATTTTAGGAATCTAAAAGAGGCTTTGTGAACAATGTAACTATCTTCAAACCTATGCTCTTACTTTTAATTACTAACCTATGTACAGGTTGTGCGTGCATTTTACTAAAATCATTTTTGTAAATTTACAACTTTTTTTTAGCTACCAAACTATGTTAGTAGTCCATTGAATTTGTGCATAAGTTGTTTAAAAAAATTCCATGTTGGTGGATTCATTGTGGGGAAATAACCCATCATTTAAGGATTTTGAAAGAGTTTTTTGTGAACAATGTATCTAGCTTAAGAATTGTGGTTTTAATTTCAATAATGCACCAATGTACAGATTGTGGTATACATTTTACTAACTAATTCATAGCTTGACTCTAATGATAAGTTGTTTGAAAAAATGTCATATTGGCAGATTCATTATGGAAAAGTGACCCATCATTTTAGGAATATGAAAGAGTTTTTTGTGAACAATGTATCTAGTTTAAAACTAGTGATATTTTTTTCAATTATTAACCAATGTGCATACCATGGTGTGCATTTTACTAAAAATTTCATAGCTTGAATCTGAGCATAAGTTGTTTGAAAAGCTGCCATGTTAGCATATTCGTTACGGGAAAATGACACATCACTTTAGGAATCTGGAAGATATTTTTATGAAAAATTTATATAGCTTCAAACTAGTGGTTTTACTTTCAATTATTGACCAATATGCTGACTATGGAATGCATTTTACTAAGCAATTAATAGCTTGACTTTGAGCATAAGTTGACTGAAAAATGCCATGTTGGAAAATTCATTGCAAACAAATGACCAATCATTTTAGGAAATTGAAAGAGTCTTTTGTGAACAATGTATCTAGCTTCATAACTGTGGTTTGACTTTCAATTATTGATCTACGCACGAACTATGGTGTGCATTTTACTAAGAAATTCATAGCTTGGCTATGAGCATAAGTTGTTTGAAAAACTTCCATGTTGGTATATTCATTGTAGGAAAATGACCCATTAGTTTATGAATCTGAAAAAGGGTTTTATGAATAATGTATCTAAATTTAGACCTATGGTTTTAAATTCAATTATTGAACTACGTACAGACTGTGGCATGCATTTTGCAAATTTACAATTTGTTTTTACATACCAAATTTTATGAGTATCCCATTGACTCTGATCAAAGTTGTTTGAAAAACTAACATGATGGCATATTCATTTTAGGAATATGAAAGAGGTTTTGTGAAAAATGTATCTAAATTCAGGATTGTGGTTTTACTTTCAATTATTCATGAATGTAAAATTTGTGGCATGCATTTTACTAACAAGTTCATTAACTTGCATATTATGTTTGAAAAACAACCATGTTGGTAGAATAAGTGCGGGAAAATGACCCATCATTTTAGGAATTTGAAAGAGGTTTCTATGAACAATGTATATAGCTTTAGTCCTATGGTTTTATATTCAATTATTGGCCAACATATACACTGTGGCATGCATTTTGATAATCCTATTTTTTCAAATTTACAATTTTGTTTCATACCAAACAATGTAAGTAGTCAAATACTGAGTCTGAGCATAAGTTGTTTGAAAAACTTCCATGTTGGTATATTCATTGTAGGAAAATGACCCATCATTTTAGGAATCTAAAAGAGGGTTTTGTGAACAAATGTATCTATATTCAAACATGTGGTTTTACTTTCAATTCTTAACCAATTTACAGAATGTGGTGTGCATTTTACTAAGCAGTTCATAACTTGACTTTGACCATAAGTTGTTTGAAAAAATGTCATGTTGGTTATAGATACATTGCAATAAAATGACCCATCGTTTTAGGAAGCTAAAGGAGAATTTTGTGAACAATATAAATAGCTTCATGTCTATGTTTTACTTTCAATTATTAATCAATATACATATTGTGGCATGCCTTTTACTAGTCATTTGTTAGCTTGACTCCGAACATAAGTTGTTTGAAAAAATGCCATGTTGGTAGATTCATTACGGACAAATGACCCATCATTTTAGGAATCTAAAATATCTTTTTGTATAAAATATATCTAGCTTTAGGCCTCATGTTTTTCTTTTAAATATTGACTAATCTACAATGTCCAACATGCATTTTGCTATGCAGTTCATAGCTTGACTTTGAGCATAAGTTGTTTGAAAAATTGCCATCCTGGAAGATTAATTGTGGGAAAATGACCCATCATTTTAGGAAGATAAAAGAGGTTTTTGCGATTAATATATATAGCTTCAGACCTATGGTTTACTTTCAATTCTTGACCTACATACTGACTGTGGTGTTCATTTACTAAGCTCATTTTTGCAAATTTAAAATTTGATTTTACATAACAAACTATATAAGTAGTCCATTGAATCTGAGCATAAGTTGTTTGAAAAATGTAATGTTGGCAGATTCATAGCGGTGAAATGACCCATCATTTTAGGAAACTGAAAGAGATTTTTGTAAAAAAATATATCTAGCTTCATACCTGTGGTTTTTATTTCAATTATTAACCAATGTGCAAACTGTGGTGCACGTTTTACTTAGCAGTTGACATCTCGACTCTAAGCATAAGTTATTTGAAAAACTACCATGTTGGCATAAAAGACCCATCCGTTTATATAACTGAAAGAGGTTTTTGTGAATAATGCAACTAGATTTAGGCTTTCCATTTTACTTTCAATTATTGACCAATGTACAAAATATTACAAAGTAGGTCATAGTTTGACTCCGATCATAAGTTGTTTGAATAACTGTCGTGTTGGAAAATTCATTATGGGAAAATGACCCATCACTTTAGGAATCTGGAAGAATTTTTTGTGAAAAATGTACCTAGCTTCGTATCTATGGTTTTACTTTTAAATATTGACAAATTTATAGATTGTGGAATGAATTTTACTAAGTAGTTCATAGATTGAATTTGAGCATGCATTGTTTGAAAAACTACCATCTTGGCAGATTCATTGTGGACAACTGGCCAATCTTTTTAGGAATCTGAAAGAGGTTTTTGTGAACAATGTATCTAGATTCAAACATGTGGTTTTACTTTCAATTGTTTAGCTGTGTAAGGACAATGTTGTGCATTTTACTAATCCCTCTTTTGCAAATTTATAAATATTTTTTATATACCAAAATAATTAGTCCATTGAATCCAAGCATAAGTTATTTGAAAAACTGCCATGTTCGTAGATTCATTGCCGGAAAATCACCCATTATTTTAGTAATCAAAAAGAGGTTTGTGAAAAATGTATCTAGCTTTAGACCCGTGTTTTTACTTTTCATTTATTTACCAATGTGGAGACTGTGGCATGCACTTTACTAATTATTTCATAGCTTGAATCTAAGCATAAGTTGTTTGGAAAACTGCCATCTTGGCAGATTTTGTTGTGGGAAAATGACAAATAATTTTTGGAAATTAAAAGAGGTTTTTATGAACAATGTAACTATCTTCAGGACTATAGTTTTACTTTCAATTATTGACCAATGTATATATTTTGGTGTGGATTTTACTAATAATTTCATAGCTTGACCCTGATCATAAGTTGTTTGAAAATTTTCCATCTGGGTAGATTCATTATGGGAAAATAACCATCATTTTAGGAAACTAAAAGAATATTTGTGAACAATGTAACCAGCTTCAGGCATGTTGTTTTACTTTTGATTATTGACTAATGTACAGACCATGGCATGCATTTACTAAGCCCATTTTTGAAAATTTACACTTTGTTTTTATATAACACCCTATATAAGAATTCCATTGCTTGACTCTAGGCATACGTTCTTTGAAAAACTATCATCTTAGGAGATTCACTAGAGGAAATACACCAATAGTTTTAGGAATCTAAAAGAGGTTTTTGTGAACAATGTAACTAGATTCAAACCCAATTTTTTACTTTCAATTATTGACCAATGTACAAACTATGGTGTGCATTTTACTAAGCAGTCCATACCTTGATTCTAAGCAAATTTGTTTGAAAAACTATCATTTTGGAAGATTCTTTGTGGGTAAATGGCCCATCAATTTTAGGAAACTAAAAGAGGTTATTGTGAACAATGTAACTTTGTTTAGGCTTGTTGTTTTACTTTCATTTATTAACATATGTACAGACTCTGGTGTGCATTTTACTATGTTCATTTTTACAAATTTACACTATTTTTTACATAACAATTTGTATAAGTACTCCATAGCTTGACTCTAAGTATAATTTTTTTTTAAAACTCCCATCTTGGTAGATTCATTGGGGTAAATGACACATCATTTTAAGAATATGAAAGAGGTTTTTGTGAACAATGTAATTAGTGGCAGACCCATGGTTTTAGTTTTAAATATTAACCAATGTGGAAACTATGGCGTGCATTTTACTAAGAATTTCGTAACGTGACTCTAACCATAAGTTGTTTGAAAAAATACTATGTTCACATATTCATTGCGAGAAAATGACCCATCGTTTTAGGAATATGAAAGATATTTTTATGAAAAAATGTATCTATGTTGTGGAAAATATTGCAAAAGGGTGAATAACTCCCACTTGGTGAGGGGCAAAGCCTTATAGGATACAACAATTCTTTAGTATTAGGTTCCCTTGTGGGTAGGGGGAGTGCTCCAAGTGATCCTTCAAGTGGTTGTTAGTGAAATGAAATGAAACAAAATAAAATAAAGAACATGGTGTAGGAATGAAAACTCCAACAACCAATAAATTCCAAACCACTCTTGTATTGCCCAATGGTCAAGCATGTACAACACCTAGTGGATGTGATCTACAATGGAGGAAAACAATCCCTCTTAGGGAGGTATGTTTAGTACACACTAGATGCTAATTATCTTGAAGAACAAATGAGAAGAAAAATTTCCCCTTGGAGGAAGGTGGCAAGGGAGATTGGAAGATGCTAACAAGAGGGAAGAGTTGAGCTATAAGGGAACTCAATCACAATTCCAACAACATAGTCTTACTTTAATTTATTCTTACAATATGCATTCCCATGGATTCCTTTTATAGGAAAATAGGTGGCCAAGAAATAAAAATATCCAAATGTGAACCCATTGGTCCATGATCTAGCTCCAAAGTACAGAAATGGGGGTCATTCAATGAACCCAAGTGTGTGAGGATCCAAATTCGTCTTCTTAGACATAATGGAGGTTTCATGTGTATTTAATTCATCACAAGTGATTAGAATCCATTTTTTCTTGTAAGTCATGTGGATATCGAAGGAAAATGCATGTAGGTTGTGTGGTCATTGAACTGGTAATACATGTATTAGTGGTTATAAACAGACATTGGTCCACATCAATGTCTCTTGTGACTACTTTTTGGAACTTATAGACTCATATTGTCCCTTGGATCTAATAAGGATGTCTTTGGTGGGTCGAATGATATATTACAATGACTCCTTACTATTTGAATTGAAAAAATGTTGCATGTGTGTGAGATTTAAGCGTTAACAGATTCCTTATGATGTAGGAGGTTCGAAGGGTACTGTAGAGATGAGAATGCATCATCATTTCTTTTGTTATCTCTCTAATGTTCTTGAAATAGTTTACAACATATATGGATGAATAATCCCTTCCTAAAGGGGAAGGTTGTTGGTGGAGCAGCAATAAAGAGTGTTTTTTTATACAAATGAGGTAGGAATACCCATGCTTGTGAAAATATGCCAGAGTGGCTACAAAATGAGGAGACCGAGGGGTCAAATCATAAAACTATTACGACATAGATGAAGGAAGATTCAATCGATGTGAGAGTACATGATCCTAAAAATGATGTCACTCATGCTGAAGAAGTGAGACTATTGTAAACCATAAGAATCCCACAGGTGTGGGGTGGCGGAATACTAGTGAAGTGTTGAATGGGGTACTTCACTATACCATAAGTTCTGATACCATGATTTGCAAATGTGAACATAGATACCTTTGAAGTGTGTGAATCCCCCTTATGTGATAGATGTGTTGGAGTCAAGCATAAGGGAGACCAATAAGTTAGGGATCATTAAGGACTCTCCCTACTTAGTTCGATATGATACCTTGTAGTGATTGAAAGGGATCACAAGGTACCACTGTAACCATTGCAACTCCTAGAATACAAGGATTTGATGTTGATGAGAGTTGAAGTACATGATAATACGAGGGCCTTATCCAGTGAATGAAGATCATATTGTAACCAACTGTGATATTGAATTACCTGAAATAATATTGGATGATAAGAGTGAGGCTCATAACTTCCTTTGATGGATATAAACTTTGTGAGTGACCGACGATAACATTCTTCAAAACATAGGGACAAAGTGCAATAGAGGGAGACAAAATACAGATGAATGGATTTGTTGGAGACACAATAT
This sequence comes from Pseudotsuga menziesii, assembly GCA_001517045.1. Taxonomy (NCBI): domain Eukaryota; kingdom Viridiplantae; phylum Streptophyta; class Pinopsida; order Pinales; family Pinaceae; genus Pseudotsuga; species Pseudotsuga menziesii. The sequence continues at coordinate 2,043 of LPNX010412177.1, read as the reverse complement.
AAAGGAATTGGTGACTGACAAAACTAGTAATACTAGAGATATTGAGACTCAACTAAATCGATCAAAGGTTACTAGGGGGTGTGCTACCAAAAGAATTGAGTGGTTCCCATGGTTTTGAGTGGGTTTGGGAATTGTTTGTACATAAAGAATAATTTGTGGGTTCCACATGGTTTTATGCATGTTAGGGGACCAATTTTGATGATGGGTGGGATTCCCATAGTTTTTGGTGAGTAAATGAATCAATTTGATGATGGACGGATTTCCCACGATTTTGAGTGCATCGAGGAAAATTTTCCATAATCAAGTGAAGGTTTTTTGCAAATTTTGAAGTTGGGTACTTCATGAATCAATGCCATGCAGATTTTTCATGTGGGAATATCTGATTATAACTGGTTTCTATGGAGGGTGGGTCCCTTTGGTGTCTTCACGAGGTTGATGGTATGAAAAATATTGCAAATAATGGCGTGCTCATGGTGGTACGAGGGGCTTCTTATGAATAATGGAATATAACATGCCGAGGAATTTGGTGGCATGAACTGTTGAAGGTGAGGGAGTAAATGTGCAACTATGAAATGATCAACTAGGGGTGGATATTTTCAATGGTGGAACAAATTAATAGGACTTGTCACTAGTGGAAAATGAGAGATTAGTGACCAGGAGACCAAAAATTTTGGTCACCACAGTTTTTTTCAAGGGATAAATGACCAAAATTGATAAATTTAAGTGAGATAACTAAAAAAGACCAAGATAAATGACCAAATTGGTCACGGGATATCTAGATTAGAAATGACCACATAACAATTGGTCATTTATTTGGTCATTTTTAGTTGTCACTTCGGCAATGAAAACAATTACAAACTTGACAATAAATTTGTACATTTTACTAAATATTAACATATATATAATCTATATTTACACGTCCCTATATTAACAAAATTGAATTAATGCAACCTAGCTATATGTTAATTTGGACATGACCTTGGCATATAATGTTAATTATAAGGCTTCTTTGCATGACCTTGCCATATAATTATAGTTTTTATAGGCTAATTTGGACACGACCTTGGCACCTTGGCTAACTAAATCAGTGGGATCCACGTCAGTTGAAACCAGCGACACGTGCAAGAATATCGCCGCACTAAATTGACATGCGGCATAATATCCTTCCTCCATCATCTTCTTCGTCCTCCAATATTAGATTCTCTCTCTATGTCCCTTTCTAATAGCGTAGACTCTGTTCACTACTACAAAATGACAAATTTGTGACTACACGGCCAAAAACGTTAGTCATGTCATTTTAAGTTAAAAGCTACCAAATTTGAGCAATTTTAAGTGATGTGGTTATAAATGATCAATCTAAACTATTAATACAACTAAATAATGAATATGATGATTATATAAATTAGTGGTTTTTCTTACGTCTTATATGTAATTGAGTTTTGGTAGTGTAGTCATTTTAATGTGCTTTATCATGTTCATGATTAGGATTTTTCATGTTGAATTCATTTTTGCAGTATCCATGCAGGATGTGTTGGTTATATATTTTTTGGAACTCTACACTCAAATCACATGTACAATATAATTATTTTATATCATGAATTCATACTTGATACTAGAGCATTTTTACAAACTAGCTTAATTTCAGTCATGACTGAAAACATATAATAATGTTTCTCAATTAATGTTTATATATTAATTTTGATCCAAATTCAAACAACGTCACTAAATATTATTGCAATATTAAGTTGTTGAGCATGTTGTCCAAGAGTAGGTCTAGAATCTACATCCTGGCATGTTATAAGAGCCTGTAATCATGTGGTTGTAGAGGAGCCTCCTCATAAGATTCCTAATCTTTGTCTTATATTATTTGATGTTTTTTATATATGATTTCCTCAACCAAGGTGTTCAAGTTCATTGAACTTCTTTCTAAACTATAGTCTTCGTAACAATCCCATTGTCAACATTATTTAAATATCAATTCACATAATCAATTAAACATATAAACATGTATTTCTTGATAATTCCACATTTCTCAATAATATT